>JAAALK010000285.1:19857611-19989514 GCA_019279435.1 Zizania palustris | reverse complement strand
GACTGATTCGAAGTTCATGTCTTCATGCATTTCGGAGATAAAACGAAAATCAATAACCCCTATGATTGGTTATCTTTTCTTTCTGTATACTGCTCTCCTAACGTTACAGGTCGTACGGAGAAGCGTATTCGAGGGGCTACTGTTGGGGGAAAATATCTCATCTTCGGGGTTATTGCTAAAGCAGCATGAAGACAGCCAACTAGTTCGAAGATTGTCCGAAGACCTTCTTCGAAGATGCTCGGAACCTGGTTCGAAGCCCGAAGACAGGTACTGGTTCGAAGTATGTCTTCGAACCAAAGCCCTTCAGGATCTTTTCTGCCAGCTAAGATGGAAGACTTATCTTCTATCCTATTAGATTAGTCTTTTACCATTTTAGCCCTATTAAGGAAACCGAATAGTTTCCTTAATGTCGGTTGTAATAGAGGGGTAAATAGGTCTTTTCCTTAATGTTTAGGCCTATAAATACCCCCCATTTCATCCTGTAATAAGGACCGATTACAAGTGATCAATACACACTTTCGAACTATTCTAAGCTATTATCCTTTCGGAGGCTTAGAACAGGTTTGCTTCGCAAACACTTCGTTTGTTAGTTTCTTTTCTATAGAAACATGTTAGCGTAATCTTTTACGCCAACAGCGCCGAAACTGACAAAGCGTCCACCGACTTTGCACTAGGTACCCAGATTGGGCCGGCCCGATTCCACGGCTCTCTCAGCCTGGCAATCGCTTGCCGCCCGTGTACCTGAGTCAATCCTGGTCAACAGCCTAGTGGATCCTCTGCTGCTCCTAGCCCAAGTACCTGGATTGGGCCATCCAGACTTCGCGGCCCCTCTGCCCAATAGTCACTTGTTGCCGTGTACCTGAGTCACACGTGGCCCGGACGCAGTAGATCTTCTCCTCTTTTCAGTCCTCTTTGACTACCGTTGACAATGACTCATCACATCTGGAGCCATGAGGCCCACGCTCTTCAGCATTGCTCCTCATCTCCCCCTTGATGAGTGCATTGTCAACGCTTCTCTTCATCAGCTCTTCAGTACCTGCGAACACATGTGGAAACACGAAAACAAAGCACAAGAAAACAGCGAAGAAGAAAATAAAGTAAAAGTTTAACCTATGACCAAAAGCCAAATCAAAAGCAAGAAGCGGTCATTATGGTTAACCAAAGTAAAAGCTCAAAATGAGTGCAATTTCAGAATCATCAACAAGGATATCAAAAGAGTAAGGACAAACGGGACAAAAACTCCCCCTGAAACAAATCCTAGAGAAAGCTAAAACTCCCCCTTAAACTCTTTCTTCCAAAATTTCTCCCCCTTGTTGACAAGTGGACTCATCAAGCGAGATGAAATGCACTCTAAAGAGACAAAGACTCCCCCTGAAATGCAACTCCCTCTCAAAATATGCAATGAATGCAACTTAGGTGTAGGTGGAGTGAAGAAAGCATGCTTCTCAGATATGATTGACTGCAATTGACAGAATCTAGCAGGTATAGCAAAATACATACTATCTAAGACACATGGCATGATCAGTGCAACAGATATATCTAAAGAAAGTCATTAGCACACATTTTTCAATTTTTGCAAACAAAAGCATGACCATATTTTCCAGTTGACAAGCAAGATAAAGCATGTGATGCAAAAGCTAACTGATACCTACCAGGTTAAGCATTGTCCAAAACAATGTGTTCAGCAAACTTGTTGTCTTTTAATTTTCAGGCTTTTTCATTTTCCTTTTCATTTTTGCCAGGTGTTATTTGCATGTCAAACCTTATGCTAACTGACAAGTCAAGCCTAGGCCAGAACTGGACCATCAGAAGCTTAAGACATTGGTCCTTGGCATACACTGCACTATCCTAGTTCATACCAAAGTGCTATGTTAAGAAGTCCAGAACAATGCAATGCGACAAAGCAAACCCACCTGGATCTTTTCAACTCAAGCATAAAAGGAATGGAATTTTCATTAATTTTTGATTTTTATCATTTTACAGCATATTTCCATGTTTAAAACATAAAGATGTCCAAGTTGCATATCTGCATCTGAGTAAGGAGCTAGCTACAAGGTATGTGAGAAACCAAGGGTTAGTTTCGGAGTCTATGATGAGTGATTGACAGATTTTACCCTCTGATTCGAAGGGGTCCCTCTGAAGGGGTTCGGAGGTTGTTTCACCGAAGGGTTCGGGGCTCTGGTTGCTGCAGCTGTTGCAGCGGAGGTGTGCCTGTCGGAGGGGTCCAACAGTACACGATGACTAGGTTGTATCCAAGGGTTCGGTACTTTGGACGGTAGACCGGAGTGTGTACCGAAGGTTTCTTACCTGGAGAGGTCTCCGGGGTACTGGATACACTTGTTTGTTGTTTGTGGTGCGCAGGTGACTTCGGAGGCGACAGGCGGTTCGCAGCAGGTGAACCTGGGTCAAGCGGGAGGCTTGATGCCAGGGGAGCAGGGAGCTCTGTCACGAAGGCTGCGAAGGGGTCGAGGTCAGACCTCGGGTCAAGGTGCGCCAGGAGAAGCAGTAAGTGCGGAGTGTCACTCGGGTGAAGGTACCTCGAGACGAAGTCCTCGGAGGCGAGGCACTTCGAAGGGTACTCCGAATGGAGTGACTTCAGAGTATGGTGGACCAAGTCCTCAGCAATGAGGTAAGGCATTCGAAGTGTGCTCCGGAGGAGGCACTCGAAGGTATACCCGACGAAGGTCTCAAAAGTCGAGGTGCATCGAAGGCATGGTCCGGGTGAGGATCGTCGAGGAGTGTGCTCGGGGAGAGACACTGCAACGAAGTGCTCATGGAATGCTTCATGCGGAGGCCTGGACGAAGGAGGGACTTCGAAGGGTGATACTACGAAGGTGGACTTCGGAGTGAGGCTGGCTTTGGAGTGAAGCTGACTTCGGAGTGAGGCTGGCTTCAGAGTGAAGCTGACTACGGAGTGAGGCTGGCTATAGAGTGATGGCTGGCTCCGGAGTGAGGCTGACTTGAGGTACTTCGGCCATGCTTGGCTTCGGTACACGTGCTGACAGAGTTCGAGCTGGGAGAAGCTGCAAAGCCGTGGTGGTCCACTCCAAAGGTGTTGGTGCGAAGGGCCCAAGGGCTTTGACGGCTTCGGCTCAAAACAATCACTGTATCGAAGGCTGACTTTGGTGAAGCGAAGGCCGTCAGGCTCAAGGCTTCTCACCAAAGCTACCGCACCCTCGCGTGCGAAGGGGGGCTTCAAAAGGGTCCAAAACTACAAAGGCTGACAGCGTCTGCTCTGCAAAAGCTGGTGTTGTCCCATTTGCCAAGCTGACAAAAGAAGACTCCAAACAAAGTAGACTACCAGTGGTACCCTCCTGTTCTGATGAGACAATATCATTGTAAACCCTAGGGGTAAAGTACTCTATTCACAGGGCTAAATAGTGCCTATAAATAGTGGAGGCTAGCTAGGTCACATCAACACTTTGAGCAGTCATTTTTGAGCTCCTGTGCTAGCCGCTACACAAGTTGTATTCAGTCTGTGAGTTCTTTTTTGTTCCCTATTCAAGTAATGAAACTTTGATTCTGTTCTCATTTGTACTTGAACTTGTATTCTGTGTTGCACTACTTGCTTTGATTCCTCTGTACACCTTCTTCTTCCTGAGTGAAGTTGTGTTTTGAATCGTCTGGACAAGTGTGTGAGAAGTCTAGTTGTGAGAAGTGTGTGTTTTTTTAGTGTCTGTCGCTCTTTGTAAACTGGAGGATAGACCTCTCTGATTACTCGCGAAGTACTATTTGACTTGAGTCGAAGCCCGTTTTCTTCTCGTGTCAAAGTCCTAGGCGAAGTCTGTTCAGTGTGCGTTTAGACCTTCGAAGTACGAAGCATAGCAACAGTTGTTGTGCTGAGTATTTGGTCGAAGTCCGCAGGGGGAAGTCTACTCTTGCGAAGGGTGAAGTGTGAAGCCTGCTCGAAGGCACTAGTGTGTTGAGCCTGCACTGACTTAGCAGAGCAGATCGAAGTCCTCAAAGGGAAGTTCACTCTTGCGAAGGGTGAAGTGCGAAGCCTGCTCGAAGGCACCCTGTGTGCGGAGCCTGCACTGACTTAGCAGAGCTGAATTTTCGGGGTTTGTGGGTGGAGCGAAGTCTTCTTGGCTTCGAACTTTTGCTCCTTGCGAAGCCTATGTTCGGAGCTGTAAATACCTCCGAAGTAGAACTTCGAAGGGTGTGTTCGAAGCCTGTTCCGCAGAAGATAGAATTAAAACAAAGGCTATTTTTAGTCTGAAATTTTAAAAGCTCCCATTCACCCCCCCCCTCTGGTCGCCGTTTCTGGTCCAACAATTGGTATCAGAGCGGGTTAAGATCACCAGTTGACCTTACCGGTTTTGTGATCTGTTGGCGACATGGACAGTGTTAGTAAAATACCTCTGTTCGATGGACGGACTTTGCATACTGGAAGGTGCGCATGGAGGCTTACTTGCTAAGCCAAGGAAATGGAATTTGGGAGATTTTGGACTCACAATACTCCATCCCTGAAACTCGCACCTCTCAAACTGAGAAGGATCAGTATAATGCCAACTCCAAGGCTAGAAACATACTGTTCATTGGTTTGAGCCGGAGTGAGTTGATAGGGTGCAGCACCTTAGGACAGCTAGAGAGATTTGGACTACACTCACTATTTTTCATGAGGGCTCTACACAGATTAAGGCCAGGCGCCAAAGCACATACAATCAATAGTATCAGCTGTTTGTGCAGGCACCTGGTGAATCTATAGATGCCATGTTTTCTCGCTTTGATGCGATAGTGAGTAACTTGCGGTCCAACGAGACGCTTGCTTACAATGATCATGATAGGGCTATCAAGCTTCTCTATGCTCTTGATCGTAGCATATGGGAAGTGAAGATATCCAGCATTGAGGAGTCCGCAGGTTATGACACGTTGACCTGTGATGAGCTCTTCAGCAAGCTAAAGTCCACAGAGATTGCCAAGGCATCTCTTGCAGTGCATAGGAACTCCTGGCCACAGCCATTGGCATTGGTTTCTAGTACTAGCCATGGCATCACTGTAGAACCAAGCACATCTGGCACTTGTGTTTTTGCAGATGGTTTTGCTTGTCCTCCCTGGTCTCCGTCACTAAGGAGAAGGTGGATACTCTGGATGATGATGAGCTTGCTCTCATTGCCAGAAGGTTCACCCGTTTTCATCATGAGAGACAGAATTAGAGGAGAAGTGGTTTTAGTGGTTGTTTTGAGTGTGGCGACACTTCTCACATCAAGGACAATTGCACTAAACTCTAAGAAGAGAGATGAGAGTGAGCGCCCCAAATACCACAAAAAGGAGAGGAAACCTTTTGTGAAGGGCAAGCGCGGCAAGGTGGCTAAGAGAGTAGCCAAAGCCGCTTCCAGAGCATTTGTTGATGCTTTCAGCGACATCGACACTCCTCAACTGAGGAGTCAAGCTCTGAGGAGGAGTCTCCAAGGAAGGAGGAGAAGAAGGACAAGAAGGGACGAGATTTCACCGACCTTTGCTGTATGGCCGACAGCGATCACAACGGCGATGAGCTTGACTCATCTGAGGTACCACTGTCCTATGACCAACTTTCAATTAAACTAGATGAACTGAATGAACTAGATCTTGGTCACGATAGATTACTTGTGCAAGCCGCTAGAGATAGAAAAGACCTTAGACTTAGGCTAGAATTGTTTCTACTGATTATGCCATGCTTAAGTCTAGGATTAATGATGTTGAATGTGAATCTTGCACTGTTGTCATGGGTGAGCTTGCTCAGTTGTGTTCTGTGCATGCTCAAACTCTTTCTGAGCTTGAGACTGCACAGAAGCAGCTTTTGATGGTGGATTCTAGTCCTCATGATATAATTGAATGCATGAATTGCCCCTTATTACGTCAGAGCATTAATTTACATGATAAGCATGTTCAGGACTTAGATGCTAGATTGGAGAGGGCCGGTAGTTCTAAGGATGTGCAACCTGTGTGTGACACATGCATAACCCTTAAGGACCAGCTAGGCACTGTTAGAGAGCGAGCTGATAACCTAATGACTGAAAATGAATACCTTCTTTTTGTGGTTAACAAATGCACTGAGGGAAAGGGTAGGATGGATTTGCTCTTGGCCATGACCAAGATGTGTGCTGATAGGGCAGGGTTAGCTCTAGGATTGGGTTTTGAGAGGACTCCCTTAGATAGTGAGAACAAAATTGTTTTTACCTTACCCACTACCTTAGAAAAAGAATGAGCCCTGTTAGACACTCCATAAACCAAAAAGCCTACCCGAACTCCCAAGAAAACCACACCTCCTGCAAAGAAAATTCTCCCAAGAAAACCACTCAGCAGAAGCCCAAGGAGCCCATGAGAGTTGCTCCTATGACCCATGAGAGTGCCCCTAGGAGAGTTTTTCATTGTTCCTACTATCAGAGGGTGGGTCACTTGGTTGGGTTCTATTTTCGTCGCATCAAGGATGAGCGACGCTCTTAGGCGATGAGGTTCCAGAACATGCACTACCCATCTTTAGGTATGCATGAGTCTGAGTTTACTCTCGTCCTATTTTCGAGGCTCCTCGCACTTCTCAGAGAGGTTATGCTCCTCGAGGTGTTCACCATGTTCCATATGGTGGTAGACCCCGAGCGATTAGCTTTGTACCTCGTCAGAGTAGGAGACCTTGTCATGCATTTGGGTCACAACATGTAGGTAGACCTCGCACTTTCCATCATTTTGATTATCCTGTGCGTAGATAGTCTACTTTTACTGTGCCTACTACTCGTATCACTCAGTGTTGGATGCCTCGTCATATCTTCACTCACCCCAGCAATGAGCGATTGAGATTTTCTTATCATGTGTAGGCGCCGGACCGAGGCTTGGAGGGCACGTGGATCATGGACTCCGGTTGTTCGCGCCATATGACCGGAGATGAAACATGGTTCTCAGCCTCACCACAACCAAGCAAAGGGAACATATCACCTTCGGCAACAATCGAAGGAGTAGAGTGAAGGTAAAGGTGTTGTAAGAATCAACTCGAATTTCCCTCTGAAAGATGTTGCTTTGGTTGAAACTTAGGATACAATTTGCTTTCTGTATCTCAGTTCCTTGATGAGGGCTTCAAAGTGTGATTCCATCGCGATACTTCGCAAGTACTCAATTCTGATGGCGTTGTTGTCTGCAAGATCTTTAGAGTTGGGAGAGTTTTTGGAGCTGATTTTTCTGAGTCATCTGGTTCTTCTCATTGTCTTATTGCACATTCTACTTCTGAGCTTTGGAGGTGGCATAGAAGACTAGGGCATATGAGCTTTGAGTTGCTCACTCGTCTGAGTGCCCTTGGTCTAATCCGAGGATTGCCCAAGCTCAAGTTTAAGAAGAATTTAGTTTGCGCTCCTTGTCGACATGGAAAAATGATTGCCGCTTCAAACTCGCCAGTCACCACTGTGATGACTGAACAACCCGGAGAACTTCTCCACATGGACACTGTAGGTCCTTCTCGGGTTAGTTCTTTAGGCGGCAAGTGCTATGTGTTAGTAATTGTCGACGATTTCTCTCGCTACTCTTGGGTCTTCTTTCTTGCCAGCAAGGATGAAGTTTTTTCACACTTTCAGAGCTTTGCTTTGAGACTTTTCATTGAACTCCATGTAAAACAACCCCCTGGTTTTGAAAACCCCAAATACCCACATAAAGTCCTTAAACTTCATAAGGCTCTTTATGGACTCAAGCAGGCCCCTCGGGCTTGGTATGACAGACTTAAGTCTTTTCTGCTTGAGCGGGGGTATTTGATGGGATCTGTTGATAAACCCTGTTCACTCTCAAGCATGGCAAAGATTTCCTGCTAGTCTAGATTTATGTGGATGATATCATCTTTGGTGGGTCTTCTCATGCTTTGGTTGCCGAGTTTGCAGATGCCATGAGCAGGGAGTTCGAGATGTCAATGATGGGTGAACTCACATTTTTCCTTGGTTTGCAAATCAAGCAAAGCAAACAAGGTACATTCATCCACCAGACGAAGTACACCAAGGACCTACTCAAGAAGTTTGACATGGCTGATGCGAAGCCCCTTGCCACTCCAATGGCTACATCTGTAGCATTGGATCCTTGACGAGGATGGAGAAGCCGTAGACCAGAAGGAGTTCCAAAGAATGATCGGCTCCCTCCTCTACTTAACTGCTGCGAGGCCGGACATACACTTTGTAGTATGTCCGTGCGCTCGTTTTTCAGGCTTTGCCACGAGCTTCGCACCGCCAAGCGGTAAAGCGCATTCTCAGGTATCTCAAACATACCCTCGAATTTGGCATTTGGTATTCTACGTCTTCCTCTTTGTGTATTCAAGGTTATTCCGATGCAGACTTTGCTGGGTGTAGGATTGATAGGAAAAGTACCTCTGGTACTTGTCATTTTCTGGGTACTTCTCTGGTTTGCTGGTCTTCCCACAAACAGTCTAGTGTTGCACAATCGATGGTTGAGGCCGAATATGTTGCTGCAGCTAGCTGTTGCTCTCAGATTTTGTGGATGGTTTCCACTTTGCGGGATTTCGAGTTATATTATAAGAGTGTTCCACTTTTCTGTGATAACACTAGTGCTATTTGTATTGCAGACAACCTGGTTCAGCACTCCAGAACCAAACACATTGATGTGCGATATCATTTTCTCAGAGATCATAATGAGAAGGGTGATATTGAACTTCAATATGTTGATACCCAACACCAGCTAGCCGATATTTTCATAGAACCCATCGATGCTTCTCGTTTTGCCTACCTGCGTGGGGAACTTGGTGTTTGTCACCCTTACGGCATTTTGTGCGGGGGAGCAATTTTGATTGTCTTGCATATGCTCATCATGTGTGAAATTGCATTTACATCTCTTGCACTTATATGCCTGCTTTAATTCATGTAATCATGATAGCTCAGCTCTATTTAATATGTCTGAAACATTTTGTGCATGATTCTTCTTTCCAAAATCAAATCATGCTCACTGCTTAGTCTTGAATCTAGCATGTTTAGGCAGGACTGCTTTAGCTATCTTTTATCTGCTTGATAGCAAGACTCCTTTTCTCTGGATGCTAAACATTGCAACTTGAAAAATTGTATTATTTACTCATGGATATTCATAAAATGCTAAACAATTTGTTCACTTAATTCAAATTCCAAAAATCCATGATTTGCATGATACAAGTGAAAAAGATCCAGGTGGGTTTGTTTGTCGCGCTACTCTATTCTAGACTGCTTACCATTGCACATTGGTCTGAACTGGGATAGTGTAGTGTATGCCAAAATCACCGCCTTAACCTTCTGATGGCTTTCATGCCTAGGCTTGGCTTGATTGGAAAGTATAAGGTAGACAAACAAATAACCCCTGGCATTATGAAAAGAACAAACAAATTCATTGATCATCAAGCTTGCTTTCAATGCTCCACTTGAACTGGACTTGTCTGTCTAGAGTAGAAATTGACTAGCTTTGCACACTCCCTGTTTTTACTTGTCTAGTTACCTTGATTGAGTGGTGATGCTTTATTTCAAAATGATAAAATCACATGATGTCATAATGTTTTTAGAGAATGTTAAACTGAGCTGAGCACATGATAATTGGTATTAATGTTGGCATATTTTTGCTTTATATGTCTTTGCAATTCTGCCCATTTTGATGTTATGCATCTTTTACATGCTTCTTGATGCTTGCATTTCCAAAGGGGGGGAAATTTTTATGTTCTCTGCTGCAAGGGGGTAAAATAACTCAGGGGGAGTTTTTATCTTGCAAAGAGAAGATTTGCCGAAGGGGCTTTTACTCTTTTGAAAAGGAACAGGAAAATTCTTTTGTCAAGTGACATGATTTGGCTCCTTTCTGAGTTTTATTGTCACTTGTGTGCTGAAATTTTTCAAATTTTCTTGAACTTGAAATTGGTCGTCAATGCACTCATCAAGGGGGAGATTGAGAAACCAAGGGTTGGTTTCGGAGTTTGTGATGAGTGATTGACAGATTTTACCCTCTGATTCAAAGGGGTCCCTCCGAAGGGGTTCGGAGGTTGTTTCACCGAAGGGTTCGGGGCTCTGGTTGCTGCAGCTGTTGCAGCGGAGTGTGCCTATCGGAGGGGTCCAACAGTACACGATGACTGGGTTGTACCGAAGGGTTCGGTACTTTGGGCGGTACACCGGAGTGTGTACCGAAGGTTGCTTACCGGGAGAGGTCTCCGGGGTACTGGATACACTTGTCTTTTTGTCTGTGGTGCGCAGGTGACTTCGGAGGCGACAGACGGTTCGAAGCAGCTGAACCTGGGTCAAGCGGGAGGCTTGATGCTAGGGGAGCAGGGAGCTCCATCACGAAGGCTGCGAAGGGGTCGAGGTCAGACCTCGGGTCGAGGTGCGCCAGGAGAAGGCAGTAAGTGCGGAGTGTGACTCCGGGTGAAGGTACCCCGAGACAAAGTCCTCGGAGCGAGGCACTTCGAAGGGTACTCTGAATGGAGTGACTTCGGAGTATGGTGGACCAAGTCCTCAGCAATGAGGCAAGACGTTCGAAGTGTGCTCCGGAGGGAGGCACTCGAAGGTATACCCAACGAAGGTCTCAGAAGTAGAGGTGCATCGATGGCATGGTCTGGGTGAGGATCGTCGACGAGTGTGCTCGGGGAGAGACACTGCAACAAAGTGCTCATGGAATTCTTCATGCGGAGGCGTTGGACAAAGGAGGGACTTCGAAGGGTGATACTCCGACGGTGCGACTTCGGAGTGAGGCTGGCTTCGGAGTGAAGCTGACTTCGGAGTGAGGCTGGCTTCAGAGTGAAGCTGACTTCGGAGTGAGGCTGGATCGAGAGCGAGGCTGGCTCTAGAGTGAGGCTGACTTGAGGTACTTCGGCCATGCATGGCTTCGGTACATGGACTGACGGAGTTCGAGTTGGGAGAAGCTGCTAAGCCGTGGTGGTCCACTCCGAAGGTGTTGGTGCGAAGGCCGAGGGCTTTGACGGCTTCGGCTCAAAACCGTCACTGTATTGAAGGCTGACTTCGATGAAGCCAAGGCCGTCAGGCTCAAGGCTTCTCACTGAAGCTACCACACCTCTCGCGTGCGAAGGGGGGCTTCAGAAGGGTTCAAAACTGCAAAGGCTGACAGTGTATGCTTTGCAAAAGCTGGTGCTGTCCCCTCTGCGAAGCTGTCAAAAGAAGCCTCCAAACAAAGTAGACTACCAGTTGTACCCCTTGTTCTGATGAGACAAAATTAGTGTAAACCCTAGGGGTAAAGTAGTCTATTCACAGGGCTGAATAGTGCCTATAAATAGTGGAGGCTAGCTAGGTCACATCAACACTTTGAGAAGTTATTTTTGAGATCCTGTGCTGGCCGCCACACACGTTGTATTCAGTCTATGAGTTCTTTTTGTGTTCCCTGTTCAAGTAATGAAACTTTGATTCTGTTCTAATTTGTGCTTGAACTTGTATTATGTGTTGCACTGCTTGCTTTGATTCCTCTGTACACCTTCTTCTTCCTGAGTGAAGTTGTGTTTTGAATCGTCTGGAGAAGTGTGTGAGAAGTCTATTTGTGAGAAGTGTGTGTTTTTCAGTGTCTGTTCGCTCTGTGTAAACTGGAGGCTAGACCTCTCTGATTACTAGCGAAGCATTATTTGAATTGAGTCGAAGCCCGTTTTCTTCCCGTGTCGAAGTCCTCGGCGAAGTCTGTTTAGTGTGCGTTTAGAACTTCGAAGTACGAAGCCTACCACTAGTTGCTGTCGCTGAGTATTTGGTCGAGTCCAGCG
This sequence comes from Zizania palustris, assembly GCA_019279435.1. Taxonomy (NCBI): domain Eukaryota; kingdom Viridiplantae; phylum Streptophyta; class Magnoliopsida; order Poales; family Poaceae; genus Zizania; species Zizania palustris. The sequence continues at coordinate 19,977,849 of JAAALK010000285.1, read as the reverse complement.
GGGGGAGTCTGCTCTTGCGAAGGGTGAAGTGTGAAGCCTGCTCAAAGGCACTCAGTGTGCTGAGCCTGCACTAACTTAGTAGAGTTGATCAAAGTCCTCAAAGGGAAGTCCGCTCTTGCGAAGGGTGAAGTGTGAAGCATGCTCGAAGGAGCCCAGTGTGCGGAGCCTGCACTGACTTAGCAGAGCTGAATTTTCGGGGTTGTGGGTGGAGCGAAGTCTTCTTGGCTTCGAACTTTTGCTCCTTTCGAAGCCTGTGTTCGGAGCTGTAAAATACCTCCGAACCAGAACTTCTAAGGGTGTGTTGGAAGCCTGTTCCGTAGAAGATAGAATTAAAACAGAAGGCTATTTTAGTCTGAAATTTTAAAAGCTCCCATTCACCACCCCTCTGGTTGTCATTTTCGGTCCAACAATATGTAACAGATAGCAAAAGCATTGAGCCTACACATGCTAGTTACCAGAAGCAATGGTGATCATTTTTCAATTTTAAAGCATAAAAACCATGCATATGACAGATATCAAACATATCAAATGAACTGAACCAAAGCATGATCATCGACAAGTAATCAAAAGCATGTACGAGCTAGAATAAGTAAAGCGGTTCAATCATATAACAGAAGTAAGCTCAAAAGTGTGATATGTGAGTATGCATGATATGAACACACACAAAAAGACTCAAGAAAAGAGTAAAGAAGAAAGAAAAACTGACGCAAAATATCCTAGAAAGGATACATAACACCCAAATCCCCTCGCAAACGCTCAAAAGTAGACTGATCTAGGGGTTTGGTGAAAATGTCAGCCAACTGATGATGAGTATCAACATGAACAAGGTCAATGACACCTTTCTCATATTGATCCCTCAGAAAGTGAAAGCGCACATCAATGTGTTTGGTTTTTGAATTGAGACAAGGGTTTTTCCCTAAACTAATAGCACTGGTGCTGTCGCAAAACAAAGGAACTCTGGTAGGAAAGAACAACCCAAAATCTCGCAACGTGGAAATCATCCAAACCAACCGTGAGCAGCAGCTAGCAACAGCTACATACTCAGCCTCAGTGGTCGAAAGAGCAACTCCAGACTGCTTTCGAGAAGACCAAGAAACAAGAGACGAACCAAGAAACTGGCAAGTACCGAAAGTCGACTTGCGATCCAACCGGCACCCACCGGAAGAGATGATGATGCTGAATAATAAAGACCGAGATCAGGCGCATAGGTAAGATACCTGAAAATGTGCTTGAAAGCTTGCCGATGAAATGCGCGAGGTGAAGACTAGAAGCGCGCGCAAAGTCCCACGGCGAACTGTATGTCTGGCCTCGTCGCCATCAAGTACAAGCATTGAACCGATCATCCCTCGAAACTCTCTCTCGTTGACCTTGACGCCGCTCTCGTTCTTGTCCATGCCCCCATATGTGCCCATTGGGATCATCTGAGGCTTTCAGCTCTCCACCAAAGTCGAATTTCTTCAACATGTCTCTAGTGTACTTACCCTGGTGGATGAAGGTGCCGTCCTTGGTCTGCTTGATCTGGAGCCCTAAGAAGTACTTGAGCTCACCCATGAGGCTCATCTCAAACTCGTTGTGCATCTCCTCAGAAAACTTGGACACAAGAGCGTCAGTAGTACCTGCCAAAGATAATATCGTCCACGTAAATCTGAGCGACTAAGAAATCTGAAGCATCTCCGAGCAAGAAAAGAGTTTTGTCCACATAACCCATCACAAAGCCCTTCCCCAACAAAAATTGCTTTAAACCGGTCATACCAAGCCCTGGGGGCTTGCTTTAGACCGTATAAAGCTTTCTGTAGCTTAAAGACATGTTGAGGAAACTTAGGGTTCTCAAAACTAGGGGGCTGCCTAACATAAACCTCCTCCTCTATGTACCCAGTTCAGAAAAGCACTCTTGACGTCCATTTGAAAAAAGCTTAAAACCCTTCGAAGCGGGCAAAAGCTAAGAGAATGCGAATGGACTCAAGACGGGCAGCAGGGGCGAAAGTTTCTTCAAAGTCAATACCCTCTTTCTGGCAAAAACCCTGGGAAACTAGTCGAGCTTTATTGCGCACCACAACCCCATCTTCACCTTGCTTGTTCTTGAACACCCACTTGGTGCCTATGGGGTTGCATCCGGGTGGCATCTCAACCAGTGTCCAAACTCGACTGCGGACAAAATTTTCAAGCTCTTCTTGCATGGCATTTATCTAATTTGAATCAAAAAGAGCATGAGAAACGTCTTTGGGATCAAAAGATGCAACAAAAGCAGATTCAGCAAACACAGCAAGAGAGTCAACAGACGAACGCAAAGTTCTCTCAGAAAAATCACCGATGATGACCTCTAAGGGGTGATCACGCTGAACTGCTCGGGATCCCTGGTGATCTAAAGTCGCCTCACCGGAGTCAGCAGCTAGCACCTCTGGACTCGACTAAGGGGGCTCGATCGAAGTGGAAGAAGTGATCAGAGGTCTGCCCTCGTCCTCAGTCAAAGTCTTAGAAGGTGTGGGTTCTACAGGCGTGCAGAAGGCCCACCCTCATCAACAGCTGGAGTGTCATCATCTTCCTCGAAGATGGACTCTCCGAGCTCACCATCAATAGAAAGTTCAAAAGAAGGAGTCAAAGAAGGAAAGGACTCATCAAATGAAACCTCGCAAGTGTCTACAAGCTGCTTGGGAGTCGAGGTTCCAAACACGGAAGCCTCAAGAATACAACGCATAGCCAAGAAAAACTCCATCCTAGCAACGAGACTAAACTTGTCCAAATGCCCTCCCTTCTTGAGCACAAAGCACTTGCACCCAAACGCTCGCAAGTGGCTCACCTTGGGCTGTCTGCCAAACCGCAACTCATATGAAGTTTTACCAAGGTAAGCTCTAAGAAAAATGCGGTTGGCCAGATAGCAAGCCATGTTCATGGCTTCATCACAAAAGCGCCTAGGAGTCATGTGCTCATCGAGCATCATCCTGGCCATCTCGACTAGCGTGCAGTTCTTTCGTTCCACAACACCGTTCTATGGGGGAGTGTAAGGAGAAGAAAACTGATGGTCAAGACCCTGATCACTACAGAAGCTGACGAACTGAGAGTTCTTGAACTCAGGGCTGTTGTTAGAGCTGAATTGCTCGCATCCGACAATTGTTCTCACCGACTGACCGTACCCGAGCTGGACCAACAGTGTCCATGTGTAACAGCTCGCCCGGATACGAAGTCATCACCTGGGTTACTGGTGAGTGAGAAGCGGCAACCATTTTCCCGTGACGACAGGGATGTCAAACTAGATCCTTCTCCATCTTAAGCTTGGGCAATCTCAGATGAGGTCCATAGAGCTCAACCTGACTAGCAGATCAAAACTCAAATGGCCCAACCTCCTATGCCACTTCCAGAGCTTAGAGGAGGATCTAGCAATCAAACATTGAGAAGGGCCAAAATAACTAGAGAAGTCAATCCGAAAAACCTTACCAAAAGGTAAGATCTGGCAAATCAAAAACCCTCTAGAATATACCACAGAAGAGCTGCCCTTATTAAAACAGACTTACAAACCATCCTCATGAAGTTGCGAAATAGAAATCAAATTAAAGTTCAAATTCCCAACCAAAGCAACGTTCTTCAAAGAGAAATGGTGTGAGATGAGAATTGAGCCAATGCCATGTACCTTCCCTTGACCACTGTTCCCGAATGTGATGTACTCTTTGGAGCTCGGGGAAGAGAGACTAGAGAACCATCTTGCGATGTCCCGTCATGTGGCGAGAGCATCCTGAGTCCATGATCCAAACGTCCTCCAGTTCCCGATCCTACACAATCAGTGGTTGTAAGGGGGAGCAAATGGTCCGGCACCAGGTTTAGCAAAAGAACTAAACCAATGTCGAGCCTTCTGCTAAAAAGACGGAAAACAAAAATCATCAGAAGAGTTTGGACCAAAACGCGGCTCAAAGCGTGGTCCTTGATTCTACCTAAAACCTCGGCCACGAGGTCTAGGACCGTATCCAGAACAGCCTGGAGCTCTGTCGGAACGAACACCACCATCTGGATCACGGGCATGAAAGTCGTCTCCTCTACCGACCACCTACACGACGCGGCCTGGCCTCTAGCCTCTCCCCGCGTCGAGGAACTCTCAGTCTACCACCCTGCTGGTAGAACTGCTCCTGGCCACCACGAGCTCTCTCTGCTCTCTCAACCCGCTTTCTCCTGAAGAAAAACTCCGCAAGATGCCCGTCTCTCGGACAATACTCATAGTGGTAGGTGGGCTTCTTGGGATGTGGTTGAGGCTTGGGGTTCTTGGGCTTAGTGGTGTTTGGTGTGTTCTTCTTGATGTGAGAGGGTCCAGGAACAGAGTCAAGAGAAGTGTGGAGGTGTTTGGGCTTTGGAACCCAGATGGGCTTGTTGGGTGGAGCTTTGGGCTGTTCTTGGAACACTCCATCCTTGGGCTGACTAGCCTAGAAAGACTCAGTGGAGTGAGTCTTGGGGTATCTCTCCTCAGGAGTCATTTTACTCCACTCCACTACCCGGCTAATGGCACTCTCGAAGTCAAACTTGGTGTAGGTGTAGCCTACCCCAAACCCATCCTGCCTCTTAAACTGCTGGATCATCATGCCGAGTTGTGGCTCTCTAGCACTGATCCAACTCAGGATTGAACGGAGGTAAAAGTTTTCATTCTGGGCATCAGCTTGCTCCTCTCTCAAGGAAGCTAGTACCTCCACCTGAGACAAATAGGTCTCACACTCTCTATCTACTTGGACAAACTTCTCGGCTTTTGGCTTAATCAACTCCAATCTAAGAGACAAGCAGTTCTCACAGATAGTGGGTGGAACTGACAGTGTCTCAAGATATAGCCTAGCCTGCCCCAACTCAGTTCTAACTCTCTCCAACTCACTCAAATGCTCATCACCCTTGGCTTTCAGCTCAGCTAGACTGGCTAGATGGGATGGGCAATCAGCACAGGGCACGACGACAGTGGCATGAGCATCTTTCAGCTCCAGCTGAGCGCTTTCAAGCTCAATGGCCAAATCGTCCCTCTCATCAACCCTTTCTGTGTACCTGGACTTCAGAGTCCACAGGTCACACAGAAGCACCTCACACTTTGGGCACTCACTGCTATCACCCAAGCTAGGGGAAGAAGATACACTCTCAATTCTGCAGTTGGCCATGGCAAGCTCACTCTCCAGTTCATCTATCCTCTTCTTAGCCCCTCTAAGCAGTTTTTCCCGATATTTCAACTCCTGCGATTACTTTCAAGTAAATCAACGATTTCACGTTCATAAGATGATACCTTCTCATTTTCGTCGTCGTCGGAGTCGTCAGGAGGAGCCCTTCTCTTCCTTATCCCCAAGAGCCATTGAGCAGAAGCTCTTGTGGGATCTTCGGCGTTGATGTGAGCGGATCTTCGGCATGTCCCCGAAGGCCATGAAGCAAAGGCCCGCTTCCTGATGACAATCTCCTCATCGCTTGAGCTCGATGAAGAGGAAGAAGCCGTGGACCGCTTGGAGTAGCTCTTCTCCATCTCGGCGAAGAAGGCCTTGTCGCGCTTATTGTTCTCACGCCGGTAGTCCTTCAGGGCCTTTCTGAAGAATCTGGTCTTTGGCTTGCCCTTGGTGAAGGAGGAGCTGTCGTGCTTGCCGGAGTCGTGGAAGCCACTACCAGTGCCCTTCTTGTGACCATTGCGCTTGGGGCAGTCGGCGATGAAGTGTCCTAGGTCACCACACTCAAAGCACCCGGATTTCATGCCGTGTCTTTTGAACATTCTCTTGTCATAAACACGACGCACTCGGTTGTTAAAAAGACACAGGTCATCATCTCCTAACGACTCGAGCTGGTCCTCAGTGATAGACATCAAAGAGAACCCAACACAGCTCTAAAAGGAGGGGTAAGTAGAAGGTGTAGCAAGGGCCAGAGACTTTGATCCAGAGCCAGTGAGATTTGATCTCAACTGGGTATCAACCTCGATGGCCTTCAGCTTGCTAAACAACTCAGAAATGGTCAAGGTATCATAAGATGTGCTCTCAATGATAGAGGATACCTTGATCTCCCAGATCTTTGGGTCCAAGGTATGGAGAACCTTGAGCGCCTGCTCGTGATCTGAGACTAACTGAACACACTCAGCCTTGTTGTCCCGAAGCTTGTTTATGATCGATTGAAAACAACCAAAAAACGCTTCAACAGATTCAGCCGGCTTTTGTGTGAAGTTCTCATATTCACGCCGGTAGGTCTGATAGAGCCGAGCCTTGACCTGAGCTGTCCCTTCATGGTGTGCCTGAAGGGTAGCCTAGATATCTCTCGCAGTGGTGAGATGGCTCACACACTCAAATTCAGTGGGACCTAAACCAGAAAACAAAATATTCACCGCTTTGTTGTTGTTCTGATGCTGGGAAATAGTATCTGGAGTAGTGCGCTCAGCAATAGGCAACACTATGAAAGTAGCGTGAATACAAATGTCCCAGATGTCCGAGCTTTGGCTCATGAGATAGGCTCACATGTGAGTCTTCCAATAGTTATAGCCATAAGCTTCCAAGGACAGGACCTTTCTAGGAGCCGTCATGATCACTACTGGGTTTTAGAACCGGTTAAGGTATGGAAAAACCCTAACCAGGCTCTGATACCACTTGTAGGACCGAAAGTAGCGACCAAAGGGGGGTGAATGGGTGCCTAAAAATTCTTTCGAATCAATGGCCGGCTCCCAACACCCAACGCACCTCAAAAGACTTGGCAGTAAAATGTAAACAGATTGTCAAAGCCTAAAAGTATCTAGCCTATAAACGACCGAAAGAAACACCAACATAGTGCTAATAGGCAGATAAATAAAGCATTCAAAACATGGACAGATCAAGGTTCACAGAAATAAACCACCACAGCAATTAATCTGAGTGCACGTAAAAAGAGATGAGAGGTTACTGTTCAAAATTTTTTCTCCTGTTTGAAACTTGATGAAGCATGTGTGGTGTGAAGCCTGCAGTTGTCAAAGCTGGCTTAGAAGTATGCAGTGAATGTACCGAAGCCTGCTTCGAAGTTTACTAGCGAAGATTGTTGACGTGTATAGCAAATTTGCGAAGCCTACTTCGGAACGAAGAAGCTTCGCAGGTTATAGTGCAAAAATCGAAGTTTCACTTGCTGAGCAAAAAGGAGTTCGAAGACTAGTGCGAAGCTATGTAGCAGTGAAGTATGCAAATGAGAACTTCGAAGTTAGAATAAACATAGACCGAAGTAACACTCGAATCGGGGACAGCAGAAAAACACCTGGAGTATGATGCTGCCGAAGCCTGCTTCGCAAAGCACACTTTGAAGATTCGAAGCTTAACACGGGAAAGCAAAAACATCGAAGCTAAACAGAAAAAGTTGAAGTATGTCTTTGTGGGGACTTCACACGAACGAAGTATACCCTCGCAAGGACTACGAAGCCTTTAGTGCAAACTGATCGAAGCCTGCTCCGAAGCACGCTTCACTAAACAGATTTCGCACAAAAACTTCGCTACACCTAACAGACAGCAAAAAACAGTTCGGAAGCAGATTTCGAACAATGAAGTAAACCAAGATACCTTCGAACCAGGTCTAGCTTCGAACCGAAGTAGTCAGGCTAAGCAGGGACTTCGAGACCTTGAGCGAAGCTTGAGCAAAACCCGCTACACTAAACAAAAAGGCTTCGAACAAAAGTTTACCAGTAGAGTTCGAACCTTCGCAAGAAGCTTCAAGAAACGTGTGAGCTCCCTTCTCTCGATCAGAACGCCATGTCAGGAAAATACCAATAGAAAACCTAGCTGTAGCCAAAATCAGTATAGCCTGACACACAACAGCTAGAAGTCTATGCAAGAAAAGAAGGAGCCGTGTGAGAGATGAGCCTGGCAGCCGCAGGCTAAAAACTAGCAAACAGAGCTATAGTTTGTAGCTTGACAGCTACACAATTAAAAACATACTGCCAGCTAGAAACGAATAAAGAACTCGGCAAAAACTTTTCAAGCAGATGAGATTGTGAAGGCTTCGATACTAAAAAGCTTTCAGCGGCAAACCTCAGAGCCAACACACAGATAGAACACGCAAAATGAGACGAATAGAGTAAACCTTCTACAGCGTGATGTCCTGTGATTTGGGAAGAAAAATCGAAACCTGATGATTGCGTGAAGAACAGGAACACAAGAATGGCGGTGGCGCTTGCACGAGAACAACCAGGAAAAAGCCAAAAGTGACCCAAGCTTTAGTGAAAGTAAACTTGATTTCAGAATGGGTGACCTAACCCTAGGGATTGGGGTCCTATTTATAGGCAGCCCAAAAGCCTAGGAATAATCCACCAGACCCTTAGGGTTTTTTACAGACGCTGAAATAAATGGAATAGACAAAGTGCCCTTAGGATATTTTTACAGACTCGACTGACTGACTGTGGGCCTAAGGATAAAATAGTAAACTCCTATTTACAGATGACTTATCCGGAAGTTGAGCTTTCGTAGTGACTACGGCTTCGCTCCAGGACGGTCCGATCCAAGATCAGCGGTCGTCAGTTTTGCGCCGAAACTGACTAAAGCATCCACCAACTTTGCACCAGGTGCTCGTATTGGGCCGACCCGATTCCGCAGCTCTCTCAGCCCGGCAATCGCTCGCCGCCCATGTACCTGAGTCAATCCTAGTCAACAACCCAGTGGATCCTCTGCTGCTCCTAGCCCATGTACCCGGATTGGGCCAGCCCGACTTCGTGGCCCCTCTGCCCGACAGTCGCTTGCTGGCCGTGTACCTGTGTCACACGTGGCCCAGACGCAGCAAGTCTTCTCCTCTTTTCAGTCCTCTTTGACTACCATTGATAATGAATCATCACATCTGGAGCCATGAGGCCCACACTCCTCAGCATGGCTCCTCACAATATTCATCAATCACCGGCAATCCATCAAGCATAAAATAGACATCATCAGGTCACAAGCATTTAAACAAATACATCGCATGCATGTGGATCACAAAGGAATATTGATAAACGTGCATGAATCAATCTGATACTAAAATATTTGCATCCATTCAAACAAGCACATATTAATTAACAGAAGTTTTTTTGATGCACGAAGATCAAGGAAAAACGAGAATTACTGTTTCACCAGTTGTCTCCTATGCACACTGTGTCGAACACACAACATGCGCAATCCGTCGAATAGTATGGTTGCGTGCTATGCTGCTTCCTCTGTCCGAGCTGCACTGTAGCGCTGTGTCGAGAAAAACAAAGGCCTGCGACTTGTTCCTCCAGCCGTCGAGTGCCATGCCATAAATCCTACCTCCACGTGCCGAGCACAGTGCTCGCTTCAGCCGGTCCGTGCCTAGCGCTCAGCCTGCCGCTCGCCGTGTGTCAACGCGCCACAAGCGTCGTGCGAGCTCACGTAAGCCGGCGGCTCCTCCTGCCGCGTCGGACTCCACGCCTTGCTTTGATTCCTCCGCCTGGCTGCAGTAGTGCCTGTGTTTAGCCACTCATAGCATTGCGCCTAGTTGCCGTGTCCAAGTCTCCACGCCATGAGCTGCTGCCGCGTCAGGTGGCTAGCTGCCCGATGTAGCAGCGACAAAGAAAAAAACACGACGACGACGGCGAGATGGAAGTTTGGTCGGAGAAAAAGATTGCGGCGGCGCAGTTTGGATGAACAGTAGCGGAGGATGATTCTGGGAGGAACAAGGCTAAAAAATAAAGCGAACTCTGATTTGCATTAAGTGAGTTAACCCTAACCCTAGGAGATTGGGGCCTATTTATAGGCAGCCCAATAAAAAGGGAAAAGACAGATTTACCCCTAGGGTAAATTACACAGACGCTGAAATAAAAATAGAAAAGACCGAACTGCACTAGGATTTTTACAGACTCGACTAACACAGATGAGGAGCCATGCTGAAGAGCGGGGGCCTCATGGCTCCAGATGTGATGAGTCATTGTCAACGGAAGTCAAAAAGGACTGAAAAGAGGAGAAGACCTGCTGCGTCTGGGCTGCTTGTGACTCAGGTACATGGGCAGCAAGCGCTTGTTGGGCAGAGGGGTCGCGAAGTCGAGCAGGCCCAATTCGGGTACATGGGCTAGGAGCAGCAGAGGATCCACTGGGCTGTTGACCAGGATTGACTCAGGTACACGGGCGGCGAGCAATTGCCAGGCTGAGAGAGCTGCGGAATTGGGCCGGCCCAATCCGGGTACCGGGAGCAAAGTCGATGGACGCTTTGTTAGTTTCGGTGCAAAACTGAGGACCACTGATCTCGGATCAGACCGTTCTGGGGCGAAGCCATAGTCGCTATGAAAGCTCCGCTTCCGGATAAGTCATCTGTAAATAGGAGTTTACTATTTTGTCCTTAGGCCCACAGTCAGTCAGTCGAGTCTGTAAAAATATCCTAAAGGCAGTTTGGTCTTTTCCATTTTATTTCAGCGTCTGTAAAAACCCTAAGGGTCTTTTAGTATTTTTCCTAGGCTATTGGGCTACCTATAAATAGGGTCCCAATGCCTAGGGTTAGGGTTACCCATTCTGAAATCAAGTTTACTTTCTCTAAAGCTTGGGTAATTTTGGCTTTTTCTCTGTTCGTCTCCATGGGTGTGCCGCCATTTTTGTTCTTCCTGTTCGTCATGCCATCTTCAGAAATCTGGTGATTTTTATTCTGTCAGCCATCAGTAGTTACTCTGTGGATTATTTTCTTTCTATCTCGATTTGTGTGCCCTGTTTAAACGCCTGTCCTGAGTTCGTTTATGAGATTCTTACTTCTCGTTTCATAGCGATTATTTTTTTTTCTGGTTGAGCCACAGACTGGTTATCAGAGTCGTATTATTTTGCATCAGTATTCATCCTTCAGATTGTTCGATAGCTAGTTTGGCTGTAGCAGGCTAGCCGGCAGGCTAGTAGTAGTCTTTCACTGTTGTAGCTCTGCTGAACAGTTTTCTAGCTACAATCTATGGCCTAGAGCTGCACGCTTACTAGCTTGTATTCATTGCACCGTGTCAGCCACCTAGATGAATATTTTTTTTTGATGTGGCGTTCTGATCAAGAGGTGAAAGGACCCTACACGTCTTTCTTGGAACTGTGTACTCGTCCAGAGTTTTTGTACTTACGTGAAAGGGCCCTACACGTCTTTCTTGGAACTATGGCGTTCTGATCAAGAGGTGAAAGGGTGCTAGGCTTCGCTAGTTTTTTCGTCCATGCAGTCTTTATTCAGCAGCAGCTTGGCACCTAGAGCACTCTGTCAATCACTTACGTGGGTACCACGCATGCCTCAACTAGCTTCGAATTGTTGCATGCTTTGGTTCTTTGTTTGTCTCATTCGATGTCCAACGCGAAGGTACTTCGAAGCCGAAGCCTTTTCTTGACTCAAGCTCTGACAGACTTCGGCTTCCTCGAAGTAGGCCTCGACTGGATCTTTCCCTTGCATACTTCGGAGATTTCTCACTGTTACCTAGCCTCGCATTACGTACTCCAAAGCCCCACATTAGGTTCCTGGTTGTTCACTGTACGAGCGACGTATGCATGTCTAGGCTTCGATTTTATGTGTTAGTTTGGGAGTATACACTTCGGAGAGGCAGGCTTCGCACGACCGCTCCGAACCGGCTTCGACTACTTCAGACTTCGCGAGTTCACTGCGCACAGGCTTCATCCAGTACCGAACAGGAGACAAATCTTGAACAGTAAGATTCCTAATTTTACGTGCACTCATGCTAAATCTTTGTCATGATCTATCTCTGTGAATCTTGATCTGCCCATGTATTAAATGTTTTGTTAATCTGCCTATTAGCACTGTGTTGGTGTCTTTTCGATTAGGACACCGGTTGTTTTTAGGCTAGATCTTTTGAGGCTCTGTTGACCTGTTTATCTTTCTTTGCTAAGTGTGTTGAGGTGCGTTGGGTGTTGGGAGCAGGCCATTGATTCGAATGAATTTTTTAGGCGCCCATTCACCCCCCTCTGTCCGCTACTTTTGGTCCTACAACAGACTGTGGGCCTAAAAGGCAAAATAGTAAAATCCTAAATAAATATAACTTGTGTTCATGCGGAGCTTTCGTAGCAGCTACGACTTCGCTTTAGAACAGTCAGATCCAAGATCAGCGGTCGTCAGTTTTGCGTCGAAACTGACAAAACATCCAACATCTTCGCACCGGGTACCCGGATTGGGCCGGCCCGATTCCTCGGCTCCCTCAGCCCGGCAATCACTCGCCGCCCATGTACATGAGTCAATCCCGGTCAACAGACTAGTGGATCTCCTGCCGCTCCTACTCCATGTACTCGGATTGGCCGGCCCGACTCTATGGCCCCTCTGCCCGGTAGTCGCTCGCCGCTCGTGTACCTAAGTCACACGTGGCCTAGACACGGCTGGTCTCGTCTTCTCTTTGACTTCCATTGACAATCACTCATCACATCTGGAGCCATGAGGCCCATGATCTTATTATGGTTCCTCATATAATAGTAGATTGACATCACTACTTGCAAGTAGAATGTCATCCACGCACAAGACTAGAAAATAAATTTTCTATTCTTTAACTTAGCATCAATGCAGTTGTCCTCTTAATTCTCCTTAAAACCCAAAATTTTCTAATAGTATATTTAAATTTCAAGTGCCATTACTTAAAACTTATTTAACTCTATAAATGGACTTAAGATAAAAAACGGCATCCTAAAATTTCATTTCCTTCTATGACAAAACACTTAGTTTGTGTCATATAGTCATTCTCATTTAAGAACTTATTGAAAATGTCGTATTTACATCAAACTGATGCAGTTCTAAGTTATAATATGCCTTAATAATTCTTAAAGAATCCTTAGATAAGACATGCGAAAAATGTCTCATTTAATCTGCTTCTTACCTGAGTTGGCACATTATTTACTAAGTTATAGAGTTGTTCCTTTACTTCTTCATTAGCATCATCTATAAATGCAAATTCCTGAATAACAGGAGCCTAATGTACGATAGATATCGCTAATGAAGATCCAAAATCAAGCGTTGGACAAAGGACACTACCACAGGTACATAAAAATTGCTCTTGAATAATAGGAGTGGATTCACTAACCCACTTCTCTTCAAGATTAATTTCTCTAAGTATCGTGCTCCCCCTGATTAAAGCATCTTCTAAAAAAATGCATGTCTCATTTCTACAAACTTTGTATGTCTGTTAGGACATTGAAAACGAGATCACTTAGACTTATCTTTGTAGCCAATAAAATGATAACTTACTGTCTTAGGACTTTAACTTATTAATATTTGTATTAAAACTATAGCCTTAGCAAGACGACATCGCCATATTCTAAAATAATTTAGAAAAGGCTTATCGTTCAGTCCATAATCCTTATGGTGTTTTAGCGCTGACTTATTAGGGACCCAATTAAGAACATGAATGGTGATTTTTAATGCATCCATCCACAAATCAACCGGTAGAGTGGAATAACATACCATACTACTAACTATGTCCACTAATGTGCCATCGCACCTTTTAGCCACTCAATTTTGATGAGGTCCATCCATTATAAAATACTAGGCTACTATGCCATTTTCTATAGAACCTTGCAATAGGTCTAAGAAATTTGTCATATGGGGTATATTAACCATAGTACGATCAGATATTACTCTTTAATCTTTAGATCATGCTGATATAAGATTCAACTTTAAAATATCTTAAATTTATCCTGAGATTCTGATGATCTAATCGCTCTTTAATTGGATAAATATCACACGAATGATCATCTGTAGATGTTATGAATAAATCATAATAATCCATAGACATTTCAGGAAATGAATGACAAAAGTCTATGTGAACTTAATTAAACATAGTCGTAATAATTTATCAGCAACGTTGGTCACGAGATAAAATCACTACAACAATTAACTTAATTAAACTAAATTGTAATAACTTTATCACCAACGTTGGTCACGAGATAAAATTACTACAACAATTCCTACTCTTCATTTCACATATTTCTTAATTTATTTGATGTATTTGTCTTAATGCAATCTTTGCATAAAACTTAGTGTGAATAAACTAAAACGGAAGAATTGGACTCAATGTTCAATCCTCCCCCTCGAAATACGGTCCATAAGATAGTGCCATAATTTCGAAAATATGTCATCAATTCTTTTTCTCTTATCTTATTAGTAGACTTAGATGAGACATTTTCAGCATAAATGACTTTCACAAAATCATGTAAAGAAGGAAAATAAAATTTTGTCATACTAAAAAGCAAGACTCGTAACTTTATTATCATAAAATGGAACAATGTTTGTCAACAAGATGACAATCAAGTACATTATTTATTAAGCATAAGACTAAAATTTAATTCCTTCTCTTTGCTAAATGTTCTCGCCATTGCAAAACCATTCATGTTCATCCATTTTGGAAAATCCACATATTCCTTCATGTGGTGTTCCTCCTTACAATGTCTGTATATATCCTTCATGATATTAGGAGTCCTTAGCATCATTAGAACGAGTCTAACAATGCTTATTCCCCTTTATTTATGTTGCACATTATGACCTAAATCACTGCGTGCTTTCTTAATTTTTATACATAGTTTGAAATAAGCTTCTACAAACTCCAACACTCTCGCTGCGAGTTGTAGTTAATCACAAAATGAACAAAAAACCTTAGTATGATGTTATAATAAAATGGACGATAATATCGTCCTTGAGATCTTTATTCATGGGTTTCAGCTTTAAAAACCATGTTGCAAATCCTTAGTATGTATTTCTTAATTAGCGTGCTAGCATGCGCCTTAAAAGAGTTAGTGTACTGGCCCTTCACCTTCTTAAGATAGATTCCCTAATTAGCTCTAAAATAGGGCTCTTAATAATCACAATACATTTGTGATTACACTGATTTCACTTAGTAGGATCCATATCATACTTCATTCTTATTTCTGTGAATCCCGTGACCACGTGGCAAAAACCTTCTGGCTCTCACCGTCATAGATCATTGACTCCACATGCTTAGTGGGACAAAATTACGTCAATGTAAGATCGATGTCCCATAGCTCAAGCGCTATCTCAAATTCTTCTCTCCAGGAACCGTAGTTCTTACCATTGAGAGACTCAATGCCGGATATATGACTTAACACGTTTATAATAAGGAACATTAACAAAGTATATTATAAGAGACATAATATGACACATGAAAATTTAACGTTGGTCAAAATCAACATATGACATAACTAAAAAATGAATTAATTCTATATCACCGTTGGACAAAAATAGAATTAATTCAACTGAACCATAGTAATTTCATCGTCGATGTTGGTCAGGAGATAAAATTACTATGTTAACAAAAATACAACATTTATAATGCCAAATTAAATTATCTCATTGGTTCAAATTTAATCGACAAAATAAATATTACTTAAATAACTGGATGAACATGGTACTAATTTTAACAGTGTATGCACAGCGGAAATCATAATCATAATTGATACACTCCTTAAACAGTAATAAAATTCCAAATTTACAACATGATACTAATTTAAACAGTGTATGCACAGCGGAAGACTTAATCTTAATTGTTACAATGCATAAAACACTAATAAAAATCTGAATTTAAAACTTAATCAAAATTCTAAACAAATATTTCTCAATTAAATATAGCCATTGGACTAAATTCAATAAAGAAAATAACATGAAAATGCCTAAAAATACTGAAAAATGCTGAAAAATCCAGAATACAATTACTGAATTTGTACAAAATTATACAAAATTTTCCCCGCAGATAACTTATATTTTTCTTAATTTTGGGCCTTTTTCTAAATTTCCAGAAAATAATTAAATGAAAAACTAACATTGAAAATTCTAGAAAATCAGAAAATAAATTTGTCCCATACTGTGCAAATTTCACAGCCCAAAAAAGAAATTCGGCCCGGCCCATAACACTGCGCGCGCCTGTTTCACGGGCTGAGAGCGTCCTGGGCCTAGGGCAGGAATTCGCACCGCGCGCGCCTACGCAACCTGGGCCTAGTTCGCATTTTTGCCCCCCATCTAGGGCTCAATCTAGGCCCGATCAACGTTGTCCGATGGCCACGCCTGAACGTCGCCTGCTTAAAATGGCCAGCCACACCGTGAAACCCTAACCCTAAATCATTCCGCCACTCCTAGCTGAGAGCAACACGAGAGCAAGGGAGGCGGGGTCCGAGTTGCAGTGGTGACTGCTTGAGCGCGGGCGGTGGCGACCGAGCGATGATGGTGGCGGCAGATGATGTGCGAGCGCTGCTCGTGGCCCGGCTCGCCGGAGACCTCCGCTCCCCCGAGGGTGAGTGAGGCTCTGTCGAGCCGGCCCTTGGCAGTGCGAAAATGCTAGATCCAGAGGGGCCGTCATCGGCCCGACGATCGGTGGCAAGAGACAGCGACCCAAAGTTCTTCCCGGGCTCTGCTGAACAGAACCCAGCGGTGGAAAATCGAGGTAAGACTCTAGTTCCCTTTCTTAGTCTATGTTAGGGTTAGGGTTTCAAAACCCTAATCCTTTGTGTTTGCCCTTATTTTTTTGTAGATCTTGAGTTCTTCATTCCCCTCAGTTCTTAAGGTTCTTAGTGTGGGGTACATAAGGTTCACAGAGGGTACTCTTAGGGCTTGCATAGGTCGGTTTTGAGTGCGGTGGTGGCGTTGGCTCAAGGGAGCCCGACGCCACCCTAAACCCTAACTAGCCTACCTTAGAACAACCCGAGTGCTCTGATACCATTGTTAGTTTAAAAGCTAAGGTCTTAGAATCGTTAGGGTTAGACCAGTAGGGTGCACACTTAGGTGATGCGTACCTCTCTGTTTTGGCCGAGGAAGATGAGGAGGATGAACATGACACCATGGTGTGGTGTTGTGGCATAGAGGTCCTTCAAGCGGTGGTGAAGGTTAGGGATACCTTTCCGTTGCTTCGGCACAATTACTTAGATCGGTTGGACTTAGTGTTTTGGCAGAAGCAGAGGATACACGGTCGAACCTCGAACATGTACTCTAGAGAGGGGGCGCGGGAGGCGAGGGGTTGCGGGGGCAGGGGGTGGGGGCCAGGAGGCTAGGGGGCACGGGCGTGGCTGAGGCGAGACACGGGCGCTAGATGCGGCGTGGGCATGGGTTCAGGCGCGGCGCGGCCGGGGTGTGGCGTGGCGTGGCGCGCCGCAGCGCGTTCCGAGTGCCAGTCGGCCGATGGACGACCGACTAGCTGTCACATGGCTCCAGTCGGGCGAGCAAGTGACGCCTGGCCGCTAGTCCGCACTTGGTCCGCTGACCGGATACTATTTTTGTAATTTTTTGACTCCGACATACAAATTTGATTTTTTTAAAAAAATATATTATTTTTTAAAAAAAATTCTTGCGAAGATATGTTTGAGGTGATATTTATGACTATGTGGAGGAGAGGATGCATGCTTATATAGCACGCTAGTACACATGCAGTGGCCACCGCATTACTGATCGCCACCGTACGAACTTACTAAGAAGAGATTAAATTAATGTCGAGCTTGACGGCGTTAGAACGTTCGGATCAGCTTGCTACAGACTGAGATAACTAGACAATTATAAAGCCATGACCGACTCTACGCATTGTCGGGATCAGATTATGCGATCAATGGTCAGACTTGTTTCTGATCGGAGGTGTTTTATCAGACAGGTTCAATGTGCACCCAATGACTTGACTAATTGACGTCAGACATGTCCATGGTTAATTGACGGCAACCACGAGCACGCCTGAGTTGACTAGATTTACCTATACAATTATTAGCTCAACTGTGCAACCAATGATAGGTGATTACGACCTCAAGTCATGTGGTGTATAACCAGAAGGAAAATAGAATGAAAATGACTAGATCTACATATATCACGCTCAACACATCTAACACTTTAATTAGGGGCTCCGTATCCTGTGCACAAGCCCCCTCCATGCACAAATTCATAAGTCGCATCGTAGCCTCATATCCAAAATCCAACGACCATGATTCGAAGGATTTTTTGTAAACTGGTATGGACAAGCGGAGGTAGACTACGGAGGGACCTTTTTTTAAAAATGGAGGGTCGTTGGATTTTAGATGTAAGGCTATGATGGGACTTGTGTATTTGTGCACAGAGGGGGGCTTGTGCACAGGATACGGAGCCTTAATTAGGTAGCAGCCAATTAATGTCGTCTAATATTAGATGAAAATTTCCCCCGTGTGTACTGTGCAACCTCTAGCCCAATTTCTAATATCACCATTAGTTTTTTGTTTAGGTGCAATAACTAGTATCACATCATAAGATGTTTGGGAACCTCAACATCAAATGCACGGGATACCGTTTACCGGCCACCCTTTTCTAGAATTGTCGGTACTTATACCTATTCCTTGTGAAATTATTAGATGACGTAGCCTACACGACCATCCATTGATCTATAACGAGGCCTAATCATGAGAGCCTCAACCTTTGACGATAGTGTGCGACTCTCTTCTCGAGCAAGATCACAACCACTAATATATATATGGTCGTGTCAGACAACCGAACAGTGTGGCGAGTGCACGACGACATGGCCACCAGAGCTAGGGTAGACTAGAGCATGTCCATTTTGCTAAAATTAAATGTAGGCATCACATTACCCATGATATAATTCTTTTGCACGTGATTGATTAGTATGACTGTGGAGTTTGTAAATAACTTACTGACTAGCATTATAATCAACTATTTCTTTCTCTGTTTTTTGTAGTTTAATGATAAATAATAGTATTCGACAGAAAGGAACTTTGGCTTCCCTCTCCTTCCTTAGCAATCGGTTTAGAGTTTGTGCCTAAAGATGTGAAAGTTTCTATTTGCTTGATGTGTGTCAAACACTCAACCCCCATAACTCGAGTATTTGTAGGCTCTCACTACAGTATTCCAGCAAACTTCCATCGGCTTTGGCCTTTCCCGACGGAAGAAGTCAACTTCTATCGGCAAAACCCTAACTTTCGTCAGCATCAAGCCGACGGAAGCGGTTCGACGGAAGTTAGTTAACTTTTGTCGGCTCCACGTGGCCGACGGGAGTTGTTGACTCCATTTTCCACATCAGCGAAAACAACCATAACATCCATCGGCTAGGCTGGGGATGAAGGAAGTTAGGTCTTTTTGCCAAATCACCGCAAACACGGAAGTTACCTAGATTTTTTTTGTTTTTTGGTTCTCCTATTCACAATCACATCCAACAACAAATTACAATTGCACATTCACATATCCAAAACATAATCAGACATTCACATTCACATCCACAAACACAATCACACATTCAAAATCACATCCACAAACACATTCAACTATTCAAAATCACATCATTCCACAAATACATCCACAATTTTCACCTCCGCAAACACATTCACAAATTAACCAACATTCACATTGTCCACTTCCACAAAGCATTCACATTCACAAACGCAACCATTCGATGTCACAAATAAACATTACATGCACAAGTCATTCAAATTCGTGTTCAAATTCAAAAATCACTTTCAAATCCATAAAAAGACAAGACATACTCAGTCAACACCATCACCGCCGCTGCCTCTCTTATCATTCACATTTGAAGCCAAGGGTCCATCCTGATTGGGATTGGGGACAATCTAAAACAATAGATACAATTAAAGAAAGTTGTCAACTAACAAACCAAATGAAATAACTATCGAAACGCTAACTCAAGTTACTCAAGTAACGACATGTCAAGAGGTACCTCAGCTGTAGGAGGAGGACCAAATGGAAAAAAATGGTGGTAGGGTAGGTATTGGTTGGAATTGCGACATGTCAAATCCATGAAGCTATTGGTCCATTTTCTATACATGTTGTAATGCAATCAGATAGTTTTAAACCTATTGCTAAATGCTATATAATTGTAATGCAGTAAAGTGAACTTACTTGCATCATCGCTTGCTTCTGTGCTAAACAATTGGCATAATACTCATGTTGCTGCTTCATTGCCTCGTCTCACTGCCTCATTTCCTCGTCTTGCTTCCTCAATTCTTCCGTTAGCCAAAGCACTTGCGAGTTTTCTTCTGAGCAGCGAGAGCTAGATCCCGAGGAGCCCTGCGATGACTGACCTGACTTATGAGCTCTCACCGCCCTTGAGTCAATAACTCCATTGAACATGGAATACCTGCAACATTGAAATAATTAGTTACCATTGCAGTATCACACACAAAACATTGAGAAACATCGTCTCACTATCCATGGCTCTTTCCACCTCCGCTAGAGTACACGACCATTGGGTCAATAGGTTGCCTCCACCAATCATACTCCTTTCCATGGATTTGAACCATTTGTTGATCATATTGCGTCTGCAAAAAACCAACAATACCGATTAGATGGAGAAAAATGATGCAAACTCTTAAAATTGTTAACATCTCACCAAATGATCCATAGTTGACTGACTGCACAATGTATCTAGATATGAAGGATCTACTACTTTATGAACACCGATATAAACATCGATGTCACTTGGGGCAACATCAGTTTTAGCTTCCTGTAGATATGAGTTAGTCGCATTACAATGCATATATAGATAAAGTCACAAGTATATGTCTTACCATTCATTTAGCCAAGTGGATATGTCCATCGACCCTATATCGATGCATCGGATCCGTTCCACGACATAACCTTTTCTTCTCGAAAACCTTCTTGAATTCATTTGAATACCAAAGCTTGTAGAATTCAAAGTAGGCATCATCACGATTTGCAAACCACAGAATCCTCACCTGAAAAGATGTTAAGCTTATGCATTATAAGAAAATAAATCTCAAAAATCGAAGATTAAAAGAGTTAGAATTGTTTACCGAATGATATTGCTCCTCAGTCAAGTATATTACTGAAGAACCCATCACCTTGCTCATTCGTTGCCCTCGCTTCTCCTTGTAGTATGTATTGTTTGCCTAAATCCGGGCATACGAAATCGCATCCTTCACCCACCTTATGTGCATTGCTGTTTAAGACAACACGGGCATAATTATGTTGATTACCCGATTCTGGCAAGCAAAAATGTAAAAGAAAAACTCATGATTAGTAATGTACTATCACTCCAGAAGTTTTAAGTTAAAACAAAACAATACATGAAAAATATAATACCTAGAAGTCATGACACACTACGTCATGGGAAGTTCTGTGTGCCCCATCAGGAGCAAACCGGTATTTGTCCCATGTCATGTAGAGTTGCTACTCACCGGTCGGCAGTGTCAGCACCCCTGGGTAGTGAAGACAACATAGGTTACCCAATATCTAGTTAACCTGCCTAACCCTCCAAGTGCCATCAAACCGAGAGTCAATCTAAGATCTAGAAATAAAAATAAATAAAGTAAGTAAACTGAAAGAAATTTTGGGCAGTAAAGAAAAACACTAGAGTATGAGACTTACCCATAACCTACAGGCGTGATCTCGATCTTGTTTCCACCCGAAGCGGCTATAGGTGGGGCGACTAGGTGGCTCACCCTGAAACGATGTGAGGATCAGCCTAAAGCCTCTACATCGTCCTGACCCGGACCCTCCTCCAGCCCCACATACTCTGGGTCAGCCTCCTGCCCCGCACCCTCCGGGTTAGCCTCCTGCCCTGCATACTTCGGATCAGCCTCTTGGCCCGCACCCTCCTTGTCATTCTATTCATCCTGCAAAATTGTATGAAAAATAGTTATTAATAGTTTATAACTGGCATAAAATTCAATTTGAAAGTTACCTCATTATCTCAGAGAAATGCAATTCGGCGACCCTGCAATGTCGGGTCTACGTATTGCAGGAGCTACTCTTGACGACGCTTGCTTGAAGAAACATAAATACCCTAGAATAGGGTGTCCTCCTGACTCGCCATACTCTTGTCGCCGAAAAGCTTCTTCGTGATACTACTAAATTTTTTTATATCCTATTAAAAATAAGAACAAATGAGTATTCATTAGTACGAAAAGTTATAACATATGAAAAAGAATGTAATAAGAAATATATTTGACATACACAATGTATGAAAACCATTACTTGTCAATTGTCATCAAAATTAGGATCAATTTGTCCCTTTCTCCCCAAAGCACGACATGTTACTTTTTTATTCTTATGCTGATGTTTTATATTCTCGGGAATTGCTACATCATTATCATCGCCAAGTAAGGAATCTATTAGCGAGTCTGGCTCTACATTAAACCAACTTTGCAATTCATCATATTGGTAAACCTCATTGACCTCTTGAACCTCCAATTGATAAGCTACATTACTATGGGTCTATAGATGTTCCCGTGGATTCACCTTGTACACTACCCACCAAGCACTTAGTGTTTCACATGCATGGGTATGATATATAATACACCTGCTCGACTTGGTGAGGAAGGACAAAATTATTGCAACCAAGTAGTCGTTCCGCGTGTTTGTCTTCAACCATCCCAAATTGGTTTTCTCGAGTACCATGTTTGGGGTCAAACCAATCACAATCAAAGAAGACTACTTTAAGCTCCTTATTCCTAGCAAAGTTGCACTCAATTATATTTTTGATGATTCCATAATACTTAGTTTCGTGTGCTTGGGCGTGAACGACCCTTGTAACAACTCTAGTATTAGTAGTTGCCGTCAGAGGTAGAGATACTTCAAAATTAGTAGAACGGAAGCGGAAACCATTCACATCATATTCACCATAACTTTTGGCAGTAATACTTGCGTAATAGAGATGTCGTAAGTCTATATGTATATTGTCGGTGAGCACGCACTGCAAGTCATATGGGTTTATAAGACAGTTAACATAATAGAGTAAAATAATACATGTCACAAAAGGTAAGGATTTACATGTTCTCTGAACCAAGTGAGGAAACTAGGCCCTCCATTTATTCCTTCTCGATGCAGCTTATCTAATTGCTTCTCTGTTGGTTAATGACAACACGTCAAGTATTTTGAATCAAACATTCTGTAATTGTAAACGAATAGGTAATCAAAAAAGCTATGAACCATCATCAGTAAAATATAAAATTAAAAAGCATTCACTTACACGAAATATTGATTCATGTCTTCCATGTTTGAGTACATGTATAGCAAGGCATATGCCTGTTCTTCATAAGTTACATAATATGTCGTGGAGACACCAATAGTTATGCCCTTCCACTGAAAATTTGAAGGTCACTACAAGGATCGTCTTCATCTACATGGTACCGCATAGTAGGTGTGTTCACATTGTGATGCTTAGTGAAGTATACACTAGTGAAGTATGCTATCTCTTTCAATTAATTCTTCTGCGATGTAACCTTCAACTCTAGCTTTATTGCCAACCATCTCTCTAAGCATCTTTAGGGAACTTTCAATGTGATACATCCACCTATATTGCACAGGGTCACCTACCTTAGCTTTACATGGAAGATGAACTAGTAAATGTTGCATTGGATTGAAGAATCCTGATGGGAATATTTTTTCCAATTTACATAAAAGGACCAGTGCCTCTTTCTCCACTTTCTCCATCATATCTTTATTAATTTCTTTAACACAAAGTTGTTATAAAAATGACTCAGCTCAACTACGCCTTCACACATGATCATTCAAGTACATGCGAAATATTATAGGAAGGAGTCTTTCCATTATTATGTGGTAATCAAGACTTTTCAATCCATTTAACTTCCTTATCTTCAAATTCACAGCTCTTCTAAATCTCACGGCGTAACCATCTAGGAATTTCAAATTTTTCAACCACCTTATTACTTATTTCTTTTCTTTAGGTTTTAAAAAAAATATGGCACGTGGCTTGCCACCACTATTTGTCAACTCAAGAGTTGGTTGATTACAAATCTCAGCTAAATATCTTCTTGCCTTTAGATTATCTTTTGTCATGTCCGCAAAATCCATGCATGTGCTTATGATGCTTTCACCAATATTACGTTCTAGATGCATGACGTCAATGTTGTGCATCAGAATCAATGATTTGACATACGGTAGTTTCCATAAGCCACATATGTGGGTCTAGTTATGTTCAGTTCCGAATCCTACAAATCTATCCTCATTTTCATTAAGGATCAACTCATTTAGTATCAGCAATCTCTATAGCGCTTAAACGCCTTGGCGGTCCCTTTACAACAACAGTGGTCCTTCTTTAAAGTGTTCCTCTGCAACCTAAATGGGTGATTCATGGGCAAAAAGCATCTATGACAATCAAAGTAACAAATATTGCACCTAAAGTTAAGACGAAAATAATGTGTCCTTACCAGAAATCAGATTTGTCAGCCTTCCATGATAACTTTAACAAGAAAAAATATTATATGCCATAAAATCATGGACCGACCACAGATACGCAACTCGAAGATTGAATTTTTCTTCTGGTCATAGTCATATGCTTCAACTCCTTTCTAGAATTGTTCTAGATCCTCAATTAAGGGCTTCACCATCACGTTGAGGCATGTTCCAGGATGCTTTAGACTAGGTATAATGAGACACAGGAACATAAATTCATATTGTATACAAAACGAAGGTGGATAGGTGTATGGAATAGCAAAGACATGCCAACAAGAGTACGACGATGTGGTTACATTGAAAGGCGTGAATCCATCTGTTGCCAAACCGATGCAGACATTCCTCGCATCCTTAGCAAAGGCTGCGTCAAAATCATCTAGAGCCTTCCGATCCATGCCTCACCATTAGATGGGTGCACCATTACTTGGTCGTTCTCACGTACACCTTCCTTATGCCATCTCATATGCCTAGCGGTTTTCTTTGAGAGAAACAATCATTTCACCCGAGGTGTAAGAGGCATGTAACGAAGTTGCTTATGAGCAACATGTGTCATCACCTTTCCACCATCTTCGTCGACGACCTCTACGAACCTCGGTTTACCATATTTTAAGCAATACATCTCATTCTTATGTTGTTTCTAGAAAAACATGCAGTTATCTTGGCACACATCAATCTTCTCATACTCCATACCAAGAGCAAAAAGCATTTTTTTGACTGGTACATTTCTTTCAGTATCTTATGGTTCATAGAAAGAACATCGCTGATTAGGTTCATGAGCTCCTTATAACAATTGTTCAAGAATGCACACTTCGACTTAATGGCCATAAGACGGGTCACGAAAGAGAATATGCTTATTGTGGTGTGCTCATGCAACGGCTCTTCTGAAGCTCTAAGGATGTCGAGAAACTTCTAAACCTCTGGTGTAAGAGGATCCTCAGGGTTTGTTTTAAACTCCGGTGGTATAGCATTAAGCATCTCGTCCATCATATCATCAGCCATGATATCATCTTCTTCCACTATTAATAACGTTGTTTCATGAAATGTCTCGCAATGGTGCACCCAAACTTCATAACTTGGCAGAAACCATACCTGCAAATGTGCATGGACAATGTTCTCTTGTCTTGCCAACGAGAATTTCTTCACTTCATGCATGGGTACATTACGCCACTTGTTTTTGTCAAAGCGAATGCACGGTCAACAAATTTCTTAGTGTTGATTATCCACTCCTTCGAGCGAGCTCCACTTTTATTCCAACCACAATACATCCACTGTCGGTCCTCGGCCATTCTAGCTAGAGGCAAAATATTCATTCAATCGAGAATGCATCATAAGTACTACACATTTGTATATACCACGACTTTATGTCTATAGGAAAAGATATGTCTTAAACTCACCCAAGAGTGACAGACAAAACATGGTATTTATGATGATCCATTAGTCCGAACTAAATTTTAGCAGCATAACCCCGCTGTTCTCTAATTGCATGGTTGATAATGCTGCAATAGAGAACAACAAGGTTATGACACTGAAATCTCATTCGGACTCCTAGATCATCATAAAAACAACGCTCTGTCGCCCACTCTGAGGCTGTCCAAAAAGGGACAATTCCGGACCTACACATCTCACACTCATGATACATGTTAGACATGTTGGTCCGAAACGTGTGACGCATAGGTTTCGCTACACTACTTATTTTTTTGTCACATAAAAAATTGTATTCGAAAAGAACATATAAGAGTATATATATAATACTAATCACCCTAATGAAATAATCAACAAACTACAAATTAATACAAGAATAAAATTAATAGCATATATATATAATATCACAACATATATTTCATATAAAAATAGCATCGCATATGATACATATGTAAAAGCACAATATTAATACATGAACAAATTTTTTAACATTGCAACATATATTGCATATGAATAAATTAATTAACAAATAAATTTAAAATTCAAAACATCACAATTCACAAATCAATTCACATATATATTGCATATGAACAAAATAATTTACTAACATCACAATTCACAAATCAATTCACAATTATTCATAGATCAATCCACAATTCACAAATTAAAAAATTCACAACATTGTAGGAAATTAGATAAGATATATAGGGGTAAAAATTACTTGGCGAAGCGGCAGGAGGCCGACTAGCAGTGGAGGCCAGCGAGCGGCGGCGGCCGATGGCGGGGCTCTCGGGCAGCGTCGATGAGCGGCGGCAAGCGTTGGAGCGTGGGCGTGCGTAAAGGGAACTAGGTTTCCCAGTATGCGTGCGGGGAAAAATATCTCCTTTAAATTCTGTCGGTCAACATTAAAGCCGACGAAAGTTAACTAACTTCCGTCAGCTTTAATACTGGCCGACGGAATTTAAAGGAGTTATGCCGAGCGGGGCAAAATTGACTTTATCTTCCATTGGCCATAATGAATCCATACCAAATGCACCCTAAATACTTCTTTAATATGCAGGTACTCACATATGAACCATGCCGAGACTCGATCACCCGGTATAATATGTGATTCATTCCTAAAGGTCTAAGATATGCTTGAATTTTGAGATTGTTCTATATGAATATTTTAAAAATTCTTAAATAAATCTCAAAGATCCATGTTATGAAAAGGAATATCGCACGGCACTCCTGAGTGTTAGATCTGAGCCAAATACTCAAGAGTCAGGATTAGCACTGCCAAGTACCTCACTAGAGTCGGGACTAGGGAGTTACGGTTAGCCTGCCAAGCACGACCACATGGTCTTAAAATCCGACTCTTGTCTTGCAAGGACATGGTCTTTCCTTTTCTTGTTCTGATTCTTTGGAAGTGTGGAGAAGATTGTGGGATGTGGTTATATGGAAACTGACTTGATTGAGATTGTGATCATGACACGAGATATATTTACTCCCATATAAATGCACATCTGTTGGGGGAAATTACTCTATTTCCAAGACTTAAAGAGTAACCCTTCGTTGGCTGAGTGAGGACCTCGAAGGTGGCGGACTACTGTTCGGAGCATACGTCGCCACTGACCGGAGGGTGCCACGGTGCAAAGTCCTAGAGAACACTCCGAAGGGAAGATGGAGGCCTCGAAGCAGAAGGACATGATTGATTGGATGTCCAGCTTATCCATCTACCTTGCAGTGCTTTATCGTGTATAACCTTAGTTTATAATACCGAATAGTTTCTACTATGTCGGTTGTAATTTAGGGGTAAATAGGTCTTTTCCTTATGCTTTTTTCCCTATAAATACCCCCCATTGTACCTTGTAAAAAGGGATCCAGAACAAGTTCATTCGGACCACTTGAGCTATTATCCATTTCGGAGGCTTGAGCTAGTCCTAAAACACAAATTTCCTGTTTGTCCGTTCCTTATTACCGAGAACCTATTGGCGTAACATTTGCGCCAACAGTTGGCGCCGTCCGTGGGGAACCAAGTTCTAAAAGCTTGTTCTCTACTGCTGACTGCACTCCGAAGAGCACATACGGAGGGAGCCTCGGAGTCCCAAGACTCCGCGCACCCTTCAGTTAAGGGCTTCTTAGTGCAGCTCGAGGGCCTTCTCTCGACCCCTCGAGTCATTCGAAGTCCTCCATCTCCAAGACATCTTCACGGCTAGCTATGCCTCTGAAGCGTAGCCAGGCTTCGGGTCCTCTTCGAAGGTCCCCTCAGACCAATGGAGCCGGACCCTCAGTTAATCCGGTGATTCCTGCCGAAGACCGCTGGGCGTCGAGCGCCCCGGGGCCCTCTGCCTCCTCCTACGGTGCTTCAGACCGACTACGCAGCTAGCCGAGATCCAGAAGTGCCCTCCGACGAAGACGAAGGCCCTCCTGAAACCGAGGCTACGCAGCTAGCCAGGCTTCAGGAGGAGGTATCCAGGTGGAGGCAAGAGGCCGCCGATCAGCCACCGCACTCAAGCTTCCACCGAAACTCCAGGGGGGCCTCAAGACGACGGAACCCGCAATCCCCCAGAAGTTATCCAAGTCCCGGAGGAAAGCCGAGAATGCATCCTTGATAACGAATCTCCGTTACACCCTGATCTGCAGAGAGTGCCTTTCGACCCCAGATTCAAGGCCTCGAAGCTGCACAAGTACTTCCGGGGGGTCGGACCCCGGAGAGTTCGCCCGCTCTTACGC
Source organism: Zizania palustris (assembly GCA_019279435.1). Taxonomy (NCBI): domain Eukaryota; kingdom Viridiplantae; phylum Streptophyta; class Magnoliopsida; order Poales; family Poaceae; genus Zizania; species Zizania palustris. Next base: position 19,949,652 of record JAAALK010000285.1, on the reverse strand, counting down.
CCTGGCAATAGAAGCAAGCGGAGGGGTGCGAAGCACCATGGCAAAATGCTTCCCCCTCGCTCTCGAAGGCGTGGCACTCCGCTGGTTCTGGTCCCTAAAGCCAGGATTGATCAGTTCATGGGAGCAGCTAAAAAAGAAATTTGTGAGCAACTTCCAAGGTACCTTCGTGGCCCCGATGTCCACAGGAAGTTTGTTTCAGGTGAAGCAGCGAGTAGGAGAAACCCTCCGGAGTACTTCACGCGCTTCGCCCACACCAAGTCATAGATCAAGGGCCTGTCTACCTCCTCGGTAGTTGATGCTGCCCGCGAAGGGGTGCTGAACCCCGACCTCCTCAGCAAACTCTATCGGAAGCCGGTGACATCTGTGGCACAGCTCATGGCATACTTCGAACAGTATGCCAAGGCGGAGGAAGGATGTCTTCGGCGAGCTGAAGCACCATTGCCCACCCTCCGAGAAGTCAAAAGGGAGCCTGAAGCCTCCGCTACACTTCAACCTCCACAAGACAACCGCTTCAACGAGTACAAGCGAGGGAAGAAGCATTTCCGCTCGGAGGTGCTAAACATTGCACCTTCAGCCTCGAAGGCACCTGCCAATTTCCAGCAGGTGAAAAATTTCAAGGTGGGCCACCAAAGCCTCAAGAAAGGATGCCTGGCAGGCGCCAGAGTTTTTTTGTTGTGTGCATGGCGACAATAGAAGCCATGACACAAAGGATCGCAAGGCAGTATTGGCCCTTCGGGGCAACTACCTTGAGCGAAATACCGGGCGGGGTACTTCGGATCGGGCCCCACCGTCGGCACGCTCGGAGCCTGTTCAAACTGTGGCCCGAGCCGATGCCCTCGAAGCCCCCATGCGGCTACCGGTGGCCAGTATTATGCCACCACCAAAGCAAGAAGACCCGCAGGATTGCGGTGAGAGAGTGGTCCTGCCCATCTCCGGAGGGGGGACCCTCGGAAGCATGTCCAAGAGACAGCGCCACGAGTACGTCCGCGAGGTCGGGCACATTGGGACCTCGAGTTCCGCTGAAGGGATGCCAGAATGGTCCCGTGTGCCCATCTCATTCACAGCCAGCGACGCGGCGGGGGTGAAGTTCCCCCATGCTGACCCATTAGTCATCTCTGCCGATATAGCAAGAGCAGACGTTCGAACGATTCTGGTAGATGGCGGGAGCTCCGCAGACATACTCTTCATCTAGGCCTTCGACCAGATGTGCATACCTCGGAAGCATCTGCTTCCAGCAGCCCGGCCGCTTCAAGGGTTCTCAGGACCGCCTCTCGATGCCCTCGGCCAAATAGGCCTCGAGGTTGCCTTCGGAGAGGGGCCTCTCTGGCCCGAGTAGAAGAGGTGATCTTCGATGTGGTTGATGCCCCTTACGCTTACAATGCTATCTTCGGTCGAGGGATGTTGAACCAGTTCGGGGCTATAGCACATCACAATTACCTTTGTCTCAAAATGCCCACGCAAGGTGGGGTGCTTACTATTTCAGGAGACCAGGCTGTAGCCAGGAGGACAGAGTATGGCCATGGGCAGCCATTGGACCCCCGACAAGTGCATAATGTGGCGGAAAGCGCCGAAGAAGTACCGGAGGCCTTGAACCCTCCGAAGGGATCTTCGCTTAAGCCAAACCCGGAGGGTGATGTCGAGACAAGAATAATCTCGGAAGATGGCAAAGAGTACCCAGTGAAATTTGGCAAGGGGCTATCTCCGGAAATAACTGCCTCGTTAGAAGAAGTCGTCAGGAAAAATCTAGACATATTTGCTTGGACCGACGAAGACATCACCGGGGTCGATCGAAGCATCATCGAGCATAGTCTGCTCGTCAACCCGAAGGCCAAGCTGGTGCGCCAGGGGCTCCGCAAGCTGTCAGCAGAAAGAGCAAGCCTAGCCAAGGCCAAAGTAGAAAAATTATTAAGGGCTGACATTATCAGGGAGGTAGCCCATACTGAGTGGTTGGCTAACCCTGTTTTTGTAAGAAAGAAGGACTCGAACAAGTGGCGCATGTGTATTGACTTCACCTCGTTGAATAAAGCATGCCCACGAGACCCCTACCCAATGCCCCGAATAGATCAATTGATAGATTCCACAGCCGGCTCCGAATTATTAAGCTTCCTCGACGCTTATTCCGGCTACCATCAAGTATGGCTGAAGCGCGAAGACGAAGCCAAGACAAGCTTTATAACTCCTTCCGGAGTATTCTGTTATGTAAGAATGCCTTTTGGTTTACGGAATGCCGGAGCCACCTTTTCTCGCTTAATAGCTAAGGCTCTAGGTCATCAAATAGGCCGCAATGTCGAAGCCTATATGGACGATATTGTAATAAAAAGTGCTCAAAAGCACCGGCATAGCTTAGATCTAGCTGAAACATTTGAGAGCCTCCGAGCATGTGGAGTACGCCTCAACCCCGAAAAATGTATATTCGGGGCACAAGCAGGAAAGCTGCTAGGGTACTTAGTTTCGAGCAGGGGGATCGAAGCTAGCCCAACACAAATAAGTGCGCTGCAAAGGATGGCTCCGCCAGAGAATTTGAAACATGTACAGAAGCTAGCAGGAAGGCTCGCAACACTCAGCAGGTTCCTGTCCAGGTCGGCAGAGCGGAGCCTCCCAATTTTCAAGGCACTGAAGGGATCCGAAAGCTTCAGCTGGACGCCAGAGTGCCAGAAGAGCTTCGAGGATATAAAAGCATACCTCGGCACATTATCAACCTTAACTGTTCCCCTTCCAGAGGAAACACTACTTTTATATCTTGCAGCAACGGGTTCAGCAGTAAGCGCAGTGCTGGTACGAGAAGTTGAGCTTAAAGGGAAGTTGGTGCAAAACCCAGTTTATTTTGTGTCGGAGGCATTATCCGGAGCCAAGGTCAGATACTCCGAGCTCGAGAAGTTTGCTTATGCCCTAGTAATGGCCTCGCGAAAGCTAAGGCATTATTTCTTGGCGCATAACCTCATCGTCCCTACATCGTATCCCCTGGGAGATATGCTCCGAAACAAAGATTCCACAGGCAGGATTGGAAAATGGGCAGTCGAGCTGGCACCCTTCGAAATCTCCTTCACGGCAAGGACAGCTGTTAGATCTCAAATTATAGCAGATTTCGTAGCAGAATGGACTCCATCTGCAATCTGGACCCGGGAAGAACCCTCCGAAGGTTTTTGGACAATATTCTCTGACGGAGCTTACCAAGCATCTGGTGCCGGAGCAGGGGCTGTCATCATATCACCATCAGGGCAGAAGGCCATGTATTCCGCAAGGCTCAATTTCAGAACCACTAATAACATTGCCGAGTATGAAGGAATCTTGCTAGGCCTCCGAAAGGCTAAGGCGCTCGGAGCTGCAAGAATAATGATCAAGACAGATTCCCAAGTCGTCGCGGGGCATATCGACAAAAGTTTTCAAGCAAAAAACCCACATCTCGCGCAATACCTTGAAGAAATCCGCAAGGCTGAAGCAGCATTCAAAGGGTTTACAGTTCGAAGCATCCCTCGGGCAGAGAATCAACTTGCAGATATTCTTGCAAAGGCCGTAGCAGGAGCGGTGGACCTCCCGGAGGGTGCTTTCTACGAAGAGCTAGAGCAGCCAGCGGCTGACCAAATACCCTCATCAGAAGTAATGTGCATTCCAACTACAGATTGGCGAGCTCCGATAATAAGCATGTTGCAAAGTAGCATAGACCCTCCTAAAGGCCCAGAGGCTCGAAGGTTGCAAGCAAGAGCTCAAAATTACAAGCTTATTTGATGAAGTGCTATACAAGGCCGGAGTGTGTTCACCCCTACTTCGATGCATCTCACAGCCTGAAGGTCAAGACATACTTCGGGGCATCCACGAAGGACTATGCGGAGGTCATTTAGCCCCTCGAGCGCTAGCAGGCAAGACGCTTCGGCAAGGGTTTTATTGGCCAACAATAGTAAGAGACGCAGAAGAACTAGTTCGAACATGCCAAGGCTGCCAGTGGATGGGCAGACGGAGAAATCGCCCGCCAGCTCAGCTTCAAGTTATTGCCCCAGTATGGCCAATGGCTAGATGGGGCATGGACCTCATAGGCCCTTTCCCAATGGCAAAAGGCAGTTTGAAATTTGCGGTAGTAGCAATCGAGTATTTCTGGAAATGGGTGGAAGCGGAGCCGCTAACAGCTATCACCTCGAGGAACGTGCAAAAATTCTTCTGGCAGAATATTATATGCAGGTTCGGAGTTCCCAGAGAGTTGACGGTGGATAATGGAACCCAGTTCGAAGCTGATACCTTCCAAACATTTTGTGAAGAACTAGGCATTAAGCTATGCTTCGCAGCAGTGCGACATCCGCAGTCCAACGGAGCCGTCGAGCGAGCCAACAGGAACATCCTCTCTGGGTTAAACCGCCGAATTGTAGGATTGGCCAAGGGGCTGTGGGTCGAAGAACTACCTAAAATCTTATGGTCCATCCGAACCACTCAAACTAGATCGACAGGTTTCACACCATTCAGATTGCTCTTCGGAGATGAAGCCATGACTCCTACGGAGCTCAGAGGGGAGTCGCTTCGCGTAATTCAACCCGGGGGCGAAGATGACCGGAGCACTTCACTAGATCTGTCAGAAGAAACAAGGCTTCGAGCTGTCGCCAACCTGACTAAGTACCAGGACCACACAAAAACGTGGTATGACCCGAAAGTTAGATTAAGTGAGTTAAAGCCGGGTCATCTAGTATTGCGAAGTGTAATAGCTCCAGGGAAGCTATGAAACAAATGGGAAGGACCATATGTTATCTTACGCTCAGGATGCCCCGGATCGTTTAAATTAGCTAATTTAAAGGGGAAGAGTTGAAACATGCATGGCATGCGGAGCACCTTAAGCGCTATTATGCTTAGGGCCTCCTTGTAATCGCTTGTAGAACTTTCCTTTCTATAAATAAAGATAAGGGTTGAAACCTGCTTTGCTCTCCGAATATCCCTTACTCCTGATGGACGCATTGGGAGGACGGTGATGCTGGTAGAGCCAAGCATTTTTCTCAAGACCCAAGGGGCTGCCTCCGAACCATTGGTTCAGCGGCTCCGCCAACCTACGGATTCCAAGCTCCGGCTTGTTAGGATCCGTAGAAGAGTCTAAGGACTTTAAAGAAAACAGATTTTCAGCCTCCGGGTGCGAAGTATCTGTAAAAGAGCCGAAGGTGGCCAACCTAAAGATTCCAAGCTCCGGCTTGTTAGGATCCGTAGAAGAGTCTAAGGACTTTAAAAAAACAGATTTTCAGCCTCCGGCTGCGAAGTATCTGTAAATGAGCCGAAGGTGGCCAACCTACGGATTCCAGGCTCCGGCTTGTTAGGATCCGTAGAAGAGTCTAAGGACTTTAAAGAAAACAGATTTTCAGCCTCCGGGTGCGAAGTATCTATAAAAGAGCCGAAGGTGGCCAACCTACGGATTCCAGGCTCCGGCTTGTTAGGATCCGTAGAAGAGTCTAAGGACTTTAAGGAAAACATATTTTCAGCCTCCGGGTGCGAAGTATCTGTAAAAGAGCCGAAGGTGGCCAACCTACGGATTCCAGGCTACGGCTTGTTAGGATCCGTACAAGAGTCTAGAGACTTTAAAAAAAAAGGGCAGCGAGCAAATTTTTAGTCTTCGAAAGCAAATGATAAGTACAAAGTTCGAAGCATGCAGGTATTCGGACAGTCATTGTGCCTAGCGAACCCTTTTCTATGATAAAGGCTCTGCCACCCACAAGGGAGGGTCGGAAGGTACGAGTCACACAGCATACTTTCGAAGCATTTCACATTAAATCATTATAATTATACATCAAGAGAAATTTTTGTCTAAGCCTAAATAAAATCGAAGACCCTTTCGGCCCCTAGAGCTACTTTGCCCTTCAAAGCTTGAAGCCGCCGAAGTCGTCCTTTTAGTTCGGGTACTTCTCTTTTTCTTCGAGGCTCGCAGTTTCCTCTGCTCCTCTTGAAGCTCAGCCCATGTCAGGAGCCTTTCGGAGTCAGCCTCCGCAGGGTCTTCAGCTCGGTACTCCGAGTCGGACCAGTCAATAGGTTCGGAAGACGAGGACCCCTCCGTCTTCTCTTCCTCTTTAATATAAGCTAAGACGTCCCTTCGAACTTCAAGGGTGATCTCCCCCCCGTCTCCGCGAGGAGAAGAAAAGAGCGAGCGGCGGTAAGGCCTCAAACCCTCGAGGTTAGCCCACTCCTTTCGGAGCTCGTTGGTAATCTCCAGAAGTTCGAAGTCAGGGCTCGAAGGGCACGACAAAACCTAAAAAAAGAGCATAACACCCAAGACAAGTTCCCGTTTATAACTTTTTCATTAATAAAAGCAGGTTTTACAAGGCTTCATATACATAGCAGTCCTAAGCGGCTAGACCTGCGGGTCGGTCGGCGGAGCAGGAACCGAAGGGGCTGGCGCAGCAGGAAGTGGTGGCTTCATTTGCGCATGCTTCTGCCGGCGGGCCTCGTCAATCCAGGCCTTAGCTGCGGCCTTATGGTCCGTCTTCCAGGTCGACCGGAAGGCTTCCCAGGCCGAAGCCACCTCCGAAGATGGCCGCAGCAAGTCATCGTCCGCGAAGCATCCAGGAGACGAACCTCCGACTGAGCCAAGGGGGATCCGAAGGGATTCAAGATGATGAAGAACCCCGATACCAGCGCACTGTCCGGAGATTTCCCCGTACCGAATACCGGAGTTCTTCATCAGCGACGAAGCAACCTGGATCCTCGTCAGCTTCCGGTCAAGGGGCTCGTGGGTTGCCGCAGAAGAAGAAGGGCACATAGTGCCGAAGTACTCCAGCGTACCCTGGAGGGCTTCCAAGGTACGATCCACAGTACTGGAGTTCTTCTTCTCCGCTGCATCCAGGCCCGCAGCAGTCGCGCCCACTTCGGCCACCCGGAGCATCAAAGAACTCTTGAGGGCCATCGCCTGGCTAGGAGCTCCCTGAAGCTCCACCAGCTGCGCGCTTGAGGTAGCGGCCTCTTGGCGAAGCCTTTCAACCTCCGCTCGAAGGACAACGTGCTCGGCCTCGACCTCCTGGGCAGAAGAACGGAGGGCTTCGAGGGCTTCGTTCGACGCCGCCCTAGCCCTCCGTTACTCCAAGACTTCTTCCTCCAGCTTGAGGGATCTCCCGGTGGAGTCATTAAGAGCCGTCTGGAGGGTAGTGACCTTCCGTTTAAGTCGATTAACTTCGACCTCGTTGGAAGTCGCTGCCGCTCTAGCAAGAACAAATTGCTGCAAAAAGAACTAAGTAAGTACTAAAGTATTTATGACTACTAATGCGAAGTAGCTATGTTGTCTTTTTTATACCTGAAGTGCAGCCCTTTCGAGGGCCGTGTTGAGTGTCGAAGCCCTGGCCTCGCTCAAGACGAAGATCAACTCCGAGTTGGCAATGTCTTGGCTTCTCTCAGCCAGGGGCTCCATAAGTCTTCGGAGGCCACTCCGGTGCTCCAGGAACGGAGCCAGCAGAGGAAGCCAAGACAGAGCTTGAGCGTCATCCGCTGCAGCTTCGTCCTCCGAATTGCCAACGGAGGGTGCAGCCTGGCCAGGAAGAAGGCCGAGGCTAGAAATACTCTTACCCCGCCCCGGCACGAACGAGGGCGAAGCAGGAGTACCCCGACCATCGGCAACCACCTCTTCGACCAGAACCGCAGCAGCGGAGGCAACCTCGCTGGTCGAGGTGGCCACTACAGGAGTGACCTCCGTCGCCAACTCCGTCCCGGCGAGCACGTCGTCTGCCCCGAAGGACACATTCTCCGCCGCCAAATTCGGAGCATCCAGAGGTCTGGAGGGATCTGCTCGGAGGACAGCCTCCGAAGATGCAGGGGCTTCGGACGCCACCAAAGCATCAACACCCGAAGAGGTACCTAATTCAATAACAAAATCAATAAGCATGTTTTCACAGACAGCAAGCAGGTATTGAATATAAAAGGAAGGAGCTTCGGAAAAAACCTCCGGGAGCTTCGTGGGGAAGGATTGATGGATCCTCCAAGGCTTCGTACATCTGGAGGATTTCGGCGAAGTCATCCCCCGAGGTCCTGCCCTCAACATTTTCCATCGAAGCCACGGCCTCCGCAGGGACCACTTCACGTGCGGGCAAGTTGGGAGTAGGGGAGTCCGACTCCACCTGAACGACGACGGGCGCAGCAGGAGCAGTCGGAGTCACACTTACCACCTCCCCGATGGAGGTGGGAGGAGGAACTTCCCCTGTATCTTCGTCACCCAAGAGGTAGGCTTCAAAGGCCGCTGCTGTCTGACCGTCGGAGTCTTCTACCTCTTCGGAGGCCGAGCTTTGCGCACCCGGCGACGAGACAGACGAGGCGGGCGCCAACTCCGAAGGGTGCTTCGCTACCTTCTTCCTCCGAAGCGGCTGCTTGCCGGCCTTTTTGGAGGGCTTAGCAGCAGCTTTCCTCTTACGGCCAACTGCTCCGGTCGGAGCGAAGTCAGGAAGAGCCGGGGGCTCCATGCCGAGAGCTCTCCACACTCTATTGGATCGCTCCCAGCTCCCCACCAGCTCCAACCTTCTTTGCCTCTCGGCCACCGAAGGGGCTCCGAGAACTCATTCGGTGGCCCGAACTACGTCCTCCGGAGCCAATGCCAGTGGCGCCACTGAAAGAAAAAGGTATGAGAATATAAGTACAATTGATTTCTTCATTTAAATATGATGCAGCAAGGAGAAGGTTTACCTAAGTTTCGGAGGTCCCACTCCGAAGCTTGTGGGAACACAATCGGCCAGTTGGCTCCGAGGGGAGGGATCCGAAGGGCGACGAACTCCTCAACCAGGTCGCACATACTCATACGACGAGCCATTTAGGTAAGCAACGCTAGCCTCGTCGAGAGCAGGCTAGGGTTCGGAGAGATGTCCGCCTCCTTCTGGTACCAGATCTCCTGGAGAGGACCAGTGAGGGGGGAGTCCTCTCTGACTTCGGCGTAAAACCACCGAAGTATCCAATTGGTGTACCACCTGTCGTTTATAGCCTTGGCAGGGAAGCGGAGCGCGTGCTCCCTCCGCAGCTGGAAGTTGACGCTGCCGAAGGCTATCGTCACCTTGGAGTCCCCTGGCCCGTCTTGTGGCTTCGGTTGGCATATGGCTTCGTGGGTCGCGGCGAAGATTTCGGAGCGCCCTTCACACCCCTCCGCTCGGAGCGCCCATTCGAAGATGGCCAATCAGGCGATGGCGTTTGGGAACAGTTGAAGCAGGGTGATATGGAACAAGTCCAACACCTCTGCCAAGAAGTCCACGGCCGGCAGCCCCAGGCCTGCTTCGAAGAATGCTTCGAAGACCACCACCTCTCCGCTCCTCGGCCTTGGAGTTGACTCCGTCCCGGGGACTCGAGTCCTCAGCCTAGCGCCCAACCTTCCGTCCACCGCTTCTTCAATGGACTCGGCGGTTGTTGGAACAATTGCGTTAGTTCCAGCATGTTTTCCTGTGATGGTGTATGATGTGAAGATTGAACCTCGATGGGTTCTCTTAGAGGGAGATGGAGTTTATACTGGTTCGGGCCTCCCCTAGGGGATAATAGTCCTACGTCCAGTTTGAGGTGGATTTGGCATGGTATGCCTTAGTGTGGAGAAGAGAACTACAGGGTCTCATGGCCCCCTGGGGTGTGTGTACTGCTACAAGGGCTTGACCCTGCTTTTATAGGCACGCAGGCCAAAGGAAAAGACTGGGATGCCCCCTATGAGCCCTAGGCTCATAGGGGCAGAGAGGGGAAAAGGAGCTAGCTACGGTACAAAAAGTGCCAGACAACTTTACAGCTTTACTGACGTGTCAGGCTACGCCAGGCTTTGACCAGCTAAAAGATACGCCGAAGGTGGAGGCTGGGGAGAAGGCTTCGGAGTGCACCCCGGAGGGGAGCTTCGAAGCATGCTCCGGAGGGCAGCCTTCGGACGGGACTCCGGAGGGCGGCCTCCGGACTTGGCTCTCGGAGGGTGGCCTCCGGGCTGGACTCCGGAGGGCGGCCTCCGAACTGGACTCCGGAGGACGGCCTCTGGACTTGGCTCTCGGAGGGTGGCCTCCGGACTGGACTCCGGAGGGCGGCCTCCGAACTGGACTCCGGAGGGCGGCCTCCGAACTGGACTTCGGAGGACGGCCCCCGGACTTGGCTCTCGGAGGGTGGCCTCCAGACTGGACTCCGGAGGGCGGCCCCCGGGCTTGGCTCTCGGAGGGTGGCCTCCGGTCTGGACTCCGGGGGCCGCCCTCCGGAGTCCAGTCCGGAGGCCACCCTTCGAGAGCCAAGTCCGGGGGCCGTCCTCCAGAGTCCAGTTCGGAGGCCGCCCTCCGGAGTCCAGTTCGGAGGCCGCCCTCCGGAGTCCAGTCCAGAGGCCACCCTCTGAGAGCCAAGTCCAGAGGCCGTCCTCCGGAGTCCAGTTCGGAGGACGCCATGCGGAGTCCAGCCCGGAGGCCACCCTCCGAGAGCCAAGTCCGGAGGCCGCCCTCCGGAGTCCCGTCTGGAGGCTGCCCTCCAGAGCATGCTTCGAAGCTCCCCTCCGGGGTGCACTCCGAAGCCTTCTCCCCAGCCTCCACCTTCGGCGTATCTTTTAGCTGGTCAAAGCCTGGCGTAGCCTGACACGTCAATAAAGCTGTAAAGTTGTCTGGCACTTTTTGTACCGTAGCTAGCTCCTTTTCCCCTCTCTGCCCCTATGAGCCTAGGGCTCATAGGGGGCATCCCAGTCTTTTCCTTTGGCCTGCGTGCCTATAAAAGCAGGGTCAAGCCCTTGTAGCAGTACACACACCCCAGGGGGCCATGAGACCCTGTAGTTCTCTTCTCCACACTAAGGCATACCATGCCAAATCCACCTCAAACTGGACGTAGGACTATTATCCCCTAGGGGAGGCCCGAACCAGTATAAACTCCATCTCCCTCTGAGAGAACCCATCGAGGTTCAATCTTCACATCATACACCATCACAGGAAAACCTGCTGGAACTAACGCAATTGTTCCAACAGTTGGCGCCGTCCGTGGGGAACTTAGTCCTAGAAGCTAAGTTCTCTACCACTGCCTGCAACCCGAAGTGCGCCCGAGGGGGGAGCATCGAGGCTTTCTCGCTTCGCGCACCCTCTGGCAAGGGGCTTCGGGTGCAGATCGAAGGCCACCTTCGCCTTCCTCCATCCTTCGCATACCGGAGCCCACTCTCCGGCAAGGGGCTCCGTTCCACGTTTCAAAGGTCATCGAAGTCTCGAGGGCTACAAGGTAAGTACCGCCCGAAGCCTTACTCCGATGCACCAATCTGCAGTTACATTAACATAAGCTCGAAGTCTTGCTTCGCCTTAAAGCCGAAGCCCTGCTTCGCCCTTGAATACAATTTTTCGCTCTATCTTACGTAAAAACTGAAGCCATGCTTCGCCTTATTTAAAAACCGAAGCCATGCTTCGCCTTATTCAAAAACCGAAGCCTTGCTTCGCCTTGTTCAAAAACCGAAGCCATGCTTCGCCTTACTTAAAAACCGAAGCCATGCTTCGCCTTATTTAAACCCGAAGCCATGCTTCGCCTTATTTAAAACCGAAGCCTTGCTTCGCTTTATAAAATCTGGAGTACCCCTCCGAAGGCTACACAGTGCCCCCGGGCCCGTAGCAGTGGGCTAAAAGGGCTCCGGGCCACTGGCCCGACGCGTCCGGGGATTCCGGGCTCCGCGCCCGAAGCATCCCAGGGATTCCGGGTTCCGCACCCGAAGCATCCCAGGGTCGAAGGTGACCCAGAGTCGAAGGTGGCTCAGAGTCGAAGGTGGCTCACACTACCACAGGTTCGGTGAATCCACACCAAATATCCTTCTCATTACAGGACCAAGTTCCGAAGCCTTGCTTCATTATCTAAACACGCTCTGAAGCCTGGCTTCGCGTGCTCGTGTATAATACGCCTAAGCGTCTCGAAGTCATACTTCGCCATAATCTAAGTGCGTTTCAGAGCCCCGCTCACGCACAGCATCCAAATCCTAGCATGCCAAAGCATGCCTCGCTAGGCTTGGTTGTGTCAAAACCTTGCTTCGCACCAAGTTAGCGCGTTCGAAGCCCAAAAGAGGCCTTCGCCTTATTTAAAACCGAAGCCCTGCTTCGCACCAAACTAAAGCGTTCGAGCCCAAAGGAGGCCTTCGCTTAAATAAAATTCATACGTCGAAGCCGCCAAAAGGCGCACCCTTCGCATCGTTTATTCTTTTGCCCGCACCAGCAACGGCTAAGTCCCTAACTGCCACGAGCAAAAGGGGGGAAGCATGTATCCGAGGTGTGCGAATGTAATGCGCAGTACGAGCGTAGCAAGCTAAAACGTTCGAAGCCAAACAACACGAAGCATACAGACGAAGTGTGCAAAGATAACAAGCTCAATTCATTGTATGTTGAGAAGTGTGTTACAAACATACTTCGGAAGCAAAACTACGTATAATCTGTATCTAAGCCTAAGAAGAACCGTGTGCGAGGCCCCAACCCTCGCTTGCCCCTTCTTCGGCCAGGGCCACCTCGGCTGGACGTTGCCTCGTCGGAGCCCGTTCTCCCTCGAACAGCCCATTCAGGTTCCAAAGCCCGTAGGCTTCGCCTTCCACTTTGCAGGTCGCTCCAAGTTAACGAAGCAGGCGGTGCCGTATCGAAGGCAGAAAAGTCTAAGGCTTCGTCGCCTGCTAAGGCCGTTCGAGAAGGCAAAGACGAAGGGCCCTGGAGGGACTCCGTCTTCACAGCGGCTAGTAAATCCTGAGCTACTTCGGAGATGGCTTCGCCGTTAGGCCCCCTCGGGTGCTTAAACCGAGGGGGGCCTTCGGACCTAGCTACTTCGAGGATCGCCCACAGCTGTTGAAGCTCTTCGGAGTCCTCGAGGACTTCGAGGTCTACGCTCGAAGTCTGAGCCTGGGCAGGTATGAAAAACCCCCACATTCATATTAATAAGCTGATAAGAGTTTTTACAAGCCTGCAGCTAAGTATTACAAAAGGCCTAAGGAGATCTACACCTTCGGAGGCAGAGGTACCGAAGTCGAAGGCTGATAAGGCACAGCAGGCGCTTTGGATCGGTGATGTCGGAGGGCCTTCTAGAGGTCGAGGACTGCTTCGCAGCCTTGCTCCTTCCAGGGGTCCTGCAGCCGCCGCCAGGCTCCGCGAACTTCGGCCGGAGGCGTCACCAAGTGCGGACCCCCGAAGGCCACTGGGGTCGCGGAGGTTGCGGCCCGAAGGTGGTAACACCCCGCGGCATGGAGCAGGTGCAACACCCCTTGGCCCACGACGCGACCGGCCATAAGAGCGAAGCCCGTCAGCGCTTTGTCCGCTACCGAAGCTGCAGTCTTCAAGAAGTCAATGCGGTCCCCAATCGGGTCCTGATCGCCAAAATCCGGAGTCCGGCACTCGGTCCCTATTTTCTCAAGGACCTCGGTCAGACTCTGAGTGGCCTCGCCGAGATTAGCCACGACGAAGCTCTCAAGATCCCGAGCCCGCTGGCGGAGCTCCTCGTTCTCCTTCGCTTGACGGGCCTCGGCGTCCTTCGAATCTTGGAGCTCCGCGCGGAGCCGAGCCGTCTCCAAGGCCAAGGCTTCCTTCGCCTCAGCAGCCGAAGCCTCGGCCCGCCTCCGCTTCTCAGCTTCCTCCAAGACCTCGCGGCGAAGGGCCTCCTTCTCTTCTGCGAGGCGCTCCATCCGCCTGTCGGCAGCAGTCGAGGCTGCCGCATTCAGTGCGAAGGCCTGCAGGAATTCAAGAAACCTTGAGTATCAACCAAGGGACAAAGTATTGTTCAAAGCTCCAAGGGGCTTCGCTCACCCACAGGAGGACTTCGCCCGAACTGACAAAGAGATCCGCGGGGTCCTGGCGGCTAAGCTGGGCCACCAAGTCCCCCTCCTCCGCAGAAGCACAAGCCTCGCGGAAACTGCGGATCGCCGCCACCGTCACGCCCCCCCCTCGGCTTGAAAGGGTGAATCACGGCCACAGTCGTCTCCGCGGGCTCCAGCGAGGCGGGGCTCAAGCCCACCACATCCACTTCCTCTTCGCCTCGAGGGACTTCGCGGCCTCCGCTGCCTTCGTCTTCGGACGAAGTACTCTCGGACTCCGAGTCGCTGCCGCTGCTGCTGCTGCTGCTACTCGAAGCTTCTGTGGGCTTCGCCTCGGCAGACTTCAATCCACCCTCGCTTATCGGCTTCGCCTTAGCGGGCCTCGCATCGTCCTCGTCCTCTGCAGGGAGCCAAGTCAAAATCCGCATATTGGGGCAAAGCTTGCATAAAGGTTTACCTTCGTTAGAGATTTCTTGGAAGGCCGGAAGGGCTAAGTGCGCCCTCCAGCTCCCTCGATGCGAAGCTGGCTCATCCACCTCCGCGCCCGAAGCCGGTTCCGCCAGAGCACCCGTGGCCTCCTTAGCAGCCGGAGTGTGCGCGTCAGCCTCCGCCGCCGAGGGCCTCGCCGCCAGGGGCTTCGCTGCCTTCTTGGGGGGCGGTGTAGCTGCGGGCTTCTCCGCAACCTCCCCCGAGGCATTCGGTTCGTCCTCGTCCCCCCTCTTCCTCTCTGCTCCGGCCGACGAGGTAGCCAGGTGGTCAAAGTCAGGCAGGGCAGGGAGCCCTCCGAGGTCGAGCACGGTCCATACCCTGTTCCAGCACTCCCAGGACCCCACCAGGGCAAGGCGCTGGTTCTGCTCCTCGGGGGTCGGAGTCCCGACGACTCGATCCGCCGCCGCGATGGCCTCCTCCGGGGTCCTCATTTGAGGGTGGCTTCAGGAAAGGTGTGAGTTAGAAGCGAAAATCTACGAAGTGTTAAAAGCAAGGAAACTGCGAAGCCTTACAGAATCAGTCGAAGGTCAGCTCGCTGAGTTCACCTCGGCCCGAAGCCTGGAAGAGCCCCTCCGGCCAGGAGCGCGCAAGGGGGCTGAGCCGGAGGGTGATGAACTCCTCCGCGAGGTCCCTCATGCTCATCTTCGCCAGCGCCCTCTTGACGCGGTCCGTCCCCTCCCGCAGCTTCGGTTGGCAGTTGGCGTCGTGAAGGGCGACGAAGACGTCCGCGCGGCCCTCGCAGCCCTCGGCCCTCATGGCCCACTCAAAGACGGCTAACCTCGCCACGGCGTTGGGTGAAAGCTGAGGGAGCTCGAGGTTGTAAGCCTTGAGGACTTCACTCAGCATCCCCACTGCAGGCAGTCCGAGGCCGGCTTCGAAAAAGGCCTCGAACACCACCACCTCGTCAGCACGAGGCCTCGGCTCAGCCTCCGACTTCTCCGGGACCCGAAGTTGGATCTTCGCCGCAATCTTCCCTTCGCAGGCCCTCCGGACCGACTCCTCCGTGGAGATCGAGGCCCTCATCTCCAGGGTCTGCTCGAACTTGTCGGAGGGCGTCCGAAGGTCCCTCGGCCCCATCCGCCTGGGCGCAGTCTTCGCCACCGCAGCCACCGCTGCCTGCACCTGGGCGGAGCCCGAGCTCGAGCCCAGAGCAAGAGGCTTCGCCACCGCCTTCTTCGGCATGTTGATGGGATTTCAACGCGAAGAGCTAGAACTAGCGAAGGGGGCTCGGAGCGAAGCTAGAAGAAGAACAGAGCGAAGGGTGCAAGGCAACGTGAAGAAAGCAAATGAAGGTGTGTCGAAGCCGCACGCGGTAAGTCCCTATTTATAGGCGCGGTAAGAATTCCAACCGTCGTGGGCCGAACCCACTGCCAGGTGGGCCTCCAGCGAAGGCGAATCGGCCCAGATCAAGGTAACTGTAACTTTCCTGACCGTTGCGGAGCCGTTCGGCCTCCCCGAGGCCGTTCCGACGACTAGCGCGGGCATTTATTACCCCCGGGTATCGAGGTCACCTTCGGTCCAGGCTCCGAAGGTATGTTTCCTCTGAAGTCATGTTTTTAGGTCAATTGTCCTAAGGGCGCGTGCACCCCTTCGTCCCGAAGGCCTACACGCGAGGGGCTACTCCGGAGGACGGCCCCGGACTTGGCTCTCGGAGGGTGGCCTCCGGACTGGACTCCGGAGGGCGGCCCCCGGGCTTGGCTCTCGGAGGGTGGCCTCCGGACTGGACTCCGGAGGACGGCCCCCGGACTTGGCTCTCGGAGGGTGGCCTCCGGACTGGACTCCGAGGGCGGCCCCCGGACTTGGCTCCGGAGGGCGGCCTCTGGACTTGGCTCCGGAGGGCGGCCTCCAGACTTCCCGCTCGGAGGTGCCTTGCGCCAGGGCCCGGACTGGGGGCTCCGGGCGGGACCTCCTGGTCTGAGGGCTCCGAAGCTACGGACCCCGAAGGGCACCTTGGGACCTGGAAAGAACACTTAGATAGAAAACAGGCTCCGACAGTACTGGGCTCTGGACCGAAGGCTGTCGGGGGCTGACGTCATTTGGCCCCTGTTTAAGGGAAATATATTTCCCCAACAGCGGTGCTCAAGGATTGGCCGATGATGAAGCTTTGAGCAATCTTCTTCTTGGAGGGCGGACGGAGCGCCCGAGGATTCTTGGGCCAATCACCGCTCGAAGCCCCCGCCATTGCCGCTGCTGCCGAAGGGGCCCACGCCTGGCTCTGCGCCAAGGTGTTGGCCGCTGCAGGGGTGGTGTGGCTAGTTCTCGACATCGCGCTCGAACGTTCAAGAGTTTGGGAGATTGGGGGAAAGGTGAATCGCAGGTGATGAATGCGGTAAAAAATCTCGGTTAATCTCCGTCTTCCCCTTTTATAACCACGCGACCAGTACTACTCTTCGGTTGATTTCACATTGCAGGTTCGGCTTCCGTCACCGACAAGTGGGTCCGGTAATTGGAACGGCGTATAACCGCTGTAAAAATCGACCGTTACCTTTTTTGCAGAAGGTAACGGCTACTTGCGCCGTAACGGTCACTTTTACGGCGCCCCACGATGTTCGCTCTCCGGAACCGTTTCCACGACGTGGGTACTCCGAAACCGTCTCCACGACGCTCACACTCTGAAACCGTTCCCTTCCCAGTGAGCATTCTCACTGTAACAAGAACTCGAAGGCGAAGGTTCGAAAGTATTGGGTCCAAAATCCTGGGCTAAGTCACAGCATCTTCAAATCCTCTTTAAGCCTCAGAAATTAGAAATGTTCTTTTCGTATATTGCCTTCTTTCTAAAACAGGTGAACTACAGAAAGGCGTATTCGAGGGGCTACTGTTTGGGGAAATTACTCTGTTTCCAAGACTTAAAGAGTAACCCTTCGTTGGCTGAGTGAGGACCTCGAAGGTGGCGGACTGCTGTTCGGAGCATACGTCGCCACGACCGGAGGGTGCCACGGTGCGAAGTCCTAGAGAACCCTCCGAAGGGAAGATGGAGGCCTCGAAGCAGAAGGACATGATTGATTGGATGTCCAGCTTATCCATCTACCTTGCAGTGCTTTATCGTGTATAACCTTGTTTATAATACCGAATAGTTTCTACTGTGTCGGTTGTAATTTAGGGGTAAATAGGTCTTTTCCTTATGCTTTTTTCCCTATAAATACCCCCCATTGTACCTTGTAAAAAGGGATCCAGAACAAGTTGTTCATCTACACTCATTCGGACCACTTGAGCTATTATCCATTTCGGAGGCTCGAGCTAGTCCTAAAACACAAATTTCCTGTTTGTCCGTTCTTGATTACCGAGAACCTGTTGGCGTAACATTTGCGCCAACAACATCGATCTGGCCGGTTCAAATGATACAAATCTACACTAAATCAGAACCAATAACCATGCTAGGGTTTTGGCTATATTCTCTCTGTCATGTTGTTGTCATAGTTTACTCTATTCTATTCACCGTTGTGCACCGGGGAGATTAGGTCTCTGGAACCACTTGCCTATATGATCATGCACCAGGAGAGGGCGAATAAGGTTTTTGGGAAGCGCTCCGCATTATTGCTCAAGTTTGTCACCATGGCGCCTCTTCTGTCTATGTCTACCATCGGTCACCGCGGGGTACTACGATCCGACACCAACTAGAGAATCTATGCAACGACCGCGGATTCATCTTCACGTATCGTACAATACTTGTTTTACTTTTATGTATGGTTGTTTATCATGTTTTGCGAAATCATGATTGATGTGTTCATGTCCACTGATTATGCTAGTTCTTGTGAATACCATGATTTATCTATTTCACAAAATAATCTTGAAATTGCCTAATATTCCAACAATCCAAAAAGCTTATAATAGACAATCTACGATTTATTCAATGGCTGGTTTTCTGGATGCACTGAGGCCAAAATAAATTTTTGATGTGCATTTTAAGAGATGGAAAGCAAAGGTCCATCTCTAGCTTACTATTATTAATGTATTTGAATCGAGACTGACAAACCAAAGGGTGAACTTTTCTGGTGATGAGCAAATGAAATTCACTTAGAACAATAATCTCTTCGTTGGATGCAATCTAGGCATGTTCTTTGACCGCCTGTGTGATGTTTACATCACTGTGACAGGTACGAAAGAGTTGTAGGATGCTCTGATAGCAAATATGATGCATCGGACACATGTAGTGAACCCTGGTGGAGAGCTTTCATGACCATAGGATGGTGAACAACCGTTCTATGGTAGAACAAGCTTATGAAGTTGTGTGTATTAATTGTCAAGGAACTTGACCGCTGTTAAGTGTCCAATACCTGATGAGTTTGTGGTTGGATGCATAATTGCAAAGTTGTCTTCTTCATGGAGGAACTTCGCCACTATAAAACATTAGAGACATGATAAAACAGTTGAAAACCTTATAGCGTCTTTTGATGTCGAAGAGAAATCTCAAACAAAGGACGCTACTGATAATGGAGGTGAGGGTCAGTCCAACACCAACTTGGTGTAGAAATCCCCACACACCAAGCGCAAAGGGAAATATAAGTCTAACAAGGTTATAAAACCACTACCTTTAAGAAAAAGAACAGAAATATATCCGAGATGATTTGCTTTACTTGCAGTGAACTAGGACATTTCTTCTAGGATTGTCCAAATTGTGTAGACTGTTAAGGGAAAAAGGCTAAGAATGTCAATATGGTGACCATCAGAAATACTGAGGATGTTTATGGTAATCCATTTACTATTCTCTTATTATTTCAATCTACCAACTAGTGATTTGATATAGGTGTCAATGTTCATGTGTGTGTTGACATGTCTATGTTTTCTTCTTATCAGGCCATCCAAGATTCTTCTGTCTTAATGGGGAATGGGTCACATGCTTCTATTCATGGTGCTTGCACGGAAGATCTCAATTTTACTTTGGGAAAGGTTGTGCAGCTGATGAACGTGCAGCATGTCCCTACTATCAACAAGAATCTTATTAGTAGTTCTATATAAGGATGGGTTTAAGGTAGTATTAAAGACCAATAAATTAGTCTTGTCAAAACATGGACAATTCATTGGTAAAGGCTATGATTGCGGACGATTGTTCCACTTTTCCCTTTCATGTTTAGCAATAAGTCAGTAACCATATCTGTGGCAATATTAATGATGATGTGAGTATTTGGCATTTATGTTTATGTCACGTTAATTATGGCTTGATACCATGATTGATCAGCATGTATTTAACTCTGAATTTCACTATTGCCAAAGGTTCTAAGTGCATAGTTGTGTGCAACCGAAGCAACCTCGAAAGCCTCATAAGACGACCGTGGAGAGAATCTTGGAACCTTTAGAACTCATACATTCTGATCTTTGTGAGATAAATGGTGTGTCGACGAAGGGTGAAAAGAGATACTTCATGACATTGATTGATGATGCATCTAGACTTTGTTATGTATATTTGTTGAAATCTATAAAGTCAAAGTTGAAAATTAGCTAGAGAGAATGATCAAACGTTTAAGGTATAAACGTGGTGGTGATTATTTTCCTAAAATATTTGATGTATTATGTGAGGAACACGATATTATTCATGAGAGGATGCCTTCCTATTCGTCCAAATCAAAATAGGTTGTCGAGAGAAAAAATCACACACTAACTGACTTGATTAACGCCATGTTAGATACTACTAGTTTATTAAAGGCATGGTGGGGGAAGCTTTGTTGACTGCATGTCACATCCAGAATAGAGTTCCTAACAAGAATAAAAAACAATCTCCATATGAGATATGGACTAGGAGAAAACTGATGAGGACATCTCCCACAATGTTGAAGACACACCTCACTATATCATTCCAGGACCGATTACTCATTCACGTGCTCAGAAACTACATTATAAGGTGCGCTCGTTCCTTGCTCTTCATACTTATGGGAAATATTTTGATCCTTAGAAATATTTTGATCTCAATTGATTGTTCCACTTTGCTACAAAGGCAAAAAGAGAATTGCAGGGACGACAGCCAATGTCGAAAGGAAACTTCATCCACTCAAGATCAGCGTCTACTACTGTCAAAACGACACCTCCTGCATGGATTGCTTCCCCTTTGAGTCTAGGGCACATTCAGCAACCCCGGCAGTGCCACCGATACAAGAGGTGAAGGGCCGATCATCGGCCCCTTCAGCACTAGCCAACATTTCTTCATCGGTTGCCTCCACAAGCCGATCTAGCGGAGTTATCTGCCACAACTGCAAGGGGAAAGGCCATATCATGAGAGTCTTCCTAAGCCAACGATGGACATTCATCGTAACCAAAGAAGGTGGGTATGTTAGTGCAAGTGAAATTGAGGATGAAATTGCTTCGGAAACTAACAATGCATGTATCAAGAAGCGCGATAGTGATGGAGAGATCCTAGATACCTCCACCATAGAGACATACCAAAACTTGATTGTACAACGTGTATTGAACACTCAAGTGGAACAAATTGTTACACTCAAGCGACACAACTTATTTCAAATGTACCTCATTGTTAAGGATCGCCGTGTTCGTGTCATCATTGATGGAGGTTGCTACAATAACTTGGTGAGCTCAGATATGGTTGACAAGCTTGGGTTGACCACGCGTCCACATTCTCATCCCTACTATATCTAGTGGTTCAACAACAATGGTAAGGTCAAGGTAACACAATCGGTGAGAGTACAATTTTTCATCGGCCCATACCATGACTTTGTTGATTGTGATGTAGTACCCATGCAAGCATGTTCACTTTATTGGGTCGCCCTTGGGAATTTTATGTGAATGCCACCCATCATGGTAGAATCAATAAGTATACACTTGTGCACAAGGGAAAGAAAATTACTTTACTCCCTATGACCCCTGCTGAGTTTGCGCAATGTGAGAGAGAATGCTGAGAATAGCAAGAAGGAGAGTGTGCCACAATCTGAAAATTAGCAAGTAGCTCACACCATTTTTCCACCTAAGAAAGAGAATAAAGATAATAATTCTAAACTTGAGGGAATTAAATTGAAGGGATGAGTTATGCTTGCTACTAGATCTGATCTTGTCGACATTTATGAACTTGACTCCCCTTGCTATGCTCTAATATGCAAAAAGTGTTGTTTTCAATTGAAGATATCCCTACTTCTCGGCCCCCTACTATTACTAATCTTTTGCAGGAATAAAAGGATGTCTTCCCAGCGGAAATATGCTCTAAACTTGAGGGAATTAAAAGGATGTGTTGTCCACACACTTCTTTTGGCCAAGGATGTAGTGAGATGTCGAGCGCTACGTCTCACATTGCACTACTTGTAACAAAGCTAAGTCGTGACTGAACCACTTCGGACTTTATATGCCCCTTCCTATTCCTATTATTCCGTGGGATGATATATCGATGGATTTCATACTAGGTATACCGAGGACCAAAAGGGGAAAGGATAGTATATTTGTAGTGGTCAATCGTTTGTCTAAAATGACACATTTTATTCCCTGACATAAGAGCGATGATGTTACAAACATTATTGATTTGTTTTTCAGGGAAATCATTCGTCTACATAGAGTGCCCAACACCATTGTCTCCGACCGATATGCGAAGTTCTTGAGCCACTAATGGAGAAGCTAATGGAACAAGTTGGGAACCAAACTAAGGTAGTCAATCGTAAATTATCGGCCATGTTACGGGGTATATTGCAGAAGAATTTAAGGTTGTGTGAAGAATGTTTACCTCATTTGGAGTTTGCATACAATCGATCGGTGCATTCTACCACCAATGTGAGGCCTTTTCAGGTTGTCAATGGCTTTAACCCACGTGCCCCCATCGATCTTTTGCCACTAACTACTTATGAACAAGTACACTTTGATTTTGTGGCTCGTGCTGATTTTATTAAAAATTACATCCCACAACTATGGAAAACATTGAGAAGATGACTGAGGGTGCGTTTGGTTCTGCTTTTAAAATCCGCTTCTGTTGTGCAAAAGCAGAATTTGAACCAAATGTTTTACCAAATTTGCTTTTCCCCCAAAAAACAACTTTTTTCTAGTACAAATTTGAAAGCATCTTGGACCCCGCTTTTCTGCTTCTCCTTTTCTGCCTTTCTATGTTTAGTACAAATTGAATATCATGAATTCAAGGTGCCTTTATTTATTTAACATCATTATGGTTGTAATGCATTGCACAATTTCATTATATAAAGATGTGGTTGCAAGTCACTTTATGAGGTGAACTATGAACTTTTTTATTTATCTAATATATTTTCTAGTTATTTAGTAGCATCAATGTTGATTGTTTCCTATTTATATATATGTATGAAATATTATAATGATGAAAATTATGTCAATTATAAATAACAGTCAGCTCACAGTAACTTTTTCACAATAGCTTCAACCAAACAACTTTTAGCTTTTCCACAGCAGACAACTGACAATAGCTTTTTCACAGCAAGGAGCTCATAGCATATTTTTTCACAGCTCACAGCAGAACCAAAGGCACCCTAAAAGGTTTAAACATGTGGGAAGTAAGGGCAGGCGACATCTATCTTTTGAGACCGGAGATCTTGTTTGGTTACACTTGCGCAAGGATCATTTTCTTGAATTGAGAAAGTATAAGTTGATGCCTCTTGCTGATGGCCCTTTTAAGATAATTAAGAAAATTAATGACAATGCTTACCAGCTTGAGTTGCCTGCTGATTTTGGGATTAATCCCACCTTTAACATTTTAGATTTGAAGCCTTACTTGGGACATGACGATGAGCTTGAGTCGAGGGCGACTACAATTCAAGAGGGGTAGGATGATGAGGAAATCTCCCACAATATTGAAGAAACACCTCACTATATCATTCTAGGGCCGATTACTCGTTCACATGCTCAGAAACTACATTATGAGGTGCGCTCGTTCCTTGATCTTCATACTAACATGCACAAGGATGGGATGCTACTTATGGGAAATATTTTGATCCTTAGAAATATGGGAGCAGCGCTTCGGTACAAGTCAACCGATCAACTCCACCAATCGGTCGATCTCAGCCACCGTTCATTGGCCCATCGACCACCAATCGGCCAATTAACGACACCAATCTTTGCTCATCCGACTTCAATCATCGACCATTGATCATCGGCTACCTATCGGCCCAACCCCAACCATCGGCCATAGACGTTGACTCCAGTTGGCCGATTACTGTCCACTATCGGCTAAGCACCATATGAAGAGCCACCACTAGGTAGGAACTAAGTCCAATCGGGAGTCCCACTCGGGAGGCACTGAGTCCAGTTGCGAGTCGTAGTCCATAACTACGTCGGGTCAGAATCACTTTTGGTTTTTGAGTCTATTAATGTTTGAGACTTTTAGGGCATGGCTCATATCCCTAGGTTAGGCCGATGCATCCCATGTCCTGCAAACCCTATAAATATGTGGCAGCCACCATTGCTAGGGTTCGGGTTTTGCTTAGCTTAATCTACCATCGTGGTTTTGCCATATATCGGTTTGTGAAACCGCAACTTCGACTCCTTCAAATTACTATCTGCAATTTTAGATTGTGTTTCCGTGTTCTTGCTTGTGTTCTCGATTCACAAGCAGGGATAAGCCTTCTTGGCGAGGTTAATCGTGTTCACATGTGGTTAATAACAACCGGAGTCATGGTGTAGCGATTGTAGGGTTTGGGTCAGTTCTGGATATAAGTCAGATTGTCAACATCGAGATCTCCACAAATCGTGTTTACCCTAGTGACGGAAGATCAGGCACCCCCGTGCGCTATCAAAATCCCTCACTTTCTTACCTGTGGAGTTAGGGATGTTTGGCAAAAGTCAATATTCCAATCGTGAAGAAACGTAAGTTGGGATCTAAGATAGTGGATTGCATCTTTCTAGGCTATTCATAGAGGAGCATGGCATATTGTTGGTGTCATTTTTTGTCACACGCGTGGCCTGAGAGATCTGCTTTACTCCAATGTAGGTCCTTCAATCTTGGAAGGTTCTTAGCATACCAATCAGTTTGACCCTACAACTGATAAGGGAGAATAAAAATGTTAGTAGCAATGTCGATCGGATATTGAGCCGATGACCATGGTGACAAGAAATAACCATGGATGCCGACACCTATCATCTACTAGACCGATAGCCAAAGCCATACCATCGGGATTGGTTACACCATCAGATGATGCATGTAACACGCCATCAGATCAATAGACATGTGGATAGCGCATTGTACATATAAAGCAGATGAATAATCCCCAATATCAATTAGGTGTAATAAGTAATTAAGGATTGTAGGACCGAAAGTAGCGACCAGAGGGGGGTGAATGGGCGCCTTAAAATTCTTTCGAATATATGGCCTGTTCCCAACCCCCAACACACCTCAAAAGACTAATCAACAGAAAATGAACAGATAGCCTAAGTCTAAAGGTATCTAGCCTAGAATCAACTGATGTTAAACATAGAACTACAAAAGCAGTGCACCTAGGAAGATAAACAAAGTATACTAGACAAGTCAGGCCAAACTTCTCAATGAAATGATCTAAATATATATAAAGTGAGATGAGAAGTTACTGTTCAGATTTGTCTCCTGTTTGGAACTTGGCGAAGCCTGCTCGCCCGTCGAGGTCTGCTTTGTTGGTCGAAGCCTGCTTCGCTGGTCGAAGTCTGCTTCCGAGGTTATTTGCGAAGCCTACCGAAGGCTGTTGTGAAAATGCCGAAGGTATGTTTTGGTCTAGCCTAGTTCGAAGTGGCCGGGAGCGAAGTATGCTTCGAAGCGAAGTACGGAAGTATCAAAGCTAGCTTCGAACCGAGTGCTTCGAAGCCTATCCTTCGAACAGAATACTTCGAACGCAACCCACAGACGGACAACCTTCAAACAAGGAAGCGAAGCCTGTCACACGACAGAGAAACCAAATTTGAAGCCTACACTCTACCTTCGAAAAAGCGACCTTCGAAAAGAGAAGCGAAGCTGACACGCGACAGAGAAACCAAAACGAAGTCTATCAGTGAGATAAGCTTCGAAGCTAACTCCGAAGCCTGACGAAGTATCGACTTCGAACAGCTCGTGATTGAGAACACCTTCGCAAAGACTATCGAAGTATGTGAAGCTGACAGAGTGCAAAGTGTTCTGCGAAGCTAGAGACACAACACAAAAATGAAGCCGAAGTTCAAGTGAAGCCTTCGAAGATGTTAGATCGAGGCCAACCTCACGGAGCTGAGGGGCTTCGAACAGAGAAGGGGCTTCGATAGAGAACAGCCAGAAAAGGGACTTTAGTCCTGTCAACTCGATCAAAAAGTTGAGCAGTAAAAGCAAAAAGCTGGTACTAGTGTACTGTTGCTACAGTGTAATAGTACTACTTGCAACAGCAAGAACTAGTACTACTTGCGTGAAGAACACACGCAACAGAAGCAATCCGAAGCCCTCAAAACAGGAACAAAATCGCTGTGAGCAAACCGAGAACTGCAAATCCATTAAATGGGATGCATCACACGAAACAGAAGGAATATAATCATCTAACAACAGGGAACAAAATAGATGAACAGCAACAATTATCCTAGCGGCGCACACATGAACAGGAAAGGAAAGAGGATGTGCAAGAGACAAAAAATGACCCAAAGGAGTAGTATTGATTTCAGCCAAAAGGGTGACCTAACCCTAGGGATTGGGGTCCTATTTATAGGCTGCCCAACACTAGGAATATTCCACCAGCCCCTTAGGGTTTTTTACAGACGCAGGAATAAAGGAAAAGACTCTACTGCCCTTAGGTATTTTTACAGACACGACTGACTGACTGTGGGCCTAGAGATACAGATGACTTATCCGGAAGCTAAGTTTTCGTAGCGACTACGGCTTCTCTTCTGGACAGTCGGATACAAGATCAACGGTTGTCAGTTTTGCGCCGAAACTGACAAAGCCTCCACCGACTTTGCCCCAGGTACCCGGATTGGGCCGGCCCGATTCCGCAGCTCTCTCAGCCCGGCAATCCCTCACCGCCCGTGTACCTGAGTCAAC
Source organism: Zizania palustris (assembly GCA_019279435.1). Lineage (NCBI taxonomy): Eukaryota > Viridiplantae > Streptophyta > Magnoliopsida > Poales > Poaceae > Zizania > Zizania palustris. Next base: position 19,923,577 of record JAAALK010000285.1, on the reverse strand, counting down.
CCTGGTCAACAGCCCAGTGGGTCTTCTACTGCTTCTGGCCCATGTACCCAGATTGGGCCAGCCCGACTTCGCAGCTCTCTCAGCCCGACCGTCGCTCGCTACCCGTGTACCTGAGTCACACGCGGCCCATGAAACAGCAGATCTCCTCTTCTTTTATCCTCTTTGACTATCGTTGACAATGACTCATCACTTCTAGAGCCATGAGGCCCACGCTATTCAGCATGGCTCCTCAATCTCCCCCTTGATGAGTGCATTGTCAACACTTCTCTTCATCAGCTCTTCAGCACCTACAAACAAATGTGGAAACACGAAAACAAAGCACAAGAAAAACAAAGAAGAAGAAAAATAAAGTAAAAGTTTAACCCTAATGACCGAAAGCCAAACAAAAGCACGAAGTGGTCATTATTTAACCAAAACATAAAAGCTCAAAATGAGTGCGATTTCAGAACAACAAGGATATCAACAGAGTAAGAACTCCCCCTTAAACTCTGATCCCAAATTTTCTCCCCCTTGTTGACAAGTGAACTCATCAAGCACTCAACAGAGACACAGACTCCCCCTAAAACGCAGCTCCCCCTCAAAATATGCAATGAATGCAACTGGGGTGTAGGTGGAGTGTAGAAAGCATGCTTCTCAGATATGATTGACTGCAATTACAACATCTAACAAGTATAGCAAAAGACATACTGTCTAAGACACATGGCATGATCAGTGCAACAAATGATATCTAACGAAAGTCATTAGCACGCATTTTTCAGTTTTTGCAAAGTAAAAACATCACCACATCTTCCAGTTGACAAGCAAGGTAAAACATGAGATGTAGAAGCTAACTGATATCTACCAAGATAAGCATTGTCCAAAACAAAGTGCTTCAGCAAACTTGTTATCATTTCAATTTTCAAGCCTTTTCTTTTTCCTTTTTCATTTTTGCCAGGGGTTATTTGTATGTCAAACCTTATGTTGACCGCCAAGTCAAGCCTAGGCCAGAACTGGACCATCAGAAGCTTAAGACATTGATCTTGGCATACATTGCACTGTCCTAGTTCATACCAAAGTGCTATGGTACGCAGTCCAGAACAATGCCACGCGACAAAAAAAACCCACCTGGATCTTTTCAAGTTATGCATAAAAGGCATGGAACTTTCATTTTTCTTGATTTTTCATCATTTTTATAGCACATTTCCATGTTTAAAACATACAGACGTCCAAGTTGCATATTTGCATCTAAGTCAGGAACTAGCTACAGGGCATGTAACAGATAGCAAGAACATTCAGCCTACGCATGCTAGTTACCAGAAGAAATGGTGATCATTTTTCAATTTTAAAGCATAAAAGCCATGCATATGACAGATATCAGACTTATCAAGCAAACTGAGACAAGACATGATCATTGACATGTAATCAAAAGCATGTACCAGCTAGAGTAAGTAAAGCAGTTCAATCATATAACAGAAGCAGTGTAACACCCTAAAAAGTAAAAAGGAAATAAAATAAAGAATAATAATATTAAAAGGATTTCTAGAATTTATAATTGAAGAAAAACCCTTAAAAGAGCCCTAATAAAGCCAAACAGGGAAAAATATTCAAAATCCGGACTTGAAAATTTTATGAGATAAACTAGAGGCCAAAATATAATTTTAGGAATTTTTCCAAATTTTTATCAATAGTGATTCAACCCTTAATCAAATATATGAATTACTGGAATTATTTTAAATCAGAAAAGAATTTAAATCCTTATTGGGCCTCAACCCTGAAATCACCCTCAGCCCAGCCCATCCCAGCCATGAGTCGCTGACCAGTGGGGCCCGTCTGTCGGCGCCAATCCCTCCTCTCTCTCCCGCCGACGCTAGCCTCGGCCCCACCGGTCATCCTCGTGCGCCCGCCCCCTTCCTCTGACCGCTCGGCCCCGCCTGTCGGCGCTCGTTTTCCCGCTCGCCCACTGACAGGTGGAGCCCACCTGTCAGATTCGTCTTCTCCAGGGAAGGGGATCCCCCCTTGCTTCTCCCCGGTGATTCCTTTCTGTTCTCCTCGCCGCCGGCCGCCCGATCCCGCCCAATCTCGCCCGATAACCCCCGGATCGCCTTCCCCGAGTGCCACCGCCCCCTTTCCATCCTTGAGCCATGCGGTTTCACGCTTATGGAATGCATACCCGAAGCTTGGAAAGCCCTCGCCGGAGCTCGTGGAACCCCTTGGTTCCCTGCCATCTAGACGCCGGCGACCCCCTATATAAACCCCCTTCGGCCACCGCCCTCAGCCACACCGCCTAAACCTGAGCTAAGCACTCCAGAGCGCTCCCTCTCGGCTTTTGGCTCTTCTCCCCTGCTCCACCTCCGGTCGCCGATCGCCGTCGATCCCGGCCCCCTTCGCCCTAGCCACCGCCACCGTCGGGTCTGTCGTCGTCAGCCCGTCCTCGGCCACGCCTCCAACGGCCGTGAGGACCATCGAACAACCATCGCCGTCAAGCTCCCGAAGACCCCTCACCGTCTACCCTCGCCGCTGGTCACCTCTGGACCTCCATCTTCACCGTCGAAGGTACGGTCATGACCGCCCTCCCCTCCTCATTCCATTTTTGCCGTTAGCCAGGTCCCTAGGCGCTCGCCGCCGCCGTCGCTGTCGCACCCGAGGCCGCCGTCGCCGGAGACGAAGGGGGGTACGTGCCCCCTTACGTCGTGCCGTGCCGGATCACGCCGCGACCGCACGATCGCGATCGGAGGGCTAGGATTAAATCCCTTCGGGATTTAATCTAGGCCCTCGGATCTGGTCAAAGGGGTATCGAGGCCTCTCAGCCGTCGATCGCCACTTAAAACCCTCGAGCGATATGGTGCATCCACGTCGTACCGATTTGCAGGATCTAATCGCAGCCGTCCGTTTTCACTTAAACCACCCACCTCGCGCCTGGCCGCTTGATCTGGATCGGACGATCCAGATCGGTTTTGCTCACGCGCGCAGTCACTGGTCCACCAGAGCCCATTTTCCAGTTTAAATAAAATTCCAGAAATTGATTTAAACTTTGAAAATTCATAACTTGCTCATTTTAACTCCAAATTTCACCATTCAAATTTTGTTAAATTCAGCATATTATTCTCTACACATTAATGCCATAAAAACAGTATGTTACTGTTACCCAAAATATTTTTAATAAATAATTGAATAAAAACCCCTTAGAGTTAAAATTATTAATACAGAAAATAAATTAGGAAAAACCCTAAAAAGTTAAGCTTTACTGTTTTATACCAAACATCAGAATATTAAAATATTAATTCACATAACCAACATGTATGTTTAGTATTTGGTGGATTTTTATCTGTTTATTGAATGTATTGTTTATTTTTCCGTATCAGGAAGACTACGAGTTCGTCGAGGAGCCGGAGTTCTACCCCGAGGTTCCTCCATCCCCATTTGCTGATCAAGGCAAGTCATCGACCACCTCTGTGGAAACAGTTGATCATTATTGAGCCCATGTTTTAATAAATTATCGCTATAACTCATAGGTTAATATTGCATTAGTCAAATATCAAAGCCTTACACTTATATTTATTAGATCCCCGTCCTTGTGTGCAAACCCAAGCCATGCTTATTGAGCCTTAACTCCTTGTCACTCTACTATAAAATTATTAGCTAGTGCCCAATGTACCGGCACAACTGCTATAGGATAAAAAGAATGAGTCGTAGATAGCTGGATTCTGTATATGAATTTCCCCGTTATTCTCGTCTCTGGACTCTGTTGGAGTTGGCTAAGTTATAAGTATGGTGGGTTCCGGGTCCAAGCTCGGGCATTGGTTTGTCGCACCCGGGGCACTATAAGGACCGGTCTGCGGGATCTGTTGCAAAGCAGTTCCGTACCAACCACAAGTCTAATGGGTAAGTCCTAACTGGAAGTATGGAATTCTCCGACTCGATGCACCATAGTGGAGGGGGCAAGGGGAAAGCCTGCGGGCGACTTGTACCGACGAGGCTCAAGGGGGGGTATGGTGGGGCTCCGACGCGTCGGGACACCATATGAAACCTATAAGAGGGTGTTGTTGAGTCGGGGAGGACTATATGGAAGGTTTTGGCACGAGTTCCCGTGAAATGGGTCATCTCGTTACACTTTGGTGTAGGTGATGAGTGCATGCCTTGTGGGTACAGTGGTACATCTCTGATCAGAGTAATTTAATCTTTTCGAAAAGCCAAGCCCACGGTCAAGGGCGGGTTGTGTGACTACTCGCAGTTAGTTTACAATTGTTTGAATGATTGAGTTATTCATGGCATGTAAGGACTGTTGAGCGAGGTGGGGCTGACTGTACCCCTCGAGATAGAAGATGATGATGCATACACATGTTTACGTTTCAGTACTAATAAATTGTTCACATTAAATTGCTTTACAAATTACTCGTTTCCGCAAAACTAGCCACTATCTCCCTTGTTATTATCTTGCATTATATTTGCATTCGGTGGCTTGCTGAGTACATCTGTACTCACCCCGTTGACTTACACCATCAGAGCCCGTCTACTACGAGGAGGATGCAGGTCTGGAGTAGTGACCCAGTCAAGGCGACACTGGAAGGAGGCATTCATCTAGGACCCTTCATTTTATTAGTTTCTCTTCATTTTTATTCACTTTTGTATTAATGCGGTCTACGAACTGTGAATGCTTGCCCGTATTGTACGTGGTCGCTTGATGAACGTCTTGGTTTATTGATTTTCTTTGGAATTTCAATAAAGGTCCTGATTTATTAAATCGGGGCGTGACAAGCAGCTCTAAAGTGTGATATATGAATATGTATGATATGAACACACACATAAAAACTCAAGAAAAGAGTAAAGAAGAAAGAAAACTGACGAAAAATATCCTAGAAGGGATACACAACACCCAAATCCCATCGTAAATGCTCAAATGTAGACTGATCTAGGGGTTTGGTGAAAATATCAGCCAACTGATGATGGGTATCAACATGAACAAGGTCAATGACACCTTTCTCATATTGATCCCGTAGAAAGTGAAAGCGCACATCAATGTGTTTGGTTTTTGAATGGAGACATGGGTTTTTCCCTACACTAATTGCACTAGTACTGTCGCAAAACAAGGGAACTCTGGTAGGAAAAACAACCCAAAATCTCGCAGAGTGGAAATCATCGAAACCAACTGTGAGCAGCAGAGCAACTCCAGATTGCTTACGAGAAGACCAAGAGACAAGAGAAGAACCAAGAAACTAGCAAGTACCGGATGTCGACTTGTGATCCAACCGACACCCACCAAAATAGGCATCAGAAAAGCTAGATAAATCGAGAGAAGATGATGCTGAATAGAAAAGACCAAGATCGGGCACATAAGTGAGATACCTGAAGATGCGCTTGACAGCCTGCCGGTGAGACGCGCGAGGTGAAGATTGGAAGCGCGCGCACAGTCCCACGGCGAACTGAATGTCCGGTCTTGTCACCGTCAAATACAGCAGCGAACCAATCATCCCTCGAAACTCTATATCATTGACCTTGACGCCGCTCTCGTCCTTGTCCAGGCCCACAGATGTGCCCATCGGGGTCATCTGCGGCTTCAATTCTCCACCAAAGTCAAATTTCTTAAGCATATCACGAGTGTACTTACCTTGGTGGATGAAGGTGCCGTCCTTGGTCTGCTTGATCTGGAGCCCTAAGAAATACTTGAGCTCACCCATGAGGCTCATCTCAAACTCACTGTGCATCTGCTTAGAAAACTTGGACACAAGAGAATCAGTAGTACCGCCAAAAATAATATCGTCCACGTAAATCTGAGCAACTAAGAAATCTGAAGCAACTTTGAGCAGAACGAGAGTCTTATCCACAGAACCCATCACAAAGCCCTTCCCCAACAAAAATTGCTTCAACCGGTCATACCAAGCCCTGGGGGCTTGCTTCAACCCGTATAAAGCTTTTTGCAATTTAAAAACATGTCGAGGAAACTTAGGGTTCTCAAAACCGGGGGGTTGCCTAACATAAACCTCCTCTTCTATGTACCCGTTCAGAAAAGCACTCTTGACATCCATTTGAAAAAGCTTAAAACCCTTCGAAATGGCAAAAGCTAAAAGAATACGAATGGACTCAAGACGGGCAATAGGGGGCGAAGGTTTCTTCAAAGTCAATACCTTCCTTCTGGCAAAAACCCTAGGCAACTAGTCGAGCTTTGTTGCGCACCACAACCCCATCTTCACCTTGTTTGTTCTTGAATACCCACTTGGTGCCTATGGGGTTGCATCCTAGTGGCGGCTCAACTAGTGTCCAAACCCGATTGCGGACAAAGTTCTCAAGCTCTTCTTGCATAGCATTAATCCAATTAGAATCAGAAAGAGCATGAGAAACATCTCTAGGCTCAAAAGATGCAACAAACGCAGATTCAGCAAACACAGCAAGAGAGGTAGAAGAACGCAAAGTTCTCTCAGTCAAATCACCTATGATGAGCTCTAAGGGATGGTCACGCTGAGCTGCTCGGGTTCCCTAGTGATCTGAAGTCACCTCACCGGAGTCAGCAGCTGGCACCTCTGGACTCGACTGAGGGGGCTCAATCGTAGTGGAAGAAGTGATCAAAGGTCCACCCTCATCCTCAGTCGAAGTCTCAGAAAGGTGTGGGCTCTGCAGGGGGTGCAGAAGGCCCACCCTCATCAGCAGCTAGAGTATCCTCATCTTCCTCGAAGATGGACTCTCCGAGCTCATCATCACTAGAAGGCTCAAAAGAAGGAGTTAAAGAAGGCAAGGACTCATCAAATGAAACTTCGCAAGTCTCGACAAGCTGTTGGGTTTCGAGTTTCCAAACACGGAAACCTCAAGAATGCAATGCATAACCAAGAAAAACACCATCCCAGCAACGAGACTCAAACTTGTCCAAATGCCCTCCCTTCTTGAGCACAAAGCACTTACAGCCAAACGCTCGCAAGTGACTCACCTTGGGCTGTCTGCCAAACCGCAACTCATACGAAGTCTTACCAAAGTAAGCTCGAAGAAAAATGCGGTTGGCCAGATAGCAAGCCGTGTTCATGGCTTCATCCCAAAACCGCCTAGGAGTCCTGTGCTCATCGAGCATCGTCCTGGCCATCTCGACTAGCATGCGGTTCTTTCGTTCCACAACGCTGTTCTCTGGGGAGTATAAGGAGAAGAAAACTGATGGTCTAGACCCTGATCACTACAGAAGCTGACGAACTGAGAGTTCTTGAACTCAGAGCCGTTGTCGGAGCGAATTGCTCGCATCCGACCATTGTTCTCATTCTTCAGCTTCAAAATCAGGTCATGAACAAATTGAAAAGTTTCGTCCTTAGACTCCAAAAAGAAAACCCACGAGAATCGAGAGAAGTCGTCAACAATCACAAGTGCGTACCACTTCCCACCGACTGAACGTACCCGAGCTGGACCAACAGTGTCCAAGTGTAAAAGCTCGCCCGGATAGGAAGTCATCACCTGAGTCACAGGTGAGTGAGAAGCGGCAACCATTTTCCCATGACGACAGGGATGACAAACTAGATCCTTCTCCATCTTAAGCTTGGGCAATCCTCGGATGAGGTCCATAGAGCTCAACCTGACTAGCAGATCAAAACTCAAATGACCTAACCTCCTATGCCACTTACAGAGCTCAGAGGAGGATCCAGCAATCAAACAGCGAGAAGGGCCAAAAGAACTAGAGAAGTCAATTCGAAAAACTTTACCGAATGGTAAAATCTGGCAAATCAAAGACCCTCTAGAATCAAACACAGAAGAATTGCCCTTCTTAAAACGCACTTCCAAACCATCCTCAAGAAGTTGCGAAACAGAAATCAAATTGATGTTCAAATTCTTAACCAAAGCAACATTCTTCAAAGAGAAATGATCTGAAATGCGAATAGAGCCTATGCCACTTACCTTCCCTTGACCACTGTTCCCAAACGTGATGTACTCTTTGGAGCTCGGGGGAGTGAGACTGGAGAACCATCTGCGATGTCCCGTCATGTGGCGAGAGCATCCTGAGTCCATGATCCAAACATCCTCCAGTCCCCGATCCGACACAATCAGTGGTTGTAAGTGGGAGCAAATGGTCCGCCACCAGATTTAGCAAAAGAGCTAAACCAGTGTCGAGCCATCTGCTCAAAAGACGGAAAGAAGAAATCATCATGAGAGTTTGGACCAAAACACGGCTCAAAGCGCGGTCCTCGGTTCTGCCTAAACCTGCGGCCACGAGGTCCAGAACCGTAGCCAACACGGACTAGAACTCTGCCGGAATGGACACCACCAACTGGAGCACGGGCAAGAAAGTCGTCTCCTCTACCACCACCTACACGACGCGGCCTGGCCTCCAGCCTCTCCCCGCGTCGAGGAACACGCAGTCTACCACCCTGCTGGTAGAACTGCTCCTGACCACCATAAGCTCTCTCTACTCTCTCAACCCGCTTCCTCCTGAAGCAAAACTCCGCAAGATGCCCGTATCTCTGACAGTACTCACAATGATAGGTGGGCTTCTTGGGATGTGGTTGAGGCTTGGGGTTCTTGGGCTTAGTGGTGTTAGGTGTTGTCTTCTTGGGCTGAGAAGGTCCAGGAAGAGAGTCTAGAGAAGAGTAGAGGTGTTTGGGCTTTGGAACCCAGATAGGCTTCTTAGGTGGAGCTTTGGGTGGTTCATGAATCACTCCATCCTTTGGCTGACAAGCCTAGGAGGACTCAGTGGAGTGAGTCTTGGGATACCTCTACTCTGGAGTCATTTTACTCCACTCCACTTCCCGGCTAATGGCACTCTCAAAGTCAGCCTTGGTGTAGGTATAACCTACTCCAAACCCATCCTGCCTCTTAGAACTGCTGGATCATCATGCCGAGCTGAGGCTCTCTGGCACTGATCCAACTCAGGATGGAACAGAGGTAAAAATTCTCATTTTGAGAATCTGATAGCTCCTCTCTCAAGGAAGCTAGAACCTCCACCTGAGACAAGCAGGTCTCACACTCACTCTCTTAATCAATTCCATTCTAAGAGACAAGCAGTTCTCATAGACAGTGGGTGGAACTGACAATGTCTCAAGCTCTAGCCTAGTCTGCACAAGCTCAGCTCTTAACCTCTCCAAATCACCCAACTGTTTATCGCCCTTGGATTTCAGCTCACCTAAGACAGCTAGATGAGATGGGCAATCAACACAGGGTGCGACGACAGTGGCTTGAGCATCTTTCAGCTCCAGCTGAGCACTTTCAAGCTCAGTGGCCAAAGCGTCCCTCTCATCAACCCTTTCTGTGTACCTGGACTTCAGAGTCGACAGGTCACACAGAAGCACCTCACACTTCGGGCACTCACTGCTATCACCCAAGCAAGGGGAAGAAGATAGACTCTCAATTCTGCCGTTGGCCACGGCAAGCTCACTCTCTAACTCATCTATCCTCTTCTTAGCCCCCCTAAGCAGTTTTTCCCGATATTTCAACTCCTGACGATTGCTCTCAAGTAAATCAACGATTTCGCGCTCGTAGGATGATACCTTGTTGTCGTCGTCGTCGGAGTCATCGAAGGAGCTCTTTTCTTCCTTATCCCCAAGAGCCATTGAACAGAAGCTCTTGTGGGATCTTCGGCGCTGGTGTGAGCGGCTCTTCGGCTTGTCTCCGAAGGCCACGAAGCAGAGACCCGCCGGATCGTCCTTGTCCTTCCCCTTCCTAATGGCGATCTCCTCATCGCTTGAGCTCGATGAAGAGGAAGAAGACGTGGACCGCTTGGAGTAGCTCTTCTCCATCTCGGCGAAGAAGGCCTTGTCGTGCTTCTTGTTCTCTCGCCGGTAGTCCTTCAGGGCCTTCTTGACGAATCGAGTCTTCGGCTTGCCCTTGTTGAAGGATGAGCTCTCATGCTTGCCGGAGTAGTGGAAGCCACCACCGGTTCCCTTCTTGTGACCATTGCGCTTGGGGCAGTCGGCGATGAAGTGTCCTGGATCACCACACTCAAAGCACCCGGATTTTGTGCCATGTCTTTTGAACATTCTCTTGTCATAGACACGACGCACCCGGTTGTTAAAAAGACACAAATCATCATCTCCCAACAACTCAAGCTGGTCCTCAGTGATAGACATCAAAGAGAACCCAGCAGAGCTCACAGAAGAAGGATCAACAGAAGGTGTAGCAAGGGCCAGAGATTTTGATCCAGAACCAGTAAGATTTGATCTCAGCTGGAGATCAACCTCAGTAGCCTTCAACTTGCTAAACAACTTAGAAATGGTGAAGGTATCATAAGAAGTAATCTCAATGATAGAAGATACCTTGATCTCCTAGATCTTTGGGTCCAAGGTATGTAGAACCTTGAGCGCCTGCTCATGATCTGAGACTAACTGAGCACCCTCAGCCTTGTTATCCCGAAGCTTGTTTATGATCGACTGAAAATGACCAAACAAAGCCTCAACAGATTCACCCGACTTCTGTGTGAAATTCTCATATTCACGCCGGTAGGTCTGATAGAGCCGAGCCTTGACCTCTGTTGTTCCCTCATGGTGTCCCTTGAGGGTAGCCCAGATCTCTCTCGTAGTGGTGAGATGGCTCACACGCTCAAACTCAGTGGGACCTAAACCAGAGAAAAGAATGTTCACAGCCTTACTGTTGCTCAGATGCTGAGCAATGATACCAGTAGTACCATGCTCAGCGACTAGCAATATGACAAACGTGGTGTGAACGGAAATGTCCCAAATGTTCGAACCCTGGCTCATGAGATAGGCTCGCATGCGAGTCTTCCAATAGTTATAGCCATAGGCTTCCAAGGACGGGACCTTGCCAGGAGACGTCATGGTCACTACTAGGGTTTAGAACCGGTTAAGGTATGGAAAAACCCCAACCTCGCTCTGATACCACTTGTAGGATCGAAAGTAGTGACCAGAGGGGGGTGAATGGGCGCCTTAAAAATTCTTTCGAATATATGGCCTGTTCCCAACCCCCAACGCACCTCAAAAGACTAATCAACAGAAAATGAACAGATAGCCTAAGTCTAAAGGTATCTAGCCTAGAATCAACTGATGTTAAACAGAGAACTACCAAAGCAGTGCACCTAGGCAGATAAACAAAGTATACTAGACATGTCAGGCCAAACTTCTCAATGAAATGATCTAAATATATATAAAGTGAGATGAGAAGTTACTGTTCAGATTTGTCTCCTGTTTGGAACTTGGCAAAGCCTGCTTCGCCCGTCGAGGTCTGCTTTGGTCGTCGAAGCCTGCTTCGCTGGTCGAAGTCTGCTTCGGAGGTTAGTTGCGAAGCCTGCCGAAGGCTATTGTGAAAATGCCGAAGGTATGTTTTGGTCTAGCCTAGTTCGAAGTGGCCGGGAGCGAAGTATGCTTCGAAGCGTAGTACGGAAGTATCGAAGCTAGCTTCGAACCGAGTGCTTCGAAGCCTATCCTTCGAACAGAATACTTCGAACGCAACCCATAGACGGACAACCTTCGAACAAGGAAGCGAAGCCTGTCACACGACACAGAAACCAAATTCGAAGCCTACACTCTACCTTCGAAAAAGCGACCTTCGAAAAGAGAAACGAAGCTGACACGCGATAGAGAAACCAAAACGAAGTCTATCAGTGAGATAAGTTTCGAAGCTAACTCTGAAGCCTGACGAAGTATCGACATCGAACAGCTCGTGACTGAGAACACCTTCGCAAAGACTATCGAAGTATGTGAAGCTGACAGAGTGCAAAGTGTTCTGCGAAGCTAGAGACACAGCACAAAAATGAAGCCGAAGTTCAAGCGAAGCCTTCGAAGATGTTAGACAGAAGCCAACCTCACGGAGCTGAGGGGCTTCGAACAGAGAAGGGGCTTCGATAGAGAACAGCCAGAAAAGGGACTTTAGTCCTGTCAACTCGATCAAAAAGTTGAGCAGTAAAAGCAAAAAGCTGGTACTAGTGTACTATTGCTACAGTGTAGTAGTACTACTTGCAACAGCAAGAACTAGTACTACTTGCTTGAAGAACACACGCAACAGAAGCAATCTGAAGCCCTCAAAAACAGGAACAAAATCGCTGTGAGCAAACCGAGAACTGCAAATCCATTAAATGGGATGCATCACACGAAACAGAAGGAATAGAATCATCTAACAGCAGGGAACAAAATAGATGAACAACAACAATTATCTTGGCGGCGCACACATGAACAGGAAACGAAAGAGAAAGTGCAAGAGACAAAAAATGACCCAAAGGAGTAGTATTGATTTCAGCCAAAAGGATGACCTAACCCTAGGGATTGGGGTCCTATTTATAGGCTACCCAACACTAGGAATATTCCACCAGCCCCTTAGGGTTTTTTACAGACGCAGGAATAAAGGAAAAGACTCTACTGCCCTTAGGTATTTTTACAGACACGACTGACTGACTGTGGGCCTAGAGATACAGATGACTTATCCGGAAGCTAAGTTTTCATAGCGACTACGGCTTCTTTTCTGGACAGGTGGATACAAGATCAACGGTTGTCAGTTTTGCGCCGAAACTGACAAAGCCTCCACCGACTTTGCACCAGGTACCCGGATTGGGCCGGCCCGATTCCGCAGCTCTCTCAGCCTGGCAATCACTCACCGCCCGTGTACCTGAGTCAACCCTGGTCAACAGCCCAGTGGGTCTTCTACTGCTTCTGGCCCATGTACCCGGATTGGGCCAGCCCGACTTCACAGCTCTCTCATCCCGACAGTCGCTCGCTGCCCGTGTACCAGAGTCACACGCGGCCCATGAAACATCAGATCTCCTCTTCTTTTGTCCTGTTTGACTATCGTTGACAATGACTCATCACTTCTGGAGCCATGAGGCCCACGCTATTCAGCATGGCTCCTCAAGGATAACCTATTGGTTTGTACTTCAATAGAAACTAAATAAAACATACCAGAGAATACATCCATACTATTAAATCATCATAACAACAAGATCAGACCTGACCAAGATAGTTGCCAAGTCATGAATAATCAATAGTACTTTAACATATCAGGCATGCTTTATTCAGATGAATGGTGTACAAAATAAATTAGATAAATGGGTCAAGATGTCAGACTCAACCGATGAAGTCTTGAACCATAATACCCAACTTAGATCAATCTAAGAGATCATAGCGATACATCCTTAAACCTAGCAAATATGCCAAGATAAACCAGCAATCGTTCTGACCAAGCCAATGCTACAAGAGATCAAAACGATGCAGCCTCAAAAGACACTGATCTAACTGATACGATTGTCGTGGTGGTGGGAATCACCTCTTCGCCGGAGATTGAAGCGATGCAGACCAGCTCAGAGTGCCAAGGGTGGCGATGCACCGAGAGTAGTTTGTTGTGTTTATCTATCTATCAATGCGTTTTTTGGTCACACTTTGAGACACGCGTGGCCTTAGAGATCTACTTAACTCTAGTGCAGGTCCTACATTCTTAGAAAAAAGGGGTTCAAGGCATGCCAATCAGTTTGACCCTGCAACTGATGAGGAAATAGGGAAATATGATCAATAGCATAGCCTATCGACTATCGAGCTGATGACCGTAGTGAGGATGGGATATTCATGGAATATCGTGCCAATCGTCCATAGGGCCGATGACTAGGAGCGAAGCAATCGGGTGAGAGAGCCATCATACGATAAGATGGGCAGTTTTACCACATTGGTTGATGATCCCTTTTCCGATGGCGAATAAGATGTGGTGTTGAATTGAAGATAACCTGTCGGCTCGTACTATGACAGAAATAAATAAAACGTGCCAGAAAACATGTCTATATCATGAAAATCATCACAATAACTACATCGGACCTAACCAAGAAAGAAGCTAATCACAATGATCTTAATAATATATCAGAGTATCGGGCGTGCTTTATTTAGATGAATGATATATAGCATTAAAAAGATACAATAGCAACAGATGTCAGACTTAACTGATGAAGCCTCAAACTACCACACCAAGATAACATCAATCTAAGAGATCAATCTGATGCAGTCTTAGACCTAGCCAATACATCGAGAACCGGCGACCGAACAATTTCGATGGTCACCTCAAGAGATCAATCTGATGCAGCCGTGAGGATATTGACCTAGTCGATACGGTCATCGGGGGTGGCGGGACTCACCTCTTCACCGGAGATATGTAGCCCAGCTCCGAGTGTTGAACCCCACTAGGATAAACCATGGGAACCAAGGGTGGCGATGCACCGAGTAGTAGTTTAATAGATATGTTTGTTTATAATATAACTAGGGGTACATATTTATAGTTCGGAGACTTACCGTCCGAGCACTCTATCTTATCCAATTCAAGATAATATTTATCTTCTCTTCATCGACTCCTCCATGTTCGGCCAGCATTGTAACGGACGAGCTTCTTTGACTATTTTTGACCCTACTCTTCTTGACTTTTGTTGACTGTACGACATCCTTGGTGGGCTCTGGGCTTTACCAAATCTTGGCATCAATACATGCCCCCAAATTTTGGAGCATTAAGTAGTTGCTGATGTTGTTTACACTAAAACCTAATGGTTAAAGTGCCAAACACACTGATGTCGATCAGACGATCCAAAAGCCTGTGGATACCGCTGACACGAAAATGTGCCCCCGCACATCGGTCAGTTCGATGATCCAAAAGCGTGTGAATAATTAGGAACAAGCCTAAGCGTAACACCACACTGATGTCACGTTTCGACTACACTTAATAGTGGCAAGGGGTGTGGAGTTGCTAGGAAATCAGATCACACAGAAATAATCCAATTAGCCAAAATATATAGTTCAAAATAACCCAATCAGGCCGATCGGACCGGGCTCCGGCAATGGCCTCCGCCGAAATAGGGGACTTACCTACGTCTGGCTTCGGTGAGGGGGCCTTCGGGATTGAGACTTCCTGAGACCCTACCTTGACTGTGATGGCTTCGGGCTCCCTCTCCCTTGCCTCTTCGCGCACGTCTTCCTTGGCTTCATCCTGCACAAGTCGATTCAGAGGTACCACAGATAGCCTGTGGAAGACGTTCCCCTTCGCCATGTTCACTTGTCCCTGCCAATCATTACACTCCGAAGAAAAACAGGGGCAACATTACACTGCAAAGGGTACTTCGGCGGCGAGGTGTAGACCGGAGCCCACGGGACCCCTGCCCAGTAGTATGGTGGAGGCATTGGAGGCACTAGTGGCTTCGCCCACTTCAAGCCGAACCCATTGCCTGTAGGGGGGTTTGGCCATGTCGAAGGTATTTCAGACCATATTAGCGAAGGGTCCTGCCAGGCCAGAGGTATGTTTGGCCATTGCGGGCCGAACTCCCTCATCGGGGGGCCAAACTCCCTCATCGGGGGGTTCGCCCAAAGTGGAGGGTTTGGCCATGGGGGTCTAAACTCATTATGCGAAGGGTTCAACCATTGGGGTCCGAACTCGTTATGCGGATGGTTTGGCTACTAGGGTCCGAACTCACCCTTCAGGGGGTTCGACTGTTGGGGTCTGAACTTACCCTTCGGTGAAGGGGGCTCCAAACGTGAAACCTAAAACAGAACAAAGATAAAGTGCCAATTCGACCTAGAGACTGAATTACTAAGTGTTGCAGTATACAAAACGAAGGTAGCAATATGTTACGTAGATTAACGGTGGATTCACAAGCGAACCAACAAGGCTTACCACTATTATGGCATCGCCGACGGAGGGCTTCCAGCACAAACCCATGAAGGTGTACGGAAAAGTAAAGAAAGTAAAGGTACGGTTCAAACTAGGTATTGAAGTTGATCTGTGTTGGGGGGTCCTATGAACCGACATCACCCCTATATTTATAGGGGCTAGTCTTCTTATGTCTAACTATAATCTAATAAGATTCGGCCTAATCAAGATTAGAGATAAAAACAACCTGAATTTGTATCGGACTCCTAATCTGGAGTCAGCCCAAAGGGGGCCTTCAGCGGGCCCACCGAAGGGTGCTCCTCGGGCCAAAGCTTCGGCGAAGTAGGCCACTGAAGGGGCCTCCGGACCGAAGCTAGGCCTGCAGAACAAGCTGCTAAAAGGCCTTCGGGGCCCCATGCACGTGGGCCACTAGTGCTTTAGAGCTTCGTTCTGTGCCAGGACTTGTATATTTTTGGCCCAAAATACCAAAATTGATATTTTGACAATTTTGACCATCAATGTCATTTTTTGCTGATGGCGGCTACTTCACGCTTGCCAGCACATGGGTAGCAGATCCGGCACATGCCGGTCAGACTGACAGGGACGCGTCGGTCACACCAAAGTGGCAGGGAGTTTTTGCCTCACATTGTCATCATGCCTGATGACGAATCTGGCACATGCCGGTCAGACTGACCAGACAACGTCGTTCTGGCCGACAATGCTAGATTAGAACACCTGGAGTCTCCAACAATCGTCTCGCCGTGGACAAATTTTAATAAGAGTTCTTGATGAAGATGGAAGGGATAAAACACTGCAAAAAATACCAAGAAACCAAAGGCAATCCGGCCAAGAGAGCAAATCACCGGTAAAAACCAATAAAACGATAGAAATCTATGACGTGGATGAAACGGATGATTCACAAGCGAATCAACAAGGACTTACCATGATTACGATGCGATGGACGGGAGGTTTATAGTGGAAACTAGCAAAGATGTACGTGCTAAGCTAAACCTAGGGCAAGAAAAGTAGATTTGATGTAAATGTGATTCAAAGTAAATAATAGATTGGATATATTAGGATTTTTGTAGCGGAGAGAGCTGCTTGAATCGGCCTTGCCTCTATTTATAGAGGTTGGTCATGACGTGTCTGGGTCTAATTTGAGTTAGACACGAGTCTAAGTCATTAAAATCTAATTAGGGATAAAAATACCTAGAAATCACTAAACTGACTCGGATTC
This sequence comes from Zizania palustris, assembly GCA_019279435.1. Lineage (NCBI taxonomy): Eukaryota > Viridiplantae > Streptophyta > Magnoliopsida > Poales > Poaceae > Zizania > Zizania palustris. The sequence continues at coordinate 19,906,845 of JAAALK010000285.1, read as the reverse complement.
AGATTAAATCCGGTCAGACCGGCCTTATGGGGCCGGTCAGACCAAAGTGGGTCCGGTCAGACTAAAGGTACCACTTCGGTCAGACCAGCCTGTGCCAAGACTTGGCATATTTTCGGCCAAAAATACCAATTTTGATAATTTTGACCATTAATGCCATTTTTTGATATCAACACATGCCCCTGTGTTTTGGCAAACTTTAGTGAGCCAAAAGTAGGACGAACTAAGGGCGATATGCTCCATATCAGCCTTTCGACACTTCAAGCGTTTTGCCACACACTCGGGAAATACTTTTTCAAATAGCTACCATTCAAAGCTCTATGAAATTTCTCTCCTTGCAGAGACTCTAGCAAATATGCATTACTTGAGCAATTTTAACAACTCTAAGATGACCTTCCTAACTAGGCGACCATTTACAAAACTTTGGGCTCCTAGTGCCTAAGGGAAAAATTGTCTTCCAAACTAAGTCACCAACTTGAAACAATATTGCTCTCATGTTCTTATTATATGCTGTAGCCACTCTTCTCTTGTCTCTTTCTATTGTCTCTAGAGCTCTTAATCTCTTATCGGTCACTTCTTCTAAATTATCCTTCAAAAGAGTTTCACACTCATCTACCGATAAACCATCTTACTTAAGCAACTTCAAATAGCCAAGATTCACCTCTATGGGTAAAATGGATTCTTATCCATACAATAACTCATAAGGACTTACCTTGGTGGCACCATGCTTTGCAACTCTACATGCCCATAATGCCTCAAAAGCACTTCATGCCACTGTCTAGGGAACTATTCAATCTTTTTCTTAATGAGCTTAATCACAGTTTTGTTACTAGACTCAGCCTGACCATTGGTCTGAGCATAGTATGGTGAAGAGTTTACCAACTTTATACCATAAGATTCAGCAAAAACACATACTTCTTTAGAAACAAATGAAGCACCCTGATGTGTAGTAAGAGTTTGGGTAATACCGAATCTATGTATAACGTGCTTCCAGATGAAATCAATTAGCTAGTTATGCGTCATGTTCTTGAGAGGCATGGCCTCTGTCCATCAACATGAACCGATTCCCTTTTGAAGAGGAAGGATAAATTTGGACGATAAAGTCCAAGGACCAACCTCGGAACGACCATGGTTTGGTAATAGGATTAAGTAAAGATGTAGAAGCAAGCTGAACATTACCAAACCTTTGACATGCCTCACGTCCTCTATAGTACTTAAAACAGTCTTCAGTCATAGCCGGCCAATAAAACCCGCCCTTTTCAGAGTCGAACTCATTTTTTGGGCCGACTGATTGGTACCACAAAGACCTTCATGTACTTCACCTGCAACAAGTCTAGACTGATCGGCATTCAAAAATCTCAAAAGTACTCTTGTTGACACGAAAACGTGCCCCCGCACTTGGGTCAGTTCGACGATCCAAAAATATTGCGAGACGTTGTGTCGCATTCCGACAATCCTTAAACTGTTGTAAGGGGATAACAGAGTCGTCAGGCAGTCAAATAATATTAATCTAAAATTATTCAATTAACAGAAGTGTTGGAAAATAACTAAAAACGATAAACAGCCTAACTAAACCCAACCGTCCAGAGCAGGGCCGGTTGGACCGAAGTCTACTAGGCGGTCAGACCGACCAGGGAAGTCCGGCCATACTGAAGGTACACAGCCGGTCTGATGAGGACATCACTTCACATGATACACACATGGAGCCTCCACCTACAATTCAACTACAAAGACCAATCACACGCGCTCGTGCCCGTCGCTTGAACCATGAGGTTAATTCGTTCCTTAGCAACTATGTTAATATTTGTTTGGATGGGATTCTACTGAATACTGGTGATATTTTGTTGCTTAGGAACATGGGAGATGGAATAGAAGAGTTGGAGTTGAAGACGGAGCCGCACGGATGATTTGAAGTCAAGAATTCGCTGGTTCGGACTACATCGACCACCATTCACCAAAATGGTCATAACTTCCTCATACGAAGTCCGATTGGCGCGTTCTTGGACTTTTTGGAAAGCTAAGGAGAAGACGGATCGTTTGCCGTTGGTTTCACCTCATTTGGAGTCTCGAGTCGTCCTGTGTATTTAAAACAGTCCTGCATGACAGAACTGGGCCGTGTTGGCCATAATCTGAGTCTGTACGTCTTCTAACCCACAGCCCAAGTCTGTTCACCTTCCACAGGCCGCCGCCCTATATATTCTCACGCCAGCCACCTCTAGGGTCAGGTTTTGCTTTGTTGCATCTACACTGTTGTGTTTAGATCCCGCCTCTTGCACCGGACCGATTGACTGCTGCATTGGCGTTTGTGAAACCTCACCTTATCTTCGTTTGTCTGTGATTTGGCATTCGATTTGTATCCTTCCTGTTCTTGCTTGTGTTCTTGGGTTCGCTTGCAGGAATTAGCCTTCGTGGCGAGGTCAATCGCGTTCTGCGTGGTTGATAACCAACGGAGACAGTGGTGTAACGATTGCAAGGTTTTGATCCGCCGGACCGGAGCCTTGGATCGCCAACGTCGAGATTCTCCACCAACCCAAGTTTATCCTTTACCTAGCGGAAGATCGGGACCACTCCCCCATCAGTTGGTATCAGAGCTCAGTTTTCCCGTTAGGTAATTTCGATCTACTTTTGTTTTTACCCAGAGTCCAGAAAACCGCACCAAAAAAATTCCCCACCGAGAACCCCTTTGTGCCTTGCGATTTTAATTTCAGTTTTAACTTTGTTGAGTTCGTGTTCTTGGTCGAGTCTTGTTGCTGGTTTAGTCATCCCTCTGTGTCGTTTGAGTAGTAGTTGTTCTTGTGTCTCAGATAAAATTCCCCACCGAAAAACCCCCCCTTCCGCAACCCTACTTTGTTTTCCACATCTAGTCTTTGTGACCCCCCTTCGGTAAAACAGGCATAACTTTTCGCTCGTTTGGCAGAAAAATCTAAAATGTTTTGAGCGTGTTCCTGACCCAATTTGGGTGGGTACCCTAACCGGTTTCACCGGTTAGCCCTCACCAAAATTGCCAAAAAAAATCAGGAAGATAAAGAAAAAATTGGACAAAGTTTTTGCTCGCCGGACAGCGAACTTGTTGAATTTCTGTGAGCCACATCCCACCTCAGTTGTAGGTGCCAATTTTTGTGGTTGCGGTTCTGGTCATCCTTGTTCAAAAAAAAATAGAGTGAAAAAAAAGGAGAAAAAAATATATATATAAAAAAGAGAGAGAAGCGGTCATGTTAGCTGCTTGTCCGAACTCTTGTCCGAACTCTTGTCCGAACTCCTGTCCGAACACTTGTCCGATCTGAGGAAGGCATTGGCTGTTTGTTGCTTGTCCGAACTCTTGTCCGAACTCTTGTCCGATCCCTTGTCCGATCAGCGGCAGAGAAAAAAAAATTGTGCACATACCCTTGTCCGATCCCTTGTCCGATCCCTTGTCCGATCTGCCGAGAGCTGAATTTGGCCCGTGTTGCTTCCATTTGAGTTTTGGGCACATAGTTTCCCTCTATTGCTTGAATTTTCACCTTGGGAGCACTAAGGCCAGCAACTTTGACGAGTACTTGGGAATACTTATTGAACTTGGTTTAACTGTTATTATTATCGCTAATCCTTGCTACTCACTTGCCTTCCAAGCTACACATTTCTCTTGGTCAGGACAGGTTCATTCCTTGCAATTGCCACCACCCTCCACTTGGTTTATCACCTGTAGGCCGGTGACCTCACTGCGGCGTGGTAAGAACACTTGCAAGCGTGGGTAAGGTGCTTGACGGATTGCTTCCACCACACATCCAGCACCCCACCTAGCTGTTTTACATAAGGATTATTCTTTGTTGCTTTATCTTCTCACTAACATGGCAGCACTTATTGTACAACGTGACTTGAGCACTCACATGGACCAGGACGACCGGGCACAACGGAACAATATATTTCAGACCTTCTTCCGCGTCAAAGACCGTCGTGCGCGTGTCATCATCGACAGCGGTAGTTGCAACAATTTGGTGAGCCTCGACGTGGTAACTAAGCTTCAACTTCCCACACGTGCACATCCACACCCTTACCATGTGCAATGGCTCAACGACAGCGGTAAGGTCAAGGTAACACAAACTGTTCACATCGAATTTTCCATTGGTACATACTTCGGAAGTGCTGATTTTGATGTAGTACCAATGCAAGCATGTTCTCTATTACTTGGTAGACCTTGGGTATATGATACTGATGCTACACACCATGGTAGGAGCAATAAGTACACATTTATGTATAAAGGAAAGAAAGTTACATTGCTTCCTATGACTCCTGCTGAAATTGTGAAATTTGAACAAGAAAAACATGCTAGAGACACCCAAAAGAGCAAACAACCTTCTGAAAATCAGCAAGTAGCTAAAACACTTTCGATGCAACAAAAAGATAAAGTTGTTTCTCTTTATTCATCACAAATTGTTAATCTGAAAGGACGTGTCATGCTTGCAACTAAAACTAACCTTGCAGTACGTAGTTTTCTTGGTCTTGCAGGTTTCTACCGGCGTTTTGTGAAAGATTTCAGCACCATAGCTGGTCCTTTACCTGAATTGACCAAGAAGGGAGTTACTTCTACTTGGGAGTCAGCACAAGAACAAGCTCTTGCCACACTCAAGGATCGCCTTACACGTGCACCTCTACTTCAGCTACCCGACTTCAGTAAGTCTGTTGAGTTAGAATGTGATGCTAGTGATTTTGGAATAGGAGATGTGCTGCTACAAGGAGGTAAACCCGTGACCTATTCTAGTGAGAAATTGCATGGTCCACAATTGAATTATTTTACCTATGATAAGGAATTATATGCCTTAGTGCGTGTGCTTGAAACTTGGCAACATTACCTTTTGCCTAAGGAGTTTAATATACATTCTGATCATGAAGCACTAAAATATTTGAGAGGGCAAGCTAAACTGAACCATAGGCATGTTAAATGGGTTGAATTTATTGAATCTTTCCCATACATTGAGAAATACAAGAATGACAAAGAAAATGTGGTTGCTGATGCTTTGTCTCGTAGGATTGTTCTTTTATCTCAACTTGATATTAACGTTCCAGATTTGGAAAGTTTGAAAGATTTGTATGTTGTAGATAAAGAAGTTGTTGAACCATTCACTAAATGTAATGATGGGAAAGGTTGGAAAAGATTTCATGTTTATGACGGCTTCTTGTTCCATGCTAACAAGCTATGTGTTCCAGATTCGTCCGTACATTTGCTGTTGTTGCAGGAATCACATGGCGGTGGATTAATGGAGCATTTTGGGAGAGAAAAGACTTTGGCCCTGTTGTCCAATAATTTTTATTGGCTAAAGATGCGGAGAGATGTTGAACGATTTGTGCAGCGTTGTGCCACATACCATAAAGCTAAGTCCAAACTCAACCCATATGTTTTGTACACTCCACTTCCTGTTTCTAGTGCACCTTGGGAAGATATTACCATGGACTTTATTGTGGGATTGCCTAGGACAAAGAGGGGGAGAGACTCCATATTTGTAAGAGTGGATAGGTTTTCTAAAATGGCACACTTTATTCCCTGTCACAAGACCAACGATGCTTCACATATTGCTGATTTATTTTTCAGGGAAGTTGTGAGATTGCACGGGATGCCTAGAGCCATTGTTTCGGATCATGATGTGAAGTTTATGAGTTACTTTTGGAAGACAATGTGGGCCAAGCTTGGCACAAAATTGCTGTTTTCAACAACTTGTCACCCGCAAACTGATGGACAAACAGAGGTGGTAAACCGTACACTCTCCATGTTGCTGCGAACAATGATTAAGAAGAACTTGAAAGAATGGGAGGACTGCCTTCCACATGTTGAATTTGCATACAACAGAGCTGTTCACTCAACAACACAATTGTGCCCGTCTGAAGTGGTGGATGGTTTTAAGCCAATCACACCACTTGATTTGATGCCACTTCCTTTTCAAGAGAGAGCAAACATGGAGGCAACTAAGCGTGCAGAGTTTATGAAAGCTATGCATCTGAAGACCAAGGAAGTTATAGAAAAGGATGCACGCTATTTTTCTCAAATACAAATAAAGGAAGAAAAAAGATGTTTTTCAAACCAGGAGATCTTGTTTGGTTGTACATGCGCAAGGATCGTTTTCCTGATTTGAGAGAGTTTAAATTGATGCCCCGTGCTGATGATTTAAAACCCTATTTGGGAGCTGACGATGAGCTTGAGTCGAGGACGACTCCAATTCAAGAGGGGGAGGATGATGAGGACATCACTTCACATGATACACACATGGAGCCTCCACCTACAATTCAACTACAAAGACCAATCACACGCGCCCGTGCCCGTCGCTTGAACCATGAGGTTAATTCGTTCCTTAGCAACTATGTGAATATTTGTTTGGATGGGATTCTACTGAATACTAGTGATATTTTTTGCTTAGGAATATGGGAGATGGAATAGAAGAGTTGGAGTTGAAGACGGAGCCGCACGGATGATTTGAAGTCAAGAATTCGCTGGTTCGGACTACATCGACCACCATTCACCAAAATGGTCATAACTTCCTCATACGAAGTCCGATTGGCGCGTTCTTGGACTTTTTGGACAGCTAAGGAGAAGACGGATCGTTTGCAGTTGGTTTCACCTCATTTGGAGTCTCGAGTCGTCCTGTGTATTTAAAACAGTCCTGCGTGACAGAACTGGGCCGTGTTGGCCATAATCTGAGTCTGTACGTCTTCTAGCCCACAGCCCAAGTCTGTTCACCTTCCACAGGCCGCCGCCCTATATATTCTCACGCCAGCCACCTCTAGGGTCAGGTTTTGCTTTGTTGCATCTACACTGTTGTGTTTAGATCCCGCCTCTTGCACCAGACCGATTGGCTGCTGCATTGGCCTTTGTGAAACCTCACCTTATCTTCGTTTGTCTGTGATTTGGCATTCGATTTGTATCCTTCCTGTTCTTGCTTGTGTTCTTGGGTTCGCTTGCAAGAATTAGCCTTCGTGGCGAGGTCAATCGCGTTCTGCGTGGTTGATAACCAACGGAGACAGTGGTGTAACGATTGCAAGGTTTTGATCCGCCGGACCGGAGCCTTGGATCGCCAACGTCGAGATTCTCCACCAACCCAAGTTTATCCTTTACCTAGCGGAAGATCGGGACCACTCCCCCATCACGGTCTGACCGGCAGTGTGAAGCCCTCGTCGAAGGGGCCTTTGGCGCAGGGGTGCGGAAGGGCCCTAAGGTATCGCGAAGGGACCTTCAGCCTATCAACCGGTCGGACAGAGGGTTTAACCTCAATCGGACCGAAGGGTTTTCGAAGGTCCCGAAGCCAATGCGAAGATGGGCTCCGGCGTTAACAATACTTTCGGTGCGGAGGGTTTCTGGGATTCCCTACGAAGCCTGGTCAGACCGGCCTCATGCCGCTGGTCGGACCACATTGTGCCGACACGTCAGGTGATGGCATGACACGGGCCGGTCGGACAGAGGGGTGACCGCCGGTTAGACCGACTACTCCTGGAAAGTGGCCTCTGGGCTCCGACGATCGCTTCCCATGGATGAATCACAACCAAACTCCTCGGAGGCAATGAAAGTGATGAAATATGCAAAAAATACTAAGAGATCAAAGTAATTCAGCTAGGAGACCTAATTACCAATAAAAAGCGATAAAACCGATAGAAATCTGTTACGTGGATAAAACGGATGATTCACGAGTGAACCAACAAGGACTTACTGTGACTACGATATGGCGGACAGATGGTTTATAGTGCAAACTAGAAAAAGATGTACGTGCTAGGCTAAAACTAGGGCAAAGAAAGTAAATGCGATTCAAGGTAGATAATAGATTGGATCTATTAGGGTTTTGTTGGGGGCTCCTTGAATCAGCCTTGCCTCTATTTATAGAGGTGGGTCATGAGTTCCTAGGGTCTAATATGGGTTAGACACGGGTTCCAAGTCGTCCAAAATTAATTAGGGATAAAGTACCCCAAAATCAGGAATTTGTAGTCGGACTTGGTTTGGGCCGGTCTGACTGAGCCCATATAGCCAGGTCTGACCGGGCCTACATGGCTGGTCGGAATGGGCCTACATGGTTGGTTGGACCGGCCTATGCCAGGTCTCATCATATATTCGGTAAAACTAACAAAAAGTGATATTTTGATAATCTTGACCATTAATGCCATTTTTGCTATCAACACATGCCCCCCTTCGTTTTGGCCATCTTTCGTAGGCCAAAAGCACAACGAGCTAAGGGCGATATGCTTTATATCGACCTTGCGACACTTCAAGCGTTTTGCCACACACTTGGGAAGTACTTTTTCAAATACTTGTCATTCAAAGCCCTACTAAATTGCTCTCCTTGAAGTGACTATAGGAAATACGCATTACCTGCAGCGATTTCTACAACTCTAAAAGGACCTTCCCAACTATGCGACCATTTTCCAAATTTTGGGCTCTTAGTGCCTAAAGGCAAAATCGTCTTCCAAACCAAGTCACCAACTTGAAATGATTTTTCTCTTACCTTCTTATTATAATCTCTAGCCACTCTTCTTCTATCTCTTTCTATTGCTTCTAGAAATCTTAACCTCTTATCGGTCACATCTTCTAAATTATCCTTCAAAAGAGTTTAATACTCATCGACCGATAAGCCATCTTGCTTAAGTAATCTTAAAGAGCCAAGATTCACCTCCATGGGTAAAACAGCTTCTTGTTCATACACCAACTCATATGGACTCACCTTGGTGGCACCATGATTTGCAACTCTACTTGCCCATAATGCTTCAGAAAGCACTTCATGCCACCTTTTAGGACACTCTTTAATCTTTTTCTTAATGAGCTTAATCATAGTTTTATTACTAGACTCGGCCTGACCATTGGCCTAAGCATAGTATGGTGAAGAGTTTACCAACTTTATCCCATAAGATTCAGCAAAATCACATACTTCCTTACAAACAAATGAAGCACCCTTATCTGAAGTAAGAGTTTGAGGAATACTGAATCTGTGTATAATGTGCTTCAAGATGAAATCAATTACCTTGTTTTGTGTCATGTTCTTGAGAGGCACGGCCTTGGTCCACTTGGTGAAGTAATCCATATCCATCAACATGAACCGATGCCCTTTTGAAGGGGAAGGATAAATTTGGCTGATGAAGTCTAAGGCCCATCCTCAGAATGTCCATGGTTTGATAATGGGATTAAGTAAAGATACATGAGCCAGCTGCATATTACCAGACCTTTGACAAGCTTCACATCCCCTAAATGTTAAAGAGCCAAACGCACTGATGTCGTTCCAACGATCCAAAAGTGTGTGGATACTTAGAGATAAATCCCTAAGCATAACATGATGCTCACGTCGCGTTCTGATGACCCTTAAAAAGTGGTAAGGGAATAACAAAGTCGCTAGGCAATTAAATTATAAGAAATAACCTAATTAACCAAAGTGTAGGGATGAATTAGACTAAACAAGATCGATAGAACGGCCTAAAAGGGTGGGTCAGGCCGTTGAACGCTGGCACGGTCAGACCAAACAGGCTGATGGCATCTACTTCACGCTTGCCACCACAAGGGTGGCGGATCCGTCACACGCCGATCAAAATAACAAGGATTTGTCGGTTAGACCAAAGTGGTGGGGAGTTCTCGCCTCGCATTGCCGGCACGCCTGATGACGAATCCGACACACGTCGGTCAGACCGACCAGACAACGTTGGTCAGACTGACAATGCTAGATAAGAATGTCCAGAGTCTTCGGCGACCGTCTCGCCGTGGAAAAATTGTAATAAGAGTTCTTGGCAAAGATGGGAGGGATAAAACACTACAAAAAACACCAAGAAACCAAAGGAAATTCGGCCAATAGACCAAATCACTGGTAAAAACCGATAAAATGATAGAAATCCGTTACGTGGATGAAATGGATGATTCACAAGTGAATCAAAAAGGACTTACCGTGATTATGACGCGGCGGACGGGAGGTTTATAGTGCAAACCAGCAAAGATGTATGTGCTAAGCTAAACCTAGGGCAACGAAAGTAGACTGAATGTAAATGCAATTCAAGGTAAATAATAGATTGGATCTATTATGGTTTTGGGGGGATAGAGCCCCTTGAATCAGCCTTGCCTCAATTTATAGAGGTTGTCATGACGTGCCTGGGTCTAATTTGAGTTAGACCCGAGTCCAAGTCGTTATAATCTAATTAGGGATAAAAATACCCTGAAATCACTAATCTGACTTGGATTTAGATTAAATCCGGTCAGACCGGCCTTATGGGGCCCATCAGACCGAAGGTACCACTTCGGTCAGACCGGCCTGTTCTAGGACTTGGCATATTTTTCGCCAAAAATACCAATTTTGACATTTTGACAATTTTGACCATTAATGCCATTTTTTGCTATCAACAGATGCTTCAAAATTAACAAGCACCATTATCCATGCCCCTACGTCTTCTTAGACATCTATCCACACGATCTTTTCACTTTGATTGCCAGCTGAAACCCTTCATATTCTAGTACCTTTATAACTTCACCCAGGGTTTCAGCTTCATAATTTTCTCTCATTTTCCCACTTCCTCATCTTCGGCCATTCACGACTGTGTTTGGTGTTGGCTAGTCCGATGTATCATGTTTCTTCGTGGCACCGTCGGACCAGGATTCATCTCACATAGTTTTGTATTGGTGTTCTTTAAGCTGAAAATTCGGTTACTATAATCTTTGGCTTGCAAAGATCTCGACACTTAAAAACCGTACTCATGATTACCTTTTGCCGAATGTTGCAGATGGACCCACCGAATCCAGTGGAATCGGCTTGACCCGACCACCGTGGAATTACTTCTTGCATTATAAGTACCCCGGTCACTTCTCCCTTCTTCTTCACGCTTTCTGCTCACTGCTTCTGCATTTTCCCCCCGAGCTTGCCACCGTTTTCTTGCGACCGCCACAGCTCGCCATTTCCTTCCTCTTTCGCTGACTCATATTTCTGGTAGATCTTCTCGATGGTGACCAATGACTCCATCCCTGAGGTAAGTCTTCAGCCTTTTATTTTCTACTGTTCTTCTTTTCTCTTGATTATTACGCCGATTTTCATTATGTTCTTTTCTTTCCCTCTAGAATCTGTGGGATCAAGTCTTGAATCCTATGGCCAACCATCCATCCTTCTTCTTCTTATGTCTGATAGGTAACTCTAGCCCCAGTGACTTTGTTAATGCCGAGACTAAATGTATTCCCTTCAAGAATTCAAAAATGTTTTTTTCCGACTAGACTCAAAGCTTTAGGTCATTCCCTTCTCTGCTCCATGGGTGGCGTAACTAGTACTTTCAGGTTGCCGCATCGATGTGTGGTTCCTGGGAACAAACTAGCATCACGCACTACATTGGCCTCTCCCTTGCCCTCCCCTTCAAAAACTAGTCGATGCTAGCATCTTCTTGCTACTTTTGGTCTAATGTGTTAAACGAATTTCTTTTCGGCCATGGGCCGATGAGTCCCAACCTTCTTGATGTTGACATCTTGACCTCTCTTGACATCTTTTCTATGGTCGATATCTTTCTTTTTCGTTCCAAACCTTCCCACCGTTTTGATATCAAATCTAGCGGTGGCTAGGCCAAATATATCGCAAGTCACAATAAACAGTTCGGTCCTATCGATGAGCGAGAACATATTTCTTTTCTTAACCTTTGGCTCGAGCGGTTCCTCTTTTGCGGGTCCACCCTTTGGCCTACTTGTCATCTTCAATTCTTAGCATAACAACTAGCTGCTAGAGTTGCAATCCCCCCTAGACGATACCTCCTTGGCTCCCTTTATTATCTTCTTCATCAGGTATCAGTCTGATTATTGGTAGGTGATGTGGTAGGTCACCTTGGTGGTCCCTGGTGGTTCCTCTAGTTGTGGCTGAACGTATATATGACCAAAGTTTCCCCTGGCCCTTCCTTTGAACTCATTCATTTTCCATCTGATCATCATGAGTCCGCCTCTCCAACCACCCATCGATGTCTATCATTAGGCGAGGAGGCCGCCTGTTGGCCGGGAGCAAGAATGTCTGCTGACATCTTGGCCCGATGGTGCAAGGCCTTTTTAATGTGGCTTCATTAGTGAGTGCGTAGTGTGATATGCCTATGAGTCTTTGGCTGATTATGAATACCCACATCGGTTATCTTTGGTCGATGAGCTAGCGAGCCTAGAGAGTGAGGCCATCTTCCTTGCTTGTATCTCCCCTTGTCTTCTTCCGATCAACTTCACGGTCAGTCCCACACGTAAGCCTTCCTATGAGTTTTATCATCCGACTGACTGCACTCGGCAGCTTGGTTTTGGTCAGCTACCGATCGATCTTTTCTTCATCTGTCGAATCCGGGTCCGTGGTGAAGTAGCAAATTCCTTGGAGTTCAATCGACTCTTCTCTATGACCGATTCAATCTCTCTTGGAGAGCTCCCTTCTTGGGCCACATGCAGGGTGGCGTTGATTCCTTACAAGAAATGGTGGTCCGAGGTGAGTTACATATCTTCAATTGCCATTCTAAGTGCTTTTGCCTTTCGCTAGATCCGGCCTTCACCGATATCGAACCTGAAGTTTGTCTTGATTCTCGTGACTTAGCTTTTTTTATTTTTTCCTTGTTTCCTGACTCTCTTTCTATTGTAGGAGGATGACATCAATGCCCCGTCGATGAGCCGAAGTGGTAGGCGGATACGGTATGGGCTGCCATCAAGCACTATCAACTTAGTTAGTGGGGCCCCTACTTTGTTAAAATGGCTTGCTAAGAAGCGAGTAAAGGCCCCGACACGTAAGCACAAGGCATCGGACATAGTGATGTGCCGCTCCACCAGGTCTCGATCTGCCCAGGTAATCTTCCCCACCCTTGTTTTGTCACACCTGGTTAACTCTCATCTTCTCTTTGTGGCATTTTCGGCCCATAGTTGATGTTTTTTCTCTTTCTTCCTCAACCAATGCCACCGGCATCTTTTGTTGTGCGGACCCCTATCGCTGCCGATGAACCTCCACCGGCTCAAGTGTGTATGTCTTTGTTGTATGATAATTGCTTTACTTTCGATACACATTGTTCTTCTATTTCTCCTAGCCTTCCATTGTCGCTATGTCCCCTTGCGCAGCGTTGGACCAGTCAGTGGATGACCCATGTCACACTCAGCTAGCTCCAACTGTTAGAGACACCACCATAGACTTCGTCATGGCGGACGATACTCTGGAGGTCATCATTGCTGACCTTAACATGTCGGTCGATGCCGCTGTTATAATTACACCGGCTGGGTCCGACACGTTAGAAGGTGTGCCAACGGCCGTCGAGAGCAACACCGAGGTACCTCCCGGTGATAGATCTCATTAGGTACATTTGTTTTCTTCTTCTTGTCGCCATCCTCGTAACTTACATCGGCCTTGAATGCAGTCGATTCCAAGTACTATGGGCTCATATGCCCCCCAGGGCAGTCTTGAAGAGGAAGGTTCGCACACCCTTCCGGTGGTAGTGGCGGAGGATGATACCGCTGCCTCTCCTGCCGATGGCACCCCGTAGTTGGCTGCCCCTGCTAGGCCTACTGACATAAGCTTCCTTGTGTTTGTTTATCACGGTATCATAGTTTCTTTCCTGACTTCCTTTCTTTCTTTAGTCTTTTGCCAGGCAGTTCTATTTTGATGTTGGTCCTTATCTCGAGGCTGATGAAGAGGTTATGAGCGCTCATGTGTTGGCCATGGCTAAGATCTCCCAGAGGTAAAGAAGGTTCTAGCAGACCAGCTGCATCGCTTGGAAAATAGAACTGCTTGGCAAAAGGCTAAAGAGTTGGTTGACGTCCTTACGCCGGCCGCGTAGTTGGAATTTCATCAGCAGGTCGTGCAGTGGGCATTGAGGCAGATGGTCGATCGTGCTAGCTACGCATCATAGCAGAAGGTGATCAAAACTCATGACACAGCCGTGCGGATCGAGGGCACCCTATAGGATCGGCTCTAAGGCAAGTCATCGGTCACTTCACAGGAGCTGGACCTACTTCGAGCGGAGGAGGCTGACCTGGCCACGAAGGAGGATGGAGTGCGAGTGAAGATCACCGTCAAGGAAGGTGCGCTGTCCTGCCTCCCGCACCGGATCAAGGCTCAAAAACACTGGCTCGCTGATGCGGTCCATCTTACGCAGCATGGACGCCGAGCCCTCTGGTACATTCCTAGTTTAGGTGCCGAAGACTGTGCCACCCTTCAGAGTGTCGACGCGATCCGGTTACAAGCAAATCGATGGCATTCGTTGTGCGCTTGCATAACCTTTTTTGTATCAGATTCTTGATCTGTAATTTGGACACCATACTTGTTCCATATTATTATTGACCCCTTTGTCTTGAAACTAAGATTGTTTGTGTTTTGCTACTAAGGGCGATGCTTCTGCATCAGCCGTCTGAAGGCGATACTATCGGTATCAGGCGTTTCTGTGTGTAGATATTTATGCTCCGTCCGAACGATGTAGTTGCCTTTAATCTATTAATCTCATCGGGGACCTAGGTACTTACGAAGGTTAGCCTTAGTCTATCGCCGGTGTTCGATGTTTGTATTTCCATAGTTCATCGGTTGTGACAATGTTTTGACCGATTCTGCCCTTTGTTATTTTTTTCTTTGTTCTTTATAGGATGAGCTTGGGTAGCTCCTCGTTGATTGGGTCTACGCCATTATCTGATACGTTCTTATCTTCGTGATCGGCCTTATCTTTCGGTCGCCATTCACTCTTTATTTTGTGTGGCCGATTAGCTTCCTCATCACACCTCTGTGTCTTCAATACTCTTTGCCACATACGTTGGACCCTTCTCTTCTTACTCCTCATGAAAATACCGCTGGGGAACCATCGTAGCTTTTCTGGTGCGGTATTGCCATCGGTTGGATGGCCTATTTCCTCGGAGTTGATGGAGTTGAGCCTTTCAAGTGTTGACACCCTCAGTGACGACAATCTTTGGTGAACGGCTTATCGATCACGTGGCCTTGTCTTCACGCTACATGGCCGATGAATGTCTTGTGCAATACTCTTTGCGCCACATCCCGGGCAGTCATCCATTGATGGTAGACGCAGCCCTTCATTCCCGCAAAGCTTGAAAAACTCACAATCCGAATGTGGATTGAAACGTGAGTAGTCGTGGTTGTCTTCGCTATCCATCCTCTCCTTTGACTTTCTCTGATATTTCCCGATGAGATCGAAGGAAGCGACATTGCTGCCAGCTCACCTTCTTTTCCTTGTACACCGATCATTGGCGTGGTACGTGTGCACCATGTTGACTGGAAACGGTTGACCATCAATATTCATCGTCTTCTTTCCATCATCGAACTTGATTCATCCTTTCTCCACGGTCGATTGGATCTGCTTCCTGAGCACCTTACACTCGTTAGTATGATGTGATGGGGAATTATGCCATTTGCAGTATTTCCTCCTCTTTAGTTCATCGAAAGGCGGTATCATGTGGCCATATGACAAGTGGATCTACTTATCATTGAGTAATAGATTGAATATTTTATTGGCCTTGTTGATATCGAAGTCGTAGTTCTCCTCTTTCTTGGCCGGTTTCACCCAGGGGCATGCAACTTGCTATTTGTTTCTAGACCATTCGGCCATACCGACTTTTGCATCTGAGTCATTGTCCTCATCGTAGTCCAAATGGTATACCTGAGTGTATGCCACCTTCTTCTGATATCTATCTTTCTTGGCTTCTTGGAATCGTCTCTCATGTGGTGATACCCTTTGCACTAGTTGGGAGAGGCTCTCGAACTCATGTGATGAAAATCTCTCCTTAATTGGGTTTAGGAGTCCCTAAAATGCCAACTCTGCCAACTGGGTATCACTGAGGCTCAAACTATAGCGTCTGCTACGTATGTCTCGGAACATCTAGATATAATCTTGCACCGACTCATCCATTCATTGCTTTACGATCATCAAGTCGGTGAGTTTCATATCTTGAATGCCAGTTAAGAAATATTGCTAAAACTTCTTCTCTAGATCTGCCCATCCTATGATGGAATCCATCGGTAGTGAAGAAAACCACGCGAAGGCTGACCCTGATAGTGAGAACATGAAAAATCGGACACTTAGTGCTTCGTCAGCCGATGCCTCCCTGCATTGGGCGAGGAAATGGCTGATATTCTCGATCAAGGAGACCGAGTCTTGTCCCAAGAACTTGGTGAAGTCGGGTATCTTGTATCGGCCGAGTAACAGTACTCGGTCGAACCATTCTGGGTAAGGCCACCGATACATGTTCGTCTATTCTTTGAGCTTCAGCCCAAATTGATCTTTGATATCCTCCATGATCTGATTCAACCGGTCATGTTCTTGTTGTCCTAGTGTTGAGTATCGTTCATGCATTAGGGCCTGCTAATATTGCTCTGGCCGGGCAGCATTCTATCTATGTTGCCCCTCATCACCATAAGGTTGCGCTCCAAAGTGCACGGTCCTATGGTACCCTTGAGGATATCGTCAAGTGCCCCCTAGGTAGCACGATGTCTGGTAGCACATTCCTTGCGACACCATATGTGACTTGTGGGGCCTCCTGTCCCACTGGACTAAGGCCAGCCATTGAGAATGACACCGACGCAGCTCTTTCAAGGTTATACGGCAAACTCGATGGCAAGCCCCGAGCGGGGGGTGGTGGTTGGGTTGCCCTATTTCCTTCATGGCCAATCGAGAAGGTCAGTTGCTCTAGCCCCATCGACCCTTGTGGCTGTGGAGCCGACCGAGAGTGCTGCGCATTCTGTGGCAGTCTAGTCTATGTATTGAGGAGATATGTTGGACCTTGTAACAGTTTGTGAGCTACAGTGCCATCAATAGTCTTCTTGATCAGCTGTGGAGGGTGTTGACCAGTGTTCTAGATTTGTTTATGAGTAAGTGGTGAAGCGCATTGTCGACGAACTCCTAGAAACTGACATGAAGGCTTTCTATCGGCTGACTGGTCTCCATGGTCATTGTTGGTCTTGGCAACGGATCCCTTGAGAAGTGACCCGCCCGAGTCATCCTGTAGGCTTGCAGGAACAACTCCTAGAAAGCGTTAATGTGTCTTTGTACCTCCGCCCTCTATTCCTTAGTCAATGTCTCCATTGTGATCGGAATGATGTTGTCATCGTTGAGTTCACCCTCCATGGCTAGATTGCTGAAGTATTGTCCCACCAGACCTGCCAAAAAGCATGTTGGTGTGTTTTTTGGTAACTCTTTGACACATGCATGGCCAGAGAGATCTGCTTAACTACAGTGCAGATCTTACGTTCTTGGAAAAAGGGGGTTCAAGACGTGCGAAATTGGTCATAGGGCCAATGACTAGGGGTGAAGCAATTGAGCAAGCATGCCATTGGCCGATAAGATGGATAGTTTTACCACATAGGCCGATGAACGCTTTTCTGATGGTGAATAAGATGTGGCGTTGAATTGAAGATATTATGTTGGCTTGTACTCCGACATAAATAAATAAACGTCCCAGATAACATGTATATATCATGAAAATCATCACAATAACTAGATTGGACCTAACTAAGATAGTAGCTAATCACAATGATCTTAATAATATATCAAAGTATCGGGCATGCTTTATTTAGATGAATGGTATATAACATGAAAAAGATACAATAGCAAGAGATGTCGGACTTACCCGATGAAGCCTTAAACTACCATAACTAGATCACATCAGTCTAAGATATCAATCTGATGCAGCCTTAGACCTAGCCAATACACCAAGAACCGGCGACCATACTATTTTGACGTTCACCTCAAGAGATCAGTCTGATGTAGCCGTGAGGATATTGACCTAGTCGATACAGTCGTTGAGGAGCCATGCTGAATTGCGTGGGCCTCATGGCTCCAGATGTGATGAGTCATTGTCAACGATAGTCAAAGAGGACAGAAGAAGAGAGGAGATCTGCTGCATCATGGGCTGCGTGTGACTCAGGTACACGGGCTGATGCGTCACGGGGTCCGATCTTCACGACGTAGGATCGATCTTCAGATAACTAGCTATAGAATAGCCGGATAACTTGCTGCAAGCAGCGATAACTAGTGCAACCTGGCAAATAAAACTCGAAGCCAACCACCGTCTTTAACCGGCAACCTGAATCGAGGATTCACCCAACCACACTCTCAAAGAACCAACCAACACAGCCTACAATCAATGAAGGAGGACATTGAAGGGAGTAGGAGCACCAATTGGGAGCGGATGAAGCCGCCGCTTCTGTAATCCCACGAAGGAAATCACAAGAGCAAAGGAAGCTAGAGATCTCTCTGAGTTTGTTAGCACGCATCTAAACAAGGGGTTCTGTATTGAATCATCCAAGGTGCCCATTACAATGGTGCTAGGGGGTATTTATACAAGGAGTAGACCTTGAAGATAGGTGCGAACATGAAAAGAAAAGACTAGGCGAACTATGTGAAAACGAATCAGCTTCTGGAGAGTTTCCGTGTGGCTGTTGGTCTTCTGAGCGGTCTTCGGTATTTCAGCAATAACTCCTCCTTGGAAGCTTCAATTCATGAACGGTTGGATTCCTTGGAAAGGTGACTTGATAAGGTTTCAGACCATGTATAATATGCACCATGTAACTCGGTAGAATGATGCAGTTTTAATACGAGAACATTGACTTCATGCAGACTGTTGACCTTCGGACCAGCAAGCACTAAAACTGGTCGGACGCCTTCATGCAAACTTCAAACTGGTCGAGGTTAGATTCATTGGAAACTAGACTTCAATTTTTCCAAAAAGTGCTCATTTGCCTTCATAGCTTTTGGAAATCAAAAGTTATGATTATTTCTTTGAGATGATCCTGCAGGACTGGCTTGGTTCGAGCATGATTCTTCTATGTGTCCATTTCCTTGTGAGTTCTTGTCGTCCTTCTTGGTAAACCTGAGCATTAGCAATGTACACGACTTAGGTAGTATATAACTCTCATTAATAGTAAAATGAATTTCACAAAGTAGCGCGTGCACCTCTTGTTGAAGCTGCTTAGCTCGACTGCGTGTAATTGGTCCATCAAAACATGTATTGGAGTCGATGTGGTCGAAGTGGTCGGTGTAGAGGTTGGAGTGGTCGGCGTGGTCATATCATCCTCCCCCTCTTGAAAAGGAGTCGTCCTCGACTCTAAAGTGTCTTCACTTGTGAATGCTGATAGGTCAGCAACATTGAAGGAGTTGCTCACGCCATAGCTTGGTGGAAGGTCAATCTTGTATGCATTATCATTGATCTTGGCAAGAACACGAAATGGACCATCCCCTCGTGGCATTAGCTTGGACT
Source organism: Zizania palustris (assembly GCA_019279435.1). Lineage (NCBI taxonomy): Eukaryota > Viridiplantae > Streptophyta > Magnoliopsida > Poales > Poaceae > Zizania > Zizania palustris. The sequence goes on along the minus strand of JAAALK010000285.1, from coordinate 19,887,695 downwards.
TGCGCTTATCAGGAAAGCGATCTTTACGCAAGTGAATCCACACCAAATCAGTCCTCCCAATCTTTCAGGTTCTTTTTCACCATGGTTCGCAACAACATCGACAGGGTTCGATTCACCACTTCAGTTTGTCCGTCGGTTTGAGGATGACAAGTGGTCGAGAATAGAAGCTTGGTCCCCAGCTTGGACCACAATGTTTTCCAGAAGTAGCTCACAAACTTGACATCACGATCAGATACAATGGTCTTAGGCACCCCATGTAACCTCACAATTTCCCTGAAAAATAAATTAGCAACATGTGAAGCATCGTCGCTCTTGTTACAAGGGATAAAATGAGCCATCTTTGAAAATCTATCGACCACAACAAAACAGAATCTTTTCCTCTTTGAGTTCTAGGCAGTCCCAGAACAAAATCAATACTTATGTCTTCCCAAGGAATTTTAGGAGCAGGTAGAGGAGTGTATAAACCATGAGGGTTCAGTTTAGACTTAGCTTTGTGACATGTGATGCAGCTCTCCACGAACCGGATGACGTCTCTCCTCATCTTGGGCCAATAGAAGTGATCACCTAGCAGTTCATAGGTTTTCTTTTGTCCAAAATGACCTGTCAATCCTCCTCCATGGGACTCCTGCAATAAAAGCAATCTAACCGAAGAATTTGGAACACAAAGCTTGTTAGCCCTAAACAAAAATCCATCATGTATATGATACTTTTCCCAACCTTTTCCATCTTTACAATGAGTGTATGGTTCTGAAAATTCAGGGTCATCATTATACATGTCTTTCAAACTTTCAAGACCTATAACCTTCACCTCAAGTTGGTTTAGCAACACGATTTTTCTAGACAAAGCATCAGCAACCACATTGTCCTTACCTTTCTTATACTTCACAATATATGGAAATGTCTCGATGAACTCAACCCACTTGGCATGGTGTCGGTTTAGTTTTGCTTGGCCTTTCAAATACTTTAAAGCTTCATGATCGGAATGGATAACAAACTCTTTTGGCCATAAATAATGCTGCCATGTTTCAAGTACACGCACCAAAGCATACAATTCTTTATCATATACAGAATAATTCAATTGAGCACCTCCCAACTTTTCACTAAAATATGCTACAGGTTTGCCTTGCTGCATTAAAACCCCTCCTATGCCAATTCCACTGGCATCACATTCTACTTCCAAAGGTTTAGTGAAATCAGGAAGAACAAGCAATGGTGCTTCAGTTAAGTGTTTCTTTAATTCTTGAAAAGCATTTTCTCGTGAACTTCCCCATTTAAATTCAACACCTTTCTTTGTTAATTCATTTAAGGGAGTAGCAATGGTACTAAAATCTTTAACAAATCTCCTATAAAATCCAGCTAGACCATGAAAGCTTCTTATTTGACTTACATTCGTTGGAGTTGGCCAATCCTTGATGGCTTTCACCTTGGTTTCATCCACTTCAATTCTTTTCCTGAAACAACAAAGCCAAGGAACACAACATGGTCTGTGCAAAAACTGCACTTCTCAAGGTTAGCAAATAATTTCTCCTTTCGGAGCTCATCTAGGACTTGTAGAATATGATTCATGTGCGTTTCAAAAGACTTGCTGTAAATTAAGATATCATCAAAATAAACAACCAAAAATTTTCCAATGAAGGCTCTCAAAACATGGTTCATCAATCTCATAAAAGTACTTGGAGCATTAGTCAAACCAAAAGGCATAACTAGCCATTCGTACAGCCCAAATTTTGTTTTAAAAGCAGTTTTCCATTCATCTCCAGCTTTCATTCTTATTTGATGGTACCCACTTTTCAAATCAATTTTTGTGAATATTATGGAACCACTTAATTCATCAAGCATGTCTTCTACTTGAGGAATAGGATGGCGATAGCGAATAGTGATGTTATTTATGGCTCTACAATCAACGCACATCCTCCAAGAACCATCTTTTTTGGTACTAAAATAACAGGAACAGCACAAGGACTTAAGCTTTCATGAACATAACCTTTATCGAGAAGTTCTTGTACTTGCCTTTGTATCTCCTTTGTTTCTTCAGGATTGGTGCGGTATGGTGGTCGATTTGGAAGAGCAGCCCCCGAAATAAGATCGATCTGATGTTCAATCCCACGTACAGGAGGTAATCCATTCGAGGTTTCCTTTGGAAAAACGTCCTCATATTCCTGCAAAAGATGAGACACCATACTAGGAAAAGAGGTGTTATCGTTAGCTGACACTAAAATGTCTTTGCACACAAGTACAAAGAGTACTTGATCTGGGTTGTTCCTTACATCTCTCATCTCAGATTTTGTGGCTAACATGACTAAATTTTTTTCTTCTTCTTTCTTTTGATCTCTCAATTTTTTTCTCATATTGGGCTGGTGGCTCTCACTCTCTGATTTGTGGAAGGCACTCGAATTCTTTTTCTCTTCCTTTCCATTCTCATCTCTCATACTAGAGCTCTTTTGCAAATGCTCAGCAAGAATTTGCTGTGGTGTCATAGGTTTGAGTACAAACTTCCTCCCCTTCAAATCTAGAGTGTACTGATTTTTTCTCCCGCAATGCTGAGTATATCGATCATATTGCCATGGCTTCCTGAGTAGTATGTGACATACGGACATGGGTGCCACATCACACTCTACCGTGTCAACATATTCACCAATCTTGAAGGGAACTTTTACTTTGTATCCAATCTTGATGTCACCGGAATCATTAAGCCATTGGACATGATATGGATGAGGATGCCGCGGAAGTTTCAGATCAAGCTTGTCAACCATCTCACGACTAGCAAGATTATGGCAGCTTCCTCCATCAATGATCATCTTTACTACCTTATCTTGCACTTTTGCTCTTGTCTGAAATAAATTATGCCGCTGGCCGTTCTCAGCTTCCTTCATCTGAACACTCAATATTGGGGCCACCACAAGAGCAGCACCTTGCTCAAAATCACAGCCGGTATGTTCCTCTTCTTCATGGGCTTCTTCTTCCATATCTTCCTCTTCACTGGCTGATTCGTACTCTCCATTATCAGTTACAATGATCACTCTATTATTTGGACACTCTCTAGCAACATGTCCACGACCTCCACACTTGAAACACTGAATCCCACTGCTCTTGGATGTAGAACCCACTGAAGTGGAGGTGGAAGCTGCTGGTTTGGAACTCGTGCTCGGGGCAGCAGAGTTCTTCCCACTAAAATTACTTTGAGCATTAGAAAGTGAGCCTCCAAATGAACCTTTCGCAGCTAACGGTGCAGTAGTAAACTTAGAATTTAACTTGCTTCCTCCAGACATAGTCCTCGTACCAAAAGGCAAAGACTTACGGCTCTTGGTATCTTGCTGCAGTTGGCGTTCAGCTTTGGTGGCTTGATGTACCAAATCAATAAGACGACGGTACGACTGAAACTCAACAATGCGTTGAATATTTCGATGCAACCCAGCCATGAATCGTGTCATAGTTTGTTCTTCATCTTCATATATGTTGGCTCTAATCATTGCCTTCTCCATCTCTTTATAATACTCTTCAACAGAATAACTTCCTTGTTTCAAATTCTGTAGTTTATCAAAAAGATCACGCCGATAATGCTTCGGCACGAAACGTCTTCTCATTTCACGTTTCATCTCTGCCCATGTGGCAATAGGATGTTCTCCATCTTCTTCATGATCTTGGAGAAGTTGCTCCCACCAAATCAGAGCATATCCTTCAAACTCTAGAGATGCCATAGCCAACTTCTTCTCTTCTGTATAATTATGCAAGCGAAAGATCTTGTCGACCTTCAACTCCCAAGTGAAATAAGCTTCAGGATCAGATCCTCCATCAAATTTTGGCATGGTAAATTTCAGTTTACCAAGCCTCTCTTCACGATGGCCTCCTCTACGATGTTGGCGATCATGATGGGAATGATTATCATCATTTTCAGATTCGGATTCTTCAGTGTCTTGATTTCTTCGATTCCAGCCCCTCCCTCTTCCATGTGCAGCACTTCGGTTCCTCCGTCCTCTTCTTCCTCCTCTTCCATCACTATCATCACCTTCTTCACCATGGGTGCTTGCTCCATCATTAGGTGGACGACGTCCCCTAATTTCATTTAGTATGGTTTGAAAATCTTGGGCCAACCGATCTTGTCTCTCTTCTAGACTTTGCTGGAATTCATTAAATTGTGCCATGGTGACACAATCATTGATCTCAACGCCGTCACCCATCTTTCTGTAAAATTAGTGACAACAAAGGAACAAGAGTATATGTGGAATAAAAATATATGTGGGATCTCTCAATCTCACTTCTCTTACCAACCGAGGCTCAGTGAAGTTCCTGCGGGTTACAGAGAAACAAAATGTGTTGTGGTACCGAGAGCGATGGTTAAGCGAATACAAGACTAGAGAGTACCGATTACGATGGCTTTTATGTGGAGCTTGGTGGGGATTATAAACAAGGAATGCAATCTGAATTCTAGTTGTTGTAAAGTTAAGTAACAATCCAAACTAGAGGTTCCCTGCTTAGTGCTGATCTCAAAATGCTAAAGATGTAAATGGATCACACACACGTGCAAAGAAAATCTCAGATTGATGTAAACAAGGAGTATGATTGGGATGCAAGTGTTGCAATCAAACCCAACCAAAATTTTGTACCAACAAAAGATAGCGATCTAGTTGCACAACTTGAAACACAAACTTTCAGCAACAGTGCTCTCAAACGAACTGATCTTTAAACTTTTCTTTCACAATTTTTTTTTCTCAACTTTCCTTTTTTTTTGAACTTTTCTTTCTTTTACCTTTTTTTATAGAACTAAACACAATGACCAGATATATAAGAGGTTCAAAGGACACACGACGGAAAATGATCAGCAACTAAAACAAAGACTCTAATGGACTGAAAATTAACTGAACTCACTAAAATTAACTGAAAATTAACAATATATATGGATATATTTTTTTGGCTTTTGGTGGATAGGACGAAACAAAATATATGTAGCTAAGGGTAAAGAATCCTACCGTGGAAACCGATCAGCTCTGATACCAGATGATGCGTCACGGGGTCCCGATCTTTACGACGTAGGATCGATCTTCAGATAACTAGCTATAGAATAGTCGGATAACTTGCTGCAAGCAGCGATAACTAGTGCAACCTGGCAAATAAAACTCGAAGCCAACCACCGTCTTTAACCGGCAACCTGAATCGAGGATTCGCCAAACCACACTCTCAAAGAACCAACCAACACAGCCTACAATCAATCAAGGAGGACCTTGAAGGGAGTAGGAGCACCAATTGGGAGCGGATGAAGCCACCGCTTCTGTAATCCCACGAAGGAAATCACAAGAGCAAAGGAAGCTAGAGATCTCTCTCTGAGTTTGTTAGCACGCAGCTAAACAAGGGGTTCTGTATTGAATCATCCAAGGTGCCCATTACAATGGTGCTAGGGGGTATTTATACAAGGAGTAGACCTTGAAGATAGGTGCGAACATGAAAAGAAAAGACTAGGCGAACTATGTGAAAACGAATCAGCTTCTGGAGAGTTTCCGCGTGGCTGTTGGTCTTCTGAGCGGTCTTCGGTATTTCAGCAATAACGCCTCCTTGGAAGCTTCAATTCATGAACGGTTGGATTCCTTGGAAAGGTGACTTGATAAGGTTTCACACCATGTATAATATGCACCATGGAACTCGGTAGAATGATGCAGTTTTAATACGAGAACATTGACTTCATGCAGACTGTTGACCTTCAGACCAACAAGCACTAAAACTGGTCGGACGCCTTCATGCAAACTTCAAACTGGTCGGGGCTAGATTCATTGGAAACTAGACTTCAAGAGTTTTCCAAAAAGTGCTCATTTTCCTTCATAGCTTTTGGAAATCAAAAGTTATGATTATTTCTTTGAGACGATCCTGCAGGACTAGCTTGGTTCGAGCATGATTCTTCTATGTGTCCATTTCCTTGTGAGTTCTTGTCATCCTTCTTGGTAAACCTGAGCATTAGCAATGTACACGACTTAGGTAGTATATAACTCTCATTAATAGTAAAATGAATTTCACAAAGTAGCGCGTGCACCTCTTGTTGAAGCTTCTTAGCTCGACTGCGTGTAATTGGTCCATCAAAAACATGTATTGGAGTCACTGTGGTCGAAGTGGTCGGTGTAGAGGTTGGAGTGGTCAGCGTGGTCATATCACGGGCAGCAAGCGACTATTGGGCAGAGGGGCCATGAAGTCGGGCTAGCCCAATCCGGGTACATGGTCTAGGAGCAGCAGAAGACCCACTAGCTGTTGACCAAGATTGACTCAGGTACACGGGCAGTGAGTGATTGCCGGGCTGAGAGAGGTGCTAAATCGGGCTGGCCCAATCCCGGTACCTGGTGCAAAGTCGATGGAGGCCTTGTCAGTATCAGCGCAAAACTGACAACCGCTGATCTTGTATCGGACTGTATAGAAGAGAAGCCGTAGTCACTACGAAAGCTTAGCTTCCAGATAAGTCATATATAAATAGGAGTTTACTATTTTGTCCCTAGGCCCACAGTCAGTCAGTCGAGTCTGTAAAAATATCCTAAGGGCAGTTTAGTCTTTTCCTTTTATTTTCAGCGTCTGTAAAAAACCCTAAGGGGCTGGTTGAATATTCCTAGTCATTGGGCTGCCTATAATAGGGCCCCAATCCCTAGGGTTAGGTCACCCTTTCAAGAAATCACTTTTTAATCAAGGATCCAATCATTTTTGTTTCCTGCGTTCTCTCTCTCCTGTTAATGCGTGCGCCGACAGGAAGTTTGCTTCTCTTTCTTCGTGAGTTCATCTCGATTTTTCTCTGGTCTGGATGATTCTATTCCTGCTGTTTTGTGTGCAGCAGTTAGTTAATAGCTCTGCAGTTTCGTTTTGCGTGCGGCCATTTTATTCCTGAGAAAACGCTTCATTGGATGCTTCGTTTTTTCTTCACGTGAGAGTACTTGTTCATGTGTATTGTAGCAAGTAGTACTACTTTCTTGTAGCTACAGTGTGCTAGTACTCTAGCTTTGCTTTTTCCTGCATAGCCTTTTTGATCGAGTAGACAGGGTCTAGGATCTTTCTGGCTGTTTCTGGTGAAGCCTCCTCGTCTGTTCGAAGTCATTCAGTTCTGTGAAGCAGGCTTCGACCTGACATCTTCGAAGGCCTCACTAGAACTTTTGACTCCAAGCTCAATCTGTGAACCTAACTTCGAAGTATGGTCTGTGCTTAGGTTCTGTTCTCTTGGCGTACTTCGGTAGTTCTTGTGAAGGTGTACTCCGACTCGAGCTTATCGTAGTCAATACTTCGACATGCTTCGAAATTAGCTTCGAAGCATGTCTCTCTGACAGACTTCGCTCGGAGTATGTGTTTTCTGAGGTCTTTCTGCTGCTGTCTTTTTGAGGGTCACAGTTAGTGAGTTCAAAGCTTGTTTTTCGAAGTATGTTTCAAGGCTTCGATCTCTTGTGAGAGCATCAGCACACTTCGATTCGAAGCTGGTCTGTGGTTCGAAGGTTACCACTTCGGTAGTCATACCTCGATCAAGCTAACTTCGAAGGTAGAGTGTAGGCTTCGATTTGGTCCTGCTGCTGTGTGTTTGGCTTCGCTTCTCTTTCGAAGGTTGCTCTTCTGTGAACTTTGCTCGAAGCTGTCTGATCGAAGTATAGGCTTCGAAGTACACTGTTCGAAGCAAGCTTCGATACTTTCATACTTCGCTTCGAAGCATACTTCGCTTTCTGCTACACTCGAACTAGGCTAGACTCAACAAACCTTCAGCACTTCCATGACAACCTTCACCAGACTTCGACTCAGCGAAGCAGTCTTCGACACTACGAAGCAGGCTTCGCCAAGTATCGAACAGGAGACAAAATTTGAACAGTAACTTCTCATCTCTTTTCATGTACTCCTAGATCATCTGCTGAGAAGTTTGATTTGCCATGTTTTGAATATTTCTTGTATCTTCCTGTTAGCACTGTATCGGTGTTTCTCTATGTAGGACGCCGGTCATTTCTAGGCTAGATACTTTTAGACATAGGCAATCTGTTCACGTTTTGCTGCTTAGTCTTTTGAGGTGCGTTGGGTGTTGGGAGCAGGCCATAGATTCGAAAGAATTTTTAGGCGCCCATTCACCCCTCCTCTGGTCGCTACTTTCGGTCCTACAAGTGGTATCAGAGCCTGGTTAGGGTTTTTCCATACCTTAACCGGTTTTAAACCCTAGTAGTGATCATGACGTCTCCTGGAAAGGTCCCGTCCTTGGAAGCTTATGGTTATAATTATTGGAAGACTCGCATGTGAGCCTATCTCATGAGCCAAAGCTCAAACATCTGGGACATTATATTTGCATTCACGCTACGTTTGTTATATTGCCAGTTGCTGAGCAAGGTACTCCTGGTATCATTGGCCAGCATCTGAACAATAGTAAAGCTGTGAACATTTTGTTTTCTGGTTTAGGTCCCACTGAGTTTGAGCGTGTGAGCCATCTCTCCACTGTGAGAGAGATCTGGGCTACCCTCAAGGCACACCATAAGGGAACAGCCCAGGTCAAGGCTCGGCTCTATCAGACCTACCAGCGTGAATATGGGAACTTCACACAAAAGCTGGGTGAATCTATTGAAGCTTTGTTTGGTCGTTTTCAACCGATCATAAACAAGCTTCGGGACAACAAGGCTGAGGGTGCTCAGTTAGTCTCAGATCACGAGAAGGCGCTCAAGGTTCTCCATACCTTGGACCCAAAGATCTGGGAGATCAAGGTATCCTCTATTGTTGAGAGCACATCTTATGATACCTTGACCATTTCTGAGTTGTTTAGCAAGCTGAAGGCCACCGAGGTTGATATCCAGTTGAGGTCAAATCTCACTGGCTCTGGATCAAAGTCTCTGGCCCTTTCTACACCTTCTGTTGTTCCCTCTTCTGTGAGCTATGCTGGGTTCTCTTTGATGTCTATCACTGAGGACCAGCTTGAGTCTTTGGGAGATGACGATTTGTGTCTTTTTAACAACCGGGTGCGTCGTGTTTATGACAAGACGATGTTCAAAAGACACGGCACGAAATCCGGGTGCTTTAAGTGTGGTGACCCAGGACACTTCATCGACGACTGCCCCAAGCGCAATGGCCACAAGAAGGGCACCGGTGGTGGCTTCCACGACTCCGACAAGCATGACAACTTTCTTTCAACAAGGGCAAGCCAAAGACCAGAGTCTTCAGAAAGGCCTTGAAGGACTACCGGTGAGAGAACAAGAAGCGCGACAAGGCCTTCTTTGCCGAGATGGAGAAGAGCTACTCCAAGCGGTCCACGTCTTCTTCCTCTTCATCGAGCTCAAGCGATGAGGAAATCATCATCAGGAAGGGGAAGGACAAGGACGATCCGGCGGGTCTTTGCTTCATGGCCTTCAGGGACAGACCGAAGAGCCGCTCACATCAGCGCCGAAGATCCCGCAAGAGCTTCTGCTCAATGGCTCTTTGGGATAAGGAAGAGAAGGGCTCCTCCGATGACTCCGACAACGACGACAACGAAAAGGTATCATCTTATGAACATGAAATTGTTGATTTACTTGAGAGCAATCGTCTGGAGTTAAAATATCAGGAAAAACTGCTTAGGTGGGCTAAGAAGAGGATAGATGAGTTAGAGAGTGAGCTTGCCATGGCCAACGGCAGAATTGAGAGTCTATCTTCTTCCCCTTGCTTGGGTGATAGCAGTGAGTTCCCGAAGTGTGAGGTGCTTCTGTGTGACTTGTCGACTCTGAAGTCGAGGTACACAGAAAGGGTTGATGAGAGTGACGCTTTGGCCACTGAGCTTGAAAGTGCTCAGCTGGAGCTGAAAGATACTCAAGCCATTGTCGTCGTACCCTATGCTGATTGCCCATCTCATCTAGTTGTCTTAGCTGAGCTCAAAGCCAAGGGCGATGAGCATTTGGGTGATTTGGAGAGAGTGAGAGCTGAGCTGGCACATACTAGGCTAGAGCTTGAGACATTGTCAGTTCCACCCACTGTCTGTGAGAACTGTTTGTCTCTTAGACTGGAGTTGATTAAGCTGAAAGCCGAAAAGTCTGTCCAGGTAGATAGCGAGTGTGAGACCTGCTTGTCTCAGGTGGAGGTACTAGATTCCTTGAGAGAGGAGCTAGCTGATTCTCAGAATGAGAATTTTTACCTTCGTTCTATCCTGAGTTCGATCAGTGCTCGAGAGCCACAGCTCGGCATGATGATCCAGCAGTTCAAGAGGCAGGATGGGTTTGGGGTAGCCTACACCTACACAAAGGCTGACTTTGAGAGTGCCATTAGCCGGGCAGAGGAGTGGAGTAAAATGACTCCTGAGCAGAGATATCCCAAGACTCACTCCACTGAGTCTTTCAAGGCTAGTCAGCCCAAGGATGGAGTGATCCAAGAACAGTCCAAAGATCCACCCAAGAAGCCTATCTGGGTTCTGAAGCCCAAACACCTCCACACTTCTCTTGACTCTCTTCCTGGACCTTCTCAACCCAAGAAGACTACACTACACACCACTAAACCGAAGAACCCCAAGCCTCAACCACATCCCAAGAAGCCCACCTAACATTGTGAGTATTGTCAGAGAGAAGGACATCTTGCGGAGTTTTGCTTCAGGAGGAAGCGGGTTGAGAGAGCAGAGCGTGCTCGTGGTGGTTAGGAGCAGTTCTACCAGTAGGGTGGTAGACTGCGTGTTCCTCGACACGGGGAGAGGCTAGAGGCCAGGCCACGTCGTGTAGGTGGTAGTAGAGGAGACGACTTTCATGCCCGTTCTCCAGATGGTGGTGTTCATTCCGGCAGAGCTCCAGGCCATTTTGGCTACGGTTCTGGACCTCGTGGCCGAGGTTTTAGGTAGAACCAAGGACCTCGCTTTTAGCCGCGTTCTGGTCCAAACTCTTCTGATGGTTTCTGCTTTCCATCTTTTGAGCAGATGGCTCGACACTGGTTTATCTCTTTTGCTAAACCCGGTGTCGGACCATTTGCTCCCCCTTACAACCACTGATTGTGCAGGATCGGGGACTGGAGGACGTTTGGATCATGGAATCAGGATGCTCTCGCCACATGACGGGACATTGCAAATGGTTCTACAGTCTCACTCCCTTGAGCTCCAAAGAGTACATCACATTCGGGAACAGTGGTCAAGGGAAGGTACATGGCATCGACTCAATTCGCATTTCAGACCATTTCTCTTTGAAGAATGTTGCCTTGGTTAAAAATTTGAACTTTAATTTTATTTCTGTTTCGCAACTTCTTGAGGATGATTTGGAGGTGCGTTTTAGGAAGGGCAAATCTTCTGTGTTTGATTCTAGAGGGTCTTTGATTTGTCAGATCTTACCATTTGGTAATGTTTTTCGAATTGACTTCTCTAGTTCTTTTGGCCCCTCTCGTTGTTTGATTGCTGGATCTTCTTCTGAGCTTTGGAAGTGGCATAGGAGGTTAGGCCATTTGAGTTTTGATCTGCTAGTCAGGTTAAGCTCTATGGACCTCATCCGAGGATTGCCCAAGCTTAAAATGGAGAAAGATCTAGTTTGTCATCCCTGTCATCATGGGAAAATGGTTGCCGCTTCTCACTCACCTATGACGCAGGTGATGACTTCATATCCGGGTGAGTTGTTACACATGGACACTGTCGGTCCAGCTCGGGTACGCTCAGTCGGTGGGAAGTGGTACGCGCTTGTCATTGTTGATGACTTTTCTCGATTCTCGTGGGTTTTCTTCTTGGAGTCTAAGGATGAGACTTTTCACATTGTTCATGACCTGATTTTGAAGCTGAATAATGAGAACAATTGTAGGATGCGAGCAATTCACTCCGACAATGGCTCTGAGTTCAAGAACTCTCAGTTCGTCAGCTTCTGTAGTGATCAGGGTCTTGACCATCAGTTTTCTGCCCCTTACACTCCCCCACAGAATGGCATTGTGGATCGAAAGAATCGCACGCTAGTCAAGATGGCATAGGACTCCTAGGCATTTTTGAACTAAAGCCATGAACACGGCTTGCTATCTGGCCAACCGCATTTTTCTTAGAGCTTACCTTGGTAAGACCTCATATGAATTGCGGTTTGGCAGACAGCCCAAAGTGAGCCACTTGCGAGCATTTGGCTGCAAGTGCTTTGTGCTCAAGAAGGGAGGGAATTTGGACAAGTTTGAGTCTCGTTGCTGGGACAGAGGTTTTCTTGGCTACGCTTTGCATTCTCGAGGCTTCCGTGTTTGGAACCTCGAATCCCAGCAGCTTGTCGAGACTTGTGAGGTTTCATTTGATGAGTCCTTGCCTTCTTTGACTCCTTCTTTTGAGCTTTCTGGTAATGATGAGCTCGGAGAGTCCATCTTTGAGGAAGATGAGGATGCTCCAGCTACTGATGAGGGTGGGCCTTCTGCACCTCCTGCAGAGCCCACACCTTATGAGACTTCGACTGAGGACGAGGGCGGACCTCTGATCACTTCTTCCACTTCGATCGAGCCCCCTCAGTCAAGTCGAGAGGTGCCAGCTGCTGACTCTGGTGAGGTGACTTCAGATCACCAAGGATCCCGAGCAGTTCAGCGCAATCAGCCTCATAGCTCATCATCGGTGATTTGACTGAGAGAACTTTGTGTTCATCTGGTACCTCTCTTGCTGTGTTTGCTGAATCTACTTTTGTTGCATCTTTTGAGCCCAGAGATGTTTCTCATGCTCTTTCTGATTCTAATTGGATTAATGCTATGCAAGAAGAGCTTGAGAATTTTGTCCGTAATCCGGTTTGGACACTAGTTGAGCAGCCACCAGGATGCAACCCCATAGGTACCAAGTGAGTGTTCAAGAACAAACAAGGTGAAGATGGGGTTGTGGTGCGCAACAAAGCTCGACTAGTTGCCCGGGGTTTTTGCCAGAAGGAAGGTATTGACTTTGAAGAAACTGAGAAACCAAGGGTTGGTTTTGGTGTTTTGTGATGAGTGATTGACAGGCTTGTTACCCTCTGTTCAAAGGGTACCTCCGAAGGGGCTTCGGAGGTGGTACCTCCGCAGGAGGTTCGGAGGTTGGACCTCCGAAGGCTGTTCGGAGGTGTTCTCACCGAAGGGTGTTCGGTGTTTGCTTGCTGCAGCTGTGCAGCGGAGTGTGCTTGTCGGAGGGGTCCGACTGTACGCAATGACTGGGTTTGTACCGAAGGGTTCGGTACTTTGGGCGGTACACCGGAGTGTGTACCGGAGGTTGATAACCCGGAGAGGTCTCCGGAGTACTGGATACACTTGTCTGCTTGTCGGTGGTGCGCAGGGACTTCGGAGGCAACGGACAAGGTTCGTAGCAGGTGAACCTGGGTCAAGCGGGAGGCTTGATGCCAGGGGAGCGGGGAGCTCCGTCACGGTGGCTACGAAGGTGGTCCGGGTCGGTCCTCGGGTCGAGGCATGCCAGGTGAAGGCAGAGAGTGCGGAGCGTGGCTCCGACTGAAGGTACTCCGAGACAAAGTCCTCGGAGGTGAGGCATTTCGAAGGTACTCCGAATGGAGTGACTTCGGAGTTGGTTGGAAGAAGTCCTCTGCGGAGGCAAGGGTTCGAAGTGTGCTCCGGAGGGAGACATTCGAAGGTGCCCGACGAAGGTCTCAGAAGTCGAGGCGCATCGAAGGCATGGTCCGGGTGAGGCTCATCGAGGAGTGTGCTCGGGGTGAGACACTGCGACGAAGTGCTCATGGAATGCTTCATGCGAAGGCCTTGGACGAAGGAGGGACTTCGAAGGGTGGTACTCCGAATGTGGGGCTTCGGAGTGAGGATGACTTGAGGTGCTTCGGCCTGCATGGCTTCGGTACATGGACTGACGGAGTTCGAGCTGGGTGTAGCTGCGAAGCCGTGGTGGTCCACTCCGGAGGTGTTGGTGCGAAGGCTCAAGAGCTTTGACGGCTTCGGCTCAAAACCGTCAGTGTATCGGAGACTGACTTCGGTGAAGCGAAGGCCATCTGGCTTCAGGCTTCTCACCGAAGCTACCGCACCCTCGCGTGCGAAGGGAGGATTCCAGAAGGTCAAAGACTGCAAAGGCTGACACTGTCTGTTCTGTAAAAGGCTGACACTGTCCCCTCTGCAAAGCTGACAGAGAAGCCTCCAGAATAAAGGTGGACTACCTTGTGTACCCCTTAGTTCTGTAGAGTCAAATCTTTTGTAAACCCTAGGGGTAAAGTAGTCACTTCCTTTGGGTGAACTGTGGGCTATAAATATGGGGGCTCGGTAGGTAACATTTAACACTTTTGAGCATTTACTGTTGAGCTCCTGTAGCCACACACTTCGATTGAATACATCCAGAGAGTTCATTTTCTGTGTTCCTTATTCAAGCGGCGAAGCCCTGTTTCCTGTGCTTTTGCTTGAGCTCGCATTGCATACCTCGCCTGTAGTAGTGCACCGAAGCCTGTTGAGGCAAAGGTTGTTTTTCGTGCGAGGTGTGTTTTGTCAGTGTGCATTCGCTTTGTGTAACAGGAGGCGTGACCTCGCTGCTTACTAGCGAAGCCCTGATTGTTGCCCGTTTTGCTTCTTGTGTCGAAGCCCCTAGTGTAGTCTGTTTGTGTGCGTGTAGACCTTCGTGTACGAAGGTCAGCACCAGTTGCTGCTGCCAAGTACTTGGTCGAAGTCCTCAGAGGGTTGTCCACTCTTGCGAAGGGTGAAGTGCGAAGCCTGCTCGGAGCACCCTGTGTGCGGAGCCTGCACTGACTAAGCAGAGTAGATTTTCGAGGGTTGTAAGTGGAGCGAAGTCTTCTTGGCTTCGAACTTTTGCTCCTCCGAAGCCTGTGTTCGAAGGTGTCGAAGTACCTCCGAACCAGACCTTCGAAGGTAGTGTTCGAAGCCTGTTCCGCAGAAGACAGAACTGAAATCGAAGGCTAGTTTTTAGCCAGAAATTTTAAAAGCTCCCATTCACCCCCCCCTCTGGTCGCCGTTTCCGGTCCAACAATTGGTATCAGAGCAGGTTAAGATCACCAGTTGACCTTAACCGGTTTTGTGATCTGTTGGCGACATGGATAGAGGCAGTAAAATTCCTCTGTTCGATGGGACAGACTTTATATACTGGAAGGTGCGCATGGAGGCTTACTTATTAAGCCAAGGAAATGCAATTTGGGAGATTGTGGACTCACAATACTCCATCCCTGAGACTCGCACCTCTCGGACTGAGAAGGATCAGTATAATGCCAATTCCAAGGCAAGAAATATACTGTTCATCGGTTTGAGTAGAAGTGAGTTCGATAGGGTGCAGCACCTTAGGACTGCTAGGGAGATTTGGACAACGCTCACTGTTTTTCATGAGGGCTCTACACAGATTAAGGCCAGACGCCAAAGCACCTACAATCAACAGTATCAGCTGTTTGTGCAGGCACCTGGTGAATCTGTAGATGCCATGTTTTCTCGCTTTGACGCGATAGTGAGTAACTTGCGATCCAACGGGACGCTTGCTTACAGTGATCATGATAGGGCTATCAAGCTTCTCTATGCTCTTGACCGTAGCATATGGGAAGTAAAGATATCCAGCATTGAGGAGTCCACAGGTTATGACACATTGACCTGTGATGAGCTCTTTAGCAAGCTGAAGTCCACAGAGATTGCCAAAGCATCTCTTGCAGTGCACAGAAGCTCTTTGCCACAGCCATTGGCATTGGTTTCTAGCACTAGCCGTGGGACCACTGCAGAACCAAGCACATCAGGCACTTGTGTTCTTGCAGATGGTTTTGCTTTGTCCTCCCTGGTCTCCGTCACAAAGGAGCAGGTGGACACTCTAGCTGATGATGAGCTTGCTCTCATTGCCCGGAGGTTCACCCGCTTTCATCATGAGAGACGGGATCAGAGGAGAAGTGGTTTTAGTGGTTGCTATGAATGTGGCGACACCTCTCATATTAAGGCCAATTGCCCCAAGATCAAGAAGAGAGGTGAGAGTGACCGCTCCAAATACCACAAAAAGGAGAGGAAGCCCTTTGTGAAGGGCAAGCGCGGCAAGATGGCTAAGAAAGTAGCCAAGGCCGCTTCCAGAGCCTTTGTTGCTGCTCTCAGCGACATCGACACATCCTCAACCGAGGAGTCGAGCTCTGAGGAGAAGGAGTCCCCGAAGAAGGAGGACAAGAAGGACAAGAAGGGACGTGACTTCACCGGCCTTTGCTTCATGGCCGACAGCGATCACAGCGGCGATGAGCTTGACTCATCTGAGGTAAACCTATCATCTGACCAGCTACTAATTAAATTAGATGAGCTGAATGAAGTAGTGCTTGGTCAGGATAGATTACTTGTGCAAGCCGCTAGAGAAAGAAAAGACCTTAGACTTAGGCTAGAAAATATTTCTACTGAATATGCCATGCTTAAGTCTAAGTTTGATGATGCTGAATGTGAGTCCTGTTCTGTTATCATGAGTGAGCTTGCTCAGTTGCGTTCTGTTCATGCTCAAACTCTTTCTGAGCTTGAGACTGCACAGAAGCAGCTTTTGGAGGTGGATTATAGACCTCATGATGTTATTGATTGCATGAACTGCTCTTTATTACGTGAAAGCATTAATTTATGTGATAAGCATGTTCATGATTTAGAGGCTAGATTGGAAAGGGCCGGTAGTTCTAAGGATGTGCAGCCTGTGTGTGACACATGCATTACCCTTAAGGACCAGCTAGGCACTGTTAGAGAGCGAGCTGAAAACCTCATGTCCGAAAATGAATACCTTCTTTCCGTGGTTAATAAATGCACTGAGGGAAAGGGTAGGATGGATTTGCTCTTGGCCAAGACCAAGTTGTGTGCTGACAGAGCAGGGGTAGCTCTAGGTTTGGGTTTTGAGAGGATACCTTCAGACAGTAAGACCAAAATTGTTTTTACCTCTCCCACCACCCTAGAGAAAGAGAGAGCTCTGTTGGACACCCCATCAGCCAAAAAGCCTACCCATCCTCCAAAGAAAACCACTCCTCCTGCCAAGAAAAATCCTCCCAAGAAAACCACACAGAAGAAACCCAAGGAGCCTGCGAGAGTTGCTCCTGTGACCCATGAGAGTGCCCCTAAGAGAGTGTTCCATTGTTCTTATTGTCAGCGGGCGGGTCATTTGGTTGGATTTTGTTTTCGTCGCATCAAGGATGAGCGACGCTCTCAGGCGATGAGTTACCAGGACATGCATTACCCATCTTTAGGTATGCATGAGTCTGAGTTTTACTATCGTCCTGCTTTTGAGGCTCCTCGTGCTTCTCGGAGAGGTTTTGCTCCTCGAGGTGTTCACCATGTTCCATATGGTGGTAGACCTCGGGCTAGCAGATTTGTACCTCATCAGAGTAGGAGACCTCGACATGTTGTTCTTTCACAGCATGTAGGTAGACCTCGCACTTTGCATCATTCTGATTATTATGTGCGTAGACCGTCTGCGTTTTCTGTGCCTACTACTCGTGTCACTCAGTGTTGGATGCCTCGCCATTATTTTACTCACCCCAGCACTGAGAGATCGAGACGCTCTTATCATGTGTAGGCGACAGATCGAGGCTTGGAGGGCACGTGGATCATGGACTCCAGTTGTTCGCGCCACATGACCGGAGATGCAGCATGGTTCTCCAGCCTCACCTCAACCAAGCAAAGGGAACATATCACCTTCGGAAACAATCGAAGGAGTAGAGTGAAAGGTAAAGGGGTGGTAAGAATTAACGCGAACTTCACTCTCAAAGATGTTGCTTTGGTTGAAAACCTGGGATACAATTTGCTGTCTGTATCTCAGTTGCTTGATGAGGGCTTCGAAGTGCGATTTCATCGCGATACTTCGCAAGTGCTCAATTCTGATGGCGTTGTGGTGTGTAAGATCTTTAGGGTTGGGAGAGTCTTTGGAGCTGATTTTTCAGAGTCAGCTGGTTCTTCTCATTGTCTTGTTGCACATTCGACTTCTGAGCTTTGGAAGTGGCATAGGAGACTAGGGCATATGAGCTTTGAATTGCTCGCTCGTCTGAGCGCCCTAGGTCTGATCCGAGGATTGCCCAAGCTCAAGTTTGAGAAGAATTTAGTTTGCGCTCCTTGTCGACATGGAAAAATGATTGCCGCTTCGCATTCGCCAGTCACCACAGTGATGACTGAACAACCCGGAGAACTTCTCCATATGGACACTGTAGGTCCTTCTCGGGTTAGTTCTTTAGGCGGCAAGTGGTATGTTTTAGTAATTGTCGACGATTTCTCTCGCTACTCTTGGGTCTTCTTTCTTGCCAGCAAGGATGAAGTGTTTTCACACTTTCGGAGCTTGGCTTTGAGACTTTTCACCGAACTCCCTGGTGCATTAAAATTCATTCGAAGCGATAATGGCACCGAGTTGAAAAATAGTCTCTTTGTTGACTTTTGCATGGAGCATGGCATAGAACATCAATTCTCTGCTCCGCGGGTTCCTCAACAGAATGGTGTTGTTGAGAGGAAGAACCGCACTTTGGTTGAGATGACTAGGACGATGCTTGATGAGCATAGGACTCCTAGAAAATTCTGGGCTGAGGCCATGAAAACTGCATGTTACATCTCAAACCGAATTTTCTTGCGCTCAATTCTAAATTTGACATCTTATGAGCTGCGTTTTGGGAGACAGCCCAAGGTTACTCATCTTCGAGTTTTTGGCTGTCGCTGCTTTATCCTAAAACGTGGCAATTTGGATAAATTTGAGTCACGATCTTCTGACGGGATCTTTTTGGGTTACACTACTCATGGTCATTCGTATCGTGTTTATAATTTGGAAACTAACACTGTCATCGAGTCATGTGATGTGACTTTTGATGAATCAACCCCCTCTGTTAGTTCTGCTTTTGAACAGGCAAATGAACACGACATGGAACAGACCTTATTTGAAGAAGAAGATCCCGGAGAATTCGAGGATGATCCCCTACTACCCTCGACATCGACCCCCGAAGCTGAACCTGCTTCAACTACTTCGGCACGAGGTCCCGAAGCAACTACCTCGACATCGGTCATCTTGGACCACTCCAACGCACAAGTTGAGGGGGAGACTGCATCCCGCCGCGAGGCTCCACATCATGTTCAAAGGATGCACCCTCCCGAGCAGATCATTGGTGAGCTTGATCAAAGGGTAACTCGTTCTCATGCCCATTTCACTAATGCTGCTTTTGTTGCTTCTTTCGAGCCCTTAGATGTTAGCCATGCACTTTCTGATTCTAGTTGGATCAATGCCATGCATGAGGAACTTGAAAATTTTGAGAGAAACCAAGTCTGGACTTTAGTTGATCCTCCACCAAATGTTCATTTCATTGGAACAAAATGGACTTTAGTCGAAGCCCTCTGGTGCAAGGTCCTTCGGAGCCCTCCGAGGCTAAGCCCTCGAGATCCCTTGAAGACCGCCAGAAGCTAAGTCTTAGGCTAACTTCGAAGCCAGCCTCTGGGCCTTCTTCGGAGTTAGCCTTTGAGCCCTGTCCGGAGTTAGCCTTCGGGCTCCCTTCGGAGCTCCTCAGAGCTAGTCTCCGGACCCTCTCCGGCCGGTTCGGAGGCCCCAGTTCGGAGGCCCCGGTTCGGAGGGCCTAGTTCGGAGGCCCCGGTTCGGAGGGCCCAGTTCAGAGGCCCCCAGTTCGGAGACCCCCATTTCGGAGGGCCCGGTTCGGAGGCCCCAGTTCGAAGGGCCCGGTTCGGAGGCCCCAGTTCGGATGGCCCGGTTCGGAGGCTCCAGTTCGGAGGGCCCGGTTCGGAGGCCCCGGTTCGGAGGGCCCGGTTCAGAGGGCCCAGTTCGGAGGCCCCAGTTTGGAGGCCCCAGTTCAGAGCCCTGGTTCGGAGCCCCAGTTTGGAGCTCCGGCCCTGCTCCGAACCCAGAAGATATTTACGCCCCGCTACAGTACAGAAGTTGTACCAGGGGCCCTTCTGCCCATAGTTTGTCATCTAGCTGGTCAAGGTGTGACGTAGCCTGACATGTTTGTAAAGCTAAGGCACTTTTGTACCGTAGCTAGCTCCTTTTCCCCTCTCTGCCCCTATGAGCCTAGGGCTCATAGGGGGCATCCCAATCTTTTCCTTTGGCCTGCGTGCCTATAAAAGCAGGGCCAAGCCCTTGTAACAGGGACACACGCTCCAGGGGGCCATGAGACCTTGGAGTTCTTTCTCCACACCAAGGCATAGCATGCCAAATCCACCACAAACTGGACGTAGGGCTATTATCCCCTAGGGGAGGCCCGAAACAGTATAAACTCTTTCTCCCTCTGAGAGAACCCATCGAGGTTCATTCTACCTATCATATACACACATACAAAACCTGTGCTGTAGCTAACACAATTGCTACAACAGTTGGCGCCGTCCGTGGGGACCTTAGTACAAAAAGCTAAGTTCTCTGCCACTGTCTACAACCTGAAGTACGCTTGAGGGGGGAGCTTCGAGCCTCCGTGCTTCGCGCACCCTTCGGCAAGGGGCTCCAGGTCCAGTCCGAAGGCCATCTTCGCCTTCCCTTACCCTTCACATACCGGAGCTTACCCTCCAGCAAGGGTTTCCGCTCCACGCGTCGAAGGTCGCCGAAGCCCTAGGGGCTACGAAGCCAGCCTTCAACCACTTTACGAGGTATGTCCGCTATCCGAAGTACCACCTCGATGTACAATTTCGCAACCACTTTGATATTCGAAGCCCTGCTTCGCCTTGAAATTTGAAGCCCTGCTTCGCCTTTAGAGCAATTTCTGCCCCGTCTTATTGAAAAAACCCGAAGCCTTGCTTCGCCTTATAAAAAACCCGAAGCCTTGTTTCGCCTTATTTAAAAATCTGAAGCCTCGCTTCGCCTTACAAAATTCGGAGCACTCCTCCGAAGGCTACACAGCGCCCTCGGGCCCGTAGCAGTAACAGGGACTCCGGGCCGTGGCCCGACGCGTCCAGGGATTCCGGGTTCCGTACCCGAAGCATCCCAGGGATTCCGGGTCCCGTACCCGAAGCATCCCAGGGTCGAAGGTGACCCAGGGTCGAAGGTGGCCCAGAGTCGAAGGTGGCTCACATTGTCACAGGTTCGGTGAATCCACACCAAATATCCTTTTCACTACAGTATCAAGCTCCGAAGCCTTGCTTCATTATCCAAACATGCTCTGAAGCCTTGCTTCGCGTGTCGATCTGATATACGCCTAAGCATCTCGAAGTCATACTTCGCTGGAAATCTAAGTGCGTTTCGGAGCCTCGCTCACGCACAGCATCCAAATCCCAGCATGCCGAAGCATGCTTCGCTTAATTTGGTTTTACTGAAGCCTTGCTTCGCACCAAATTAACGCGATCGAAGCCCCAAAGGGGCCTTCACTCAATACATTTCAAGCATCCGAAGCCGCCAAAAGGCACACCCCTTCGCGTTTTTTATTGCCTGCACCAGCAACGGCTAAATCCCTAGCTGCCACGAGCAAGGGGGGAAGCATGTATGCGAGGTGTGCGGATATAACACGCAATACGAGCAAGACAAGCTAAAACATTCGAAGCCATCAAACAATGCGAGGCATACAGATGAAGTATGCAAATACAAATAAACTCCATTCATTGAATGATAATTGAGAAGTATGTTACAAACGTACTTCGGCTACGAAGCTACGTATAGTCTGTATCTAAGCCTAAGAAGAATCGAGTGTGAGGTCCCAACCCTCGCTTGCCTTTCTTTCGGCCAGGGCCCCCTCGGCTGGACGAAGCCTCGTCGGAGCCTGCTATCCCACGTCCGGCTCGTCCAGGCTCTGAAGCCCGCAGACCTCGCCTTCCATTTTGCAGGTCGCTCCGAGTTAGCAAAGCAGGCGGTGCCGTGTCGAAGACCGAGAAGTCTAAGGCTTCGTCGCCCGCTAAGGCCGTTCGTGAAGGCAAAAACAAAGAACTCTGAAGGGACTCCGTCTTCACAGCGGCTAGCAAATCCTGAGCTACTTCAGAGATGGCTTCGCCGCTAGGCCCCCTCGGAAGCTTGAGCCGAGGAGGGCCTTCGGACCTAGCTACTTCGAGGACTGCCCACAACCGTCGAAGTTCTTCAGAGTCCTCAAGCACTTCGAAGTCAACATTCGGAGGTTGAGCCTGGGCAGGTATAAAAACCCCCGCATTTATATTAATAAGCTGATAAAGTTTGTACAAGCCTACAGCGAAGTGTTACAAACAAGCCTAAGGAGATCTACAACTTCGGAGGCGGAGGTGTCGATGTCGAAGGCCTGTCCGATGGGGTAGGTGCTTTGGATCGGCGAAGTCGTAGGGCCTTCTGGAGGTCGAGGACTGCTTCGCAGCCTTGTTCCTTCCAAGGCTCCTGCAGCCGCCGCCAAGCTCTGCGGACGCCCAGCGGAGGCGTCACCAAGTGCTGGCCCCCGAAGGCCACCGGGGTCACGGAGGTTGCCGCCTGAAGGTGGTTGCACCCCGCTTCATGAAGCATGTGCAACACCCCTTTGCCCGTGACTCGGCCGGCCATGAGGGCGAAGCCCTTCAGTGATTGCTCCGCCGTCGAAGCCACCATCTTCAAGAAATCGACGCGGTACCCAATTGGGTCCTGGTCGCCGAAGTCCGGAGCCCGGCATTCGGTCCCTATTTGCTCAAGGACGTCGGTCAGGCTCTGGGTGGCTTCGCCAAGGTTGTCTACGACGAAGTCTTCGAGCTTCTGAGCCCATCCTTGGAGTGAAGCGTTCTCCTTCGCCTGCCGAGCCTCGGCGTCCTTCGAAGCCTTGAGCTCCGCGCGGAGCCGAACCATCTCCGAGGCCAAGGCTTCCTTAGCCTTGTCGGCCTCAGCCCTCGCCACCTCTGCCTCAGCAGCCGAAGACTCAACCTGCCTTCGCCTCTCTGTTTCCACCGAGACTTGACGTCGAAGGACCTCCTTCTACTCTGACAATCGCTCCATCCACCTGTCTGCAGAAGACGAAGCTGCTGCGTTCAGTGCGAAGGCCTGCAAGAATTCAAGAAATCATAAGTATTGAGCGAAGGCTAAAATATAGTTTGAAGGGTGCAAAGGGCTCCGCTCACCCGCACGAGGGTCTAGTTCGCACTGATGAAGAGCTCCGTGGGGTTCAAGTGGCTAAGTTGAGCCACCAAGTCCCCTGCCTCCGCAGTTGCGCAGCTCTCACGGAAGCTGTTGATTGCCACCTCTGTCACGGCACCCTTCGGCCGGAAGGGATGGACCACCTCCTCTACCGCGGCCACCTGCGCAGGCTTCGGCGAAGTAGGGTTTAGGCCCACCACGTCGACCTCCTCATCGCTTCGAGGGTCCTCTCCGCCGCGGCCTCCGCTGCCTCTGTCTTCGGACGAAGAGCTCCCGGACTTTGAGTCACTGTCACTGCCACTGCTGCTGCCGCTGCTGCTCAAAGCCTCGGTTGGTTTCGCCGTGGCAGGCTTCGGTCCGGCTTTGTCTACCGGCTCCACCCCGGTGGGCCTCACTTCGGCATCCTCCTCTGCAGAGAGGCCAAGTCAAAATCCGCATATTGAAGAGAAGCATGTAAAAAGGGTTTACCTTCGTCGGAGATTTCTTCGAAGGAAGGAGGGGCTATGTGTGCCCCCCAATCCCTTCGCTGCGAAGCTGGTGTATCAGCCTTCGCGCCCGAGGTTGTTGCCGTCGAAGCCTCCGCGGCCTTCTCGGTGGCTGGAGTAAGCATGTCGGCCTCCGCCGTCGAAGGTCTCACTGCCAGGGGCTCCGCTGCCTTCTTGGTTGCCGGAGCACTTGTGGGCTCCACCGCTGCCTCCTCCGGGGTAGAGGTTTCGGTCGCAGGGACCTCCGACCGCACCCTCGAAGTCCCAAGATCGTCGTCATCCCCCCTCTTCCTCTTGGCTCTGGCCGACGAAGTTGTGAGGTGGGAGAAGTTCGGCAGAGCAGGGAGCGCCTCGAGGCCAAGCGCAGTCCAGACCCTGTTCCAATGCTCCCAGGACCCCACCAGAGCAAGGCGCTGGGCCTGCTCCTCAGGTGTCGGAGTCCCAACGACGCACTCCGCCGCCGCAATAGCCTCCTCCAGAGTCCTCATTTCAAGGTGGGCTTCATAAAAGTTCAAGTCAGAATGAAGTTTTGCGAAGTATGAAAGTGAAGAGAGTTGAAGCCTTACAGAAGCTATCGAAGGCCAACTTGCGAAGTTCCCCTTGGCCCGAAGCATGGAAGAGCCCCTCTGGCCAAGAGCGCGCGAGGGGGCTGAGTCGGAGGGTGATGATCTCCTCTGCGAGGTCCCTCATGCTCATCTTCGCCGCCACCCTCCGAAGAAGCAAGATCCTCGAGCGAAGGGTATCCTCGCTGGTCTTCACCACCCCTTCGCGTCGGTATAAGATGTGGGCGTTGGTACTCCGAAGGGGAGAGTTCACGCCAACGGAGGCATAGAACCATTCCTGGTCCCACTTCGAGTACCACTTGTTGTTCACAACCCTCGCCGGGGAGGCATCCTGGAACTCCCTTCGGAGCTGGAAGTTGGCGCTGCCAAAGGCCAGTGCCCTCTTGACGCGGTCTGTCCCCTCCCTCGGCTTCGGCTGGCAGTTGGCGTCGTGGAGGGCGACGAAGACGTCCGCGCGACCCTCGCAGCCTTCGGCCCTCATGGCCCATTCGAAGACAGCAAGCCTCGCCACGGCATTGGGCGAGAGTTGAGGAAGCTCGAGGTTGTAAGCCCTCAAGACTTCGCTCAGCATCCCGACTGCTGGCAGCCCGAGGCCGGCCTCGAAGAAGGCCTCGAACACAACCACTTCGTCAGCATGGGGCTCCGGCACGGCCTCTGACTTCTCCGGAACCCTAAGATGGATCTTTGTTGCGATCCTCCCTTCGGTGGCCCTTCGGACTGACTCCTCCGTGGAGATCGAGGCCCTCATCTCCAGCGTCTGCTCAAATTTGTCGGAGGGCGTCCTAAGGTCCCTCGGCCCTAGTCGCCTAGGTGCAGGCTTCGCTGCCGCAGGCACCGCTGCCTGCACTTGGGCGGAGCCCGAGCTCGAGCCCAAGACCAAAGGCTCCGCCACTGCCTTCTTCGGCATTCTTGTGGGACTTCGGCGCGAGGGGCTAGAAGCTAGCGAAGGGCACTCCGCGCAAAGCCAAAGAGGAGAAGAGAGCGAAGGTTGTAAGGCAATGATAAGGAAGCAAATGAGAGCATGCCGAAGCCGCACGCGGTAAACCCATATTTATAGGCGGTAAGAATTCCGACGGTCGTGGGCCGAACCCACTGTTCCGTGGGCCTTCAGCGAAGGCGAAGCGGCCCAGCGCAGGGTAATGGTAACATTTCTAACCGTTGCGGAGCCGTTTGGGCTCCCCGAGGTCGTTCAGACAGACGACGCAGGCATTTATTACCTGCAGATTTCGAAGTCACCTTCAGTCCAAGCTCCGAAGGCTTATTTTCTCCAAAGTTGTAATTTTCAGGTCATTTGTCCTAAGGGCGCGCGCACCCCTTCGTCCCGAAGGCCTGCACGCGAGGGGCTACTGTTGGGGGAATATGTTTCCCCTGAACAGGGGCCAAATGACGTCAGCCTCCGACAGCCTTCGGCCCGGAGCCCAACACTATCGAAGCCTGTTTCCTCCCCAAGAACTATTCCCAAGTCTCAAGGTTCATGCCGGAGCTTGCAAGGGCGAAGCACCAGGGCCCCGTCAATGCCCTTCGGAGCGAGGTCCTTCGGAGCCCTCCGAGGCTAAGCCCTCGAGATCCCCTGAAGACCGCCAGAAGCTAAGTCTCAGGCTAACTTCGAAGACAGCCTCCGGGCCTTCTTCGGAGTTAGCCTTCGAGCCTTGTCCAGAGTTAGCCTTCGGGCTCCCTTCGAAGCTCCTCAAAGCTAGTCTCCGGACCCTCTCCGGCCGGTTCGGAGGCCCCGGTTCGGAGGGCCCAGTTCGGAGGCCCCCAGTTCGGAGGCCCCGGTTCGGAGGGCCCAGTTTGGAGGCCCCCAGTTCGGAGACCCCCAGTTCGGAGGGCCCGGTTTGGAGGGCCCGGTTCGGAGGCCCCGGTTCGGAGGCCCCGGTTCGGAGGCCCTAGTTCGGAGGTCCCGGATTGGAGGCCCCAGTTCTGAGGCCCCAGTTCGGAGGCCCAAGTTCGGAGGGCCTAGTTCGGAGGCCCCCAGTTCGGAGGCCCCGGTTCGGAGGCCCCAGTTCGGAGCCCTGGTTCGGAGCCCCAGTTCAGAGCTCCGGCCCTGGTCCGAACCCAGAAGATATTTACGCCCCGCTACAGTACAGAAGTTGTACCAGGGGCCCCTTCTGCCCATAGTTTGTCATCTAGCTGGTAAAGGTGTGACGTAGCCTGACATGTCTATAAAGCTAAGGCACTTTTGTACCGTAGCTATCTCCTTTTCCCCTCTCCGCCCCTATGAGCCTAGGGCTCATAGGGGGCATCCCAGTCTTTTCCTTTGGCCTGCGTGCCTATAAAAGCAGGGTCAAGCCCTTGTAACAGGGACACACGCTCTAGGGGGCCAGGAGACCATGGAGTTCTTTCTCCACACCAAGGCATAGCATGCCAAACCCACCACAAACTGGAAGTAGGGCTATTATCCCCTAGGGGAGGCCTGAACCAGTATAACCTCTTTCTCCCTCTGAGAGAACCCATCGAGGTTCATTCTACCTATAATATACACACATACAAAACATGTGCTGTAGCTAACACAATTGCTACAACAGCAGCAAAGCATGAACAGATTGCCTAAGTCTAAAAGTATCTAGCCTAGAAAAGACTGGTGTCCTAGATAGAGAAACACCAATACAGTGCTAACAGGCAGATAAACAAAATATTAAAAACATGGCAGATCAAACTTCTCAGCAGATGATCTTAAGTGTACATGAAAAGGGATGAGAAGTTACTGTTCGAAATTTGTCTCCTGTTCGATACTTGGCGAAGCCTACTTTGCTGTGTCGAAGCCTGCTTCGCAGAGTCGAAGTCTTCTTCGCTGTGTCAAAGCCTGCTTCGCTGAGTCGAAGTCTAGCGAAGGCTGTCGATGAAGTGCTGAAGGTCTGTTGAGTCTAGCCTAGTTCGGGTGTGACAAAATGCGAAGTATGCTTCGAAGCGAAGTATGAAAGTATCGAAGCTTGCTTCAAACAGTGTACTTTGAAGCCTATACTTCGATCAGAAAGTGTTGGACCGGGAACGGCGACCAGAGGGGGGTGAATGGGAGATTTTAAAAACTTGGGCTAAAAACAGCCTTCGGATTTAATTCTGTCTACTGCGGAACAGGCTTCGAACACCAACCTTCGAAGGTCTGGTTCGGAGGTATTTGACAGCTCCGAACACTGGCTTCGCAAGGAGTAAAAGTCTGAAGCCAAGCAGACTTTGCTCCACCCACAACCCAGAAAACAACTCTGCTAAGTCAGTGCAGGCTCCGCACACAGGGTGCTTCGAGCAGGCTTCGCACTTCACCCTTCGCAAGAGTGGACTACCCTCTGAGGACTTCGACCTAATACTTAGCGACAGCAACTAGTGCCGGGCTTCGTACTGCGAAGGTCTAAACGCACACTATGTGGACACCGCTAAGGGCTTCGACACGAGAAGCAAAACGGGCTTCGATCAGGGCTTCGCTAGTAAGCAGCGAGGTCTAGCCTCCTATTACACAGAGCGAACGCGCACTAAAAAACACACTTCGCACAAAACACCCTTCGCCTAGACAGGCTTCGGTGCACTACAACTAGTGAGGTATGCAAACAAGCTCAAGCAGAATAAATGCACACAGAAGCAGGGCTTCGCTGCTTGAACAAGGAACACAATAAATGAACTCAGGATGAATACAAAGTGTGGTGGCTAGTACAGGAGCTCAACAGTAAATGCTCGAAGTGTTAAATGTTACCTACCGAGCCCCCATATTTATAGCCACTATTCACCCAAGTGAATTGACTACATTACCCCTAGGTTTTACATTAGTTTTGTCTCTACAGAACAGAGGGGTACAAAAGGTAGTCAACTTTATTCTGGAGGCTTCTCTGTCAGCTTTTGCAGAGGGGACAGTGTCAGCTTTTTGCAGAGTAGACAATGTCAGCCTTTGTAGTCTTTGACCTCTTCTGAAGCCCCCCTTCGCACGCGAGGGGTGCGGAAGCTTCGGTGAGAAGCCTTGAGCCTGATGGCCTTCGCTTCACCGAAGACAGCCTCCGATACAGTGACGGTTTTTCAGCCGAAGCCGTCAAAGCCATTGGGCCTTCGCACCACAACCCTCGGAGTGGACCACCACGGCTTCGCAGCTACTCCCAGCTCGAACTCCGTCAGCCCGTGTACCGAAGCCATGCATGGCCGAAGCACCACAAGTCAACCTCACTCCGGAGCTAGCCTCGCTCTGAAGCCTGCGTCACTGCGAAGCCCTCCTTCGGAGTATCACCCTTCGAAGTCCCTCCTTCGTCCAAGGCGTCCGCACGAAGCATTCCATGAGCACATCGTCGCAGTCTCTCCCCGAGCACACTCCTCGACGAGCCTCACCCGGACCATGCCTTCGATGCACCTCGACTTCTGAGACCTTCGTCGGGTATCTTCGAGTGTCTCCATCCGGAGCACACTTCGAACACCTTGCCTCTGCTGAGGACTTGATCCACCATACTCCGAAGTCACTCCATCCGGAGTACCCTTCGAAGTGCCTCGCCTCCGAGGACTTTGTCTCGGAGTACCTTCACCCGGAGCCACGCTCCGCACTTACTGCCTTCACCTGGTGCACCTCGACCCGAGGACCGACCTAGACCCCTTCGCAGCCACCGAGACGGAGCTCCCTGCTCCCCTGGCATCAAGCCTCCCGCTTGACCCGGGTTCACCTGCTACGAACCGTCTGTCACCTCCGAAGTCCCCTGCGCACTACAGACAAGCAGACAAGTGTATCCAGTACTCCGGAGACCTCTCCGGGTTAGCAACCTTCGGTACACACTCCGATGTACCGCCCAAAGTACCAAGACCTTCGGTACACACCCAGTCATCGTGTACTGTCGGACCCCTCCGACAGGCACACTCCGCTGCAACAGCTGCAGCAACCAAACCACCGAACCCTTCGGTGAAACAGCCTCCGAACCCCCTTCGGAGGTACCCCTTCGAACCAGAGGTTAAAAGCCTGTCAATCACTCATCACAAACACCGAAACCAACCCTTGGTTTCTCAATCTCACCCTTGATGAGTGCATTGACAACCAATATCAAATTCAAGAAAATTTAAAGACTTTCAGCACACAAGTGACCATAAAAACTCAGAAACGAGCCAAAACATGTCACTTGACAAAAGAATTTTCCTCCCCCTTTTTAAAAGAATAAAAGCCCCTTCGGTAAATCTCCCCTTTGCAAGATAAAAACTCCCTTGCAAGATAAAAACTCCCCCTGAGTAAAATTTAATTGTACCCCCGTGCAATAGAGAACCCAAAAATTTCTCCCGCTTTGGCAATGCAAGCATCAAGGAGCAGTCAAAAGATGCAAAGCGTCGAAATGGGCAGAATTGCAAAGACATATAGAGCAAAAATATGCCAACATTAATACCAATTTTTCATGTGCTCAGCTCAATTTAACATTCTTGAAAATCATGATGATAGCATGTGATTTGATCATTTTGAAATAAAAGCATCACCACTTAATCAAGGAAACTAGACAAGTAAGAGCAGGGACTGCGCAAAGCTAGTCAATTTCTACTCTAGACAGACAAGTCCAGTTCAATTGGAGCAATCAAAGCAAACTTGATGATTAATGAATTTTGTTGTTCTTTTCTTAATGCCAGGGGTTATTTGTTTGTCCACCTTATACTGTCCAATCAGGCCAAGCCTAGGCATGAAAGCCATCAGAAGCTTAAGGCGGTGATTTTGGCATACACTACACTATCCCAGTTCAGACCAATGTGCAATGGTAAGCAGTCTAGAATAGAGTAGTGCGACAAACAAACCCACCTGGATCTTTTCACTTGAAGCATTGAAATCATGGAGTTTTTGATTTGAATTAAGTGAACCAATTTTTAGCACTTGATGAATATCCATGAGTAAGTTACACAATTTTTCAAGTTGCAAAGTTTAGCATCCAGAGAAAAGGAGTCTTGCTATCAAGCAGATAAAAGATAGCTAAAGCAGTCCTGCCTAAACATGCTAGATTCAAGACTTAGCAGTGAGAACGATTTGATTTTGGAAAGAAAACATCATGCACATGAATGTTTCAGATAAATTAAAAAGAGCTGAGTTGACACGATTTCATGAATTATAATCAGGCATATAAGTGCAAGATATGTAAATGCAATTTCACACATAGTAAGCATACGCAAGTCAATCAAAAACCGCTCACAAAATGTCGTAAGGGTGACAAATACCAAGTTCCTCACGCAAGTAGGCAAATCAAGAAGCATCGAGGGGTTTTGTGAAAATATCAGCTAGCTGGTGTTGGGTATCAACATATTGAAGTTCAATATCACC
>JAAALK010000285.1:19775938-19857511 GCA_019279435.1 Zizania palustris | reverse complement strand
CCCTCCTTCGTCCAAGGCCTCCGCACGAAGCATTCCATGAGCACATCGTCACGGTCTCTCCCGAGCACACTCCTCGACGAGCCTCACCCGGACCATGCCTTCGATGCCCTCGACTTCTGAGACCTTCGTCGGGTACCTTCGAGTGTCTCAATCCGGAGCACACTTCGAACACCTTGCCTCTGCTGAGGACTTGATCCACCATACTCCGAGTCAATCCATCCGGAGTACCCTTCGAAGTGCCTCGCCTCGGAGGACTTTGTCTCGGAGTACCTTCACCCGGAGCCACGCTTCGCACTTACTGCCTTCACCTGGCGCACCTCGACCCGAGGACCGACCTAGACCCCTTCGCAGCCACTGTGACGAAGCTCCCTGCTCCCCTGGCATCAAGCCTCCCGCTTGACCCGGGTTCACCTGCTACGAACCGTCCGTCGCCTCCGAAGTCCCCTGCGCACTACAGACAAGCAGACAAGTGTATCCAGTAATCCGGAGACCTCTCCGGGTTAGCAACCTTCGGTACACACTCCGGTGTACCGCCCAAAGTACCGAGACCTTCGGTACACACCCAGTCATCATGTACTGTCGGACCCCTTCGACAGGCACACTCCACTGCAACAGCTGCAGCAACCAAACCACCGAACCCTTCGGTGAAACAGCCTCCGAACACCTTCGGAGGTCCAACCTCCAAACCCCCTTCGGAGGTACCCCTTCGAACCAGAGGTTAAAAGCATGTCAATCACTCATCACAAACACCGAAACCAACCCTTTGTTTCTCAGAAAGCTTCGAACAAGGTTCCCAGAAAAGCAACCTTCAAAAGAGAAGAGAAGCCAAACACACAGCAGCAAGACCAAAACGAATCCTACACTCAACCTTCGAAGTTAGCTTGATCGAGGTATGACTACCGAAGTGGTAACCTTCGAACCACAGACCAGCTTCGAATTGAAGTGTGCTGATACTCTCACAAGAGATTGATGCCTTGAAACATACTTCGAAAACAAGCTTCTAACTCACAAACTGAGACCCTAAAAAACAGCAGCAACAAGACCTCAGAAAACATACTCCGAGCGAAGTCTATCAGTGAGACATGCTTCGAAGCGTGTCAAAGTATCGACTACGATAAGCTCGAGTTGGAGTACACGTTCGCAAGAAACTATCGAAGTATGCCAAGAGAACAGAAACTAAGCACAGAACATACTTTGAATCTAGGTTCACAGTTCAAAAATAGAGTTGAACATTTTACCAAAGCCTTCGTAGGAGTCGGGCTGAAGCCTGCCTCACAGAGCTGTAGGACTTCGAACAGAGAAGGGGGCTTCACCAGAAACAGCTAGAGAAAAGCTAGACCCTATCTGTTTGATCAAAAAGCTATGAGGAAAAAGCAAGGCTAGAAAAACTAGCTCACTGTAGCTACAGGAAACTAGTACTACTTGCAACAGGAACAAGCTAGTAGAACTAGTACTCCTCAGCCTGTAGAACAGAAGGCATCAGAGAAGGCCATTCACACAACAGAAAAAGACTTCCAACCATGCAAAACGATGCAGTATAAAATATACTCACTCACAGCGCACAAGAATCACAGCACGCAGAAAACCAGAACCAGGATGAATCAAAACTCACGATGAACAGAGGGATGTTCCTGGCGGCGCGCAGGAGAATGAGCAGTGAGCTAGAGAATAAAAGTGACCCAATTGATTAAAAAGTGAAATCTGTAAGGGTGACCTAACCCTAGGGATTGGGGCCCTATTTATAGGCTGCCCAATAGCTAGGAATATTCCACCAGCCCCTTATGGTTTTTTACAGATGCTGAAATAATAGGAAAAGACTAAACTTCCCTTAGGATATTTTTACAGACTCGACTGACTAATTGTGGGCCTAGGGACCAAATAGTAAACTCCTATTACAGATGACTTATCCGGAAGCTAAGCTTTCGTAGCGACTATGGCTTCTCTTCTGGACAGTCCGATACAAGATCAGCGGTCGTCAGTTTTGCGCCGAAACTGACAAAGCCTCCACCGACTTTGCACCAAGTACCCGGATTGGGCCGGCCTGACTCCGCAGCTCTCTCAGCCCGGCAATCACTCACCGCCCGTGTACCTGAGTCAATCCTGGTCAACAGCCTAGTGGGTCTTCTGCTGCTCCTAGACCATGTACCCAGATTGGGCCAGCCCGACTTCACGGCCCCTCTGCCTGACAGTCGCTCGCTGCCCGTGTACCTGAGTCACACGCAGCCCATGACGTAGCAGATCTCCTCTCTTCTTCTGTCCTCTTTGACTATCGTTGACAATGACTCATCACATCTGGAGCCATGAGGCCCACGCTATTCAGCATGGCTCCTCAAAAGGGTTATGCGCTATCTGGTAGGCAGTATGAGTTATGGGATTCACTATTCTGGGCACCCAGCTATGCTTGAGCGATGTAATGTTTCAAACTGGATATCTAATGTTGATGAGCTTTATGCAACAACCTGGTATGTTTTACCCTTGGAGGTGGTGTAATATCATCAATGTCTTGCAAATAGGCCATTTTAACGAGGTCAACCATGGAAGCAAAACTTACTGCTTTAGATACAGCAACTATAGAGGCAGAGTGGTCACGTGAACTATTGATGGACTTGCATGTGGTTAAAAAACCAGTGTCGGCTATCCTTATGAACTGTGATAGCCAAAGTGAACTGCGATTTCAGAAACATCAACAAGGATATCAAAAGAGTAAGGACAAACGGGACAAAACTCCCCCTAAAACAGATCCCAGAGAAAGCCAAAACTCCCCCTTAAACTCTTATCCCAAAATTTCTCCCCCTTGTTGACAAGTGAACTCATCAAGCACTCTAAAAAGACACAAACTCCCCCTGAAACACAGCTCCCCCTCAAAATATGTAATGAATGCAACTAGGGTGCAGGTGGAGTGTAGAAAGCATGCTTCTCAGATATGATTGACTGCAATTACAACATCTAACAAGGATAGCAAAAGACATACTGTCTAAGACACATGGCATGATCAGTGCAACAGATGATATCTAAAGAAAGTCATTAGCACACATTTTTCAATTTTTGCAAACAAAAGTATCACCACATTTTCCAGTTGACCAGCAAGGTAAAGCATGAGATGCAGAAGCTAACTACTATCTACCAAGATAAGCATTGTCCAAAACAAAGTGCTTCAGCAAACTTGTTGTCTTTTTAATTTTCAGGCTTTTTCACTTTCCTTTTTCATTTTTGCCAAGGGTTATTTGCATGGCAAACCTTATGCTAACCGACCAAGTCAAGCCTAGGCTAGAACTGGACCATCGGAAGCTTAAGACATTGGTCTTGTCATACACTACAATGTCCTAGTTCATACCAAACTGCTATGGTAAGCAATCTAGAACAATGCAATGTGACAAAGCAAACCCACTTGGATCTTTTCAACTCAAGCATAAAAAGGCATGGAATTTTCGTTCATTTTTGATTTTTATCATTTTTATAGAACATTTTTCATGTTAAAGCATAAAGATGTCCAAGTTGCATATCTGCATCTATGCGAGGAACTAGCTACAAGGCATGTAACAGATAGCAAAAGCACTCAGCCTACACATGCTAGTTACTAGAAGCAATGGTGATCATTTTTCAAGTTTAAAGCATAAAAGCCATGCACATGACAGATATCAGACATTTCAAGTGAACTGAACCAAAGCATGATCGTTGACAAGTATTCAAAAGCATGTACCAGCTAGAATAAGTAAAGCAGTTCAATCATATAACAGAAGCAGCTCAAAAGTGTGATATGTGAATATGTATGATATGAACACACACAAAAAGACTCAAGAAAAGAGTAAAGAAGAAAGAAAAACTGCCGCAAAATATCCTAGAAAGGATACACAACACCCAAATCCCCTCGTAAACGCTCAAAAGCAGACTGATCTAGGGGTTTGGTGAAAATGTCAGCCAACTGATGATGGGTATCAACATGAACAAGGTCAATGACACCTTTCTCATATTGATCCCTCAGAAAGTGAAAGCACACATCAATGTGTTTCATTTTTGAATGGAGACAAGGGTTTTTCCCTACACTAATAGCACTGGTGCTGTCACAAAACAAAGGAACTCTGGTAGGAAAGAACAATCCAAAGTCTCGCAAAGTGGAAATCATCCAAACTAACTGTGAGCAGCAGCTGGCAGCAGCTACATACTCAGCCTTAGTGGTCAAAAGAGCAACTATAGATTGCTTTCGAGAAGACCAAGACACAAGAGACGAACCAAGAAACTGGCAAGTACCGGAAGTCGACTTGCGATCCAACCGGCACCAACCAAAGTCAGCGTTCGAAAAGCCAGATAAATCAAGAGATGATGATGCTGAATAATAAAGACCAAGATCAGGCGCATAGGTGAGATACTTGAAAATGCGCTTGACAGCTTGCCGATGAGACGCGCGTGGTGAAGACTGAAAGCACGCGCACAGTCCCACGACGAACTGTATGTCTGGCCTCATCACCGTCAAGTACAGCAGCGAACCGATCATCCCTCTAAACTCTCTCTCGTTGATCTTGACGCCGCTTTCGTCCTTGTCCAGGCCCCCAGATGTGCCCATTGGGGTCATCTGAGGCTTCAACTCTCCACCAAAGTCAAATTTTTTCAACATGTCACGAGTGTACTTACCTTGGTGGATGAAAGTGCCGTCCTTGGTCTGCTTGATCTGGAGCCCCAAGAAATACTTGAGCTCACCCATGAGGCTCATCTCAAACTCGCTGTGCATCTGCTCAGAAAACTTGGACACAAGATCATAAATAGTACCACCAAAAATAATATCGTCCACGTAAATCTGAGCGACTAAGAAATCTGAAGCATCTCTGAGCAAGAAAAGAGTTTTATCCACAGAACCCATCACAAAGCCCTTCCCCAACAAAAACTGCTTCAACCAGTCATACCAAGCCCTGGGGACTTGTTTCAACCCGTATAAAGCTTTTTGCAATTTAAAAACATGTCGACGAAACTTGGGGTTCTCAAAACCGGGGGACTTCCTAACATACACTTCCTCCTCTATGTACCCGTTCAGAAAAGCACTCTTGACATCCATTTGAAAAAGCTTGAAACCCTTCGAAGTGGCAAAAGCTAAGAGAATGCGAATGGACTCAAGACGGGCAACATGAGCGAAGGTTTCTTCAAAGTCAATACCTTCCTTCTTGTAAAATCCCTGGGCAACTAGTCGAGCTTTGTTGCACACCACAACCCCATCTTCACCTTGATTGTTCTTGAACACCCACTTGGTACCTATGGGGTTGCATCCTGCTGGCGGCTCAACTAGTGTCCAAACCAGATTATGGACAAAATTCTCAAGCTCTTCTTGCATAGCATTAATCCAATTAGAATCAGAAAGAGCATGAGAAACATCTCTGGGCTCAAAAGATGCAACAAAAGTAGATTCAGCAAACACAACAAGAGAGGTACCAAATGAACACAAAGTTCTCTCAGTCAAATCACCAATGATGAGATCTGAGGGGTGATCACGCTGAACTGCTCGGGATCCTTGGTGATCTGAAGTCACCTCACCGGAGTCAGCAGCTGGCACCTCTGGACTCGACTGAGGGGGCTCTATCGAAGTGGAAGAAGTGATCAGAGGTCCGCCCTCATCCTCAGTCGAAGTCTCAGAAGGTGTGGGCTCTGCAGGAGGTGCAGATGGCCCACCCTCATCAGCAGCTGGAGTATCCTCATCTTCCTCGAAGATGGACTCTCCGAGCTCATCATCACCAGAAAGCTCAAAAGAAGGAATCAAAGAAGGCAAGGACTCATCAAAAGAAACCTCACAAGTCTCGACAAGCTGCTGGGAGTCGAGGTTCCAAACACGGAAGCCTCGAGAATGTAAAGCGTAGCCAAGGAAAACACCATCCCAGCAACGAGACTCAAACTTGTCCAAATGCCCTCCCTTCTTGAGCACAAAGCACTTGCAGCCAAATGCTCGCAAGTGGCTCACCTTGGGCTGTCTGCCAAACCGTAACTCATAAGAAGTCTTTCCTAGGTAAGCTCTAAGAAAAATGCGGTTGGCCAGGTAGCAAGCCATGTTCATGGCTTCAGCCCAAAATGTGTAGGAGTCCTGTGCTCATCGAGCATCGTCCTGGCCATCTCGACTAGCGTGCAGTTCTTTCGTTCCACAACGCCATTCTGTGGGGGAGTGTAAGGAGCAGAAAACTGATGGTCAAGACCCTGATCACTACAGAAGCTGACGAACTGAGAGTTCTTGAACTCAGAGTCATTGTCGGAGCGAATTGCTCGCATTCGACCATTGTTCTCATTCTTCAGCTTCAAAATCAGGTCATGAACAAAATGAAAAGTATCATCCTTAGACTCCAAAAAGAAAACCCACGAGAATCGAGAAAATTCATCAACAATGACAAGTGCGTACCACTTCCCACCGACTGAGTGTACCCGAGCTGGACCGACAATGTCCATATGTAACAGCTCGCCCGGATACGAAGTCATCACCTGAGTCACAGGTGAGTGAGAAGCGGCAACCATTTTCCCATGATGACAGGGATGGCAGTCTAGATCCTTCTCCATCTTAAGCTTGGGCAATCCTCGGATGAGGTCTGTTGGGGGAAATTGCTTCACTTCCAGGACTTAGAGATTAATAACTCAAAGGGTCACTAAGCTTCGGAGGCTAGTGGGCTCATATTCGAAGGTGCAGGCGTCAAGCCGAAGGGTGCCTCGATCCGAAGTCCTGAGAAGCCCTCCGCAAGATACGAAGGCTCCGAAGAAGAGCGATAGGATTGATAAGATGTTTGGCTTATCCATTTGCCTCGGATAACTTTACCCTTTTTAACCCTGCTCTGGGCATCGAATAGTTTCCACTATGTCGGTTGTAATCTAGGGGTAATTAAGTCTTTTCCTTAGACATTTTTGCTTATAAATACCCCCCTCTCTCTACCCTGTAAAGGGGATCGGATACTAAGATATTCAATACACATATTCGAACTACTTGAGCTATTATCCAATTCGGAGGCTTGAGACAGTTCTTAAGCACGAACTCACTGTTTGTCTGTTCTTGATCTCATAGAACCTGTTAGCATAAACTTTTACGCCAACAGTTGGCACCGTCTGTGGGGAACCAAGTTCTAGAAGCTTGTTCTCTACTGCTGACTGCACTACGAAGTGCACTTACGGAGGGAGCCTCGGAGTCCCAAGATTCTGCGCACCCTTTGGTAAGGGGCTTCTTAGTGCACCTCGAAGGCCCTCGCTCGCCTTCCCAAGTCAATCGATGTCCCCGGTCTTCGGACCTCTCCGTGACTAGTTATGCCTCTGAAGCGAAGCCAAGCCTTGGGTCCTCCCTGAAGGTCCCCTCGGACCACAGGAGCCGGACCCTCAACTGCTCCGGCGATTCCCGAAGATGTCGCTGGGCGTCGAGTGCCCAGGGGTTCCTGAGCTCCTCCTACAGTGCTCCGGACTGATTATGTCAGCTCCCAAGACCCAGAGCTGCCCTCCAACGAAGACGAAGACCTTCCTGGAACCGAGGCTATTCAACTAGCAAGGCTTTAGGAGGAAGTGGCCAGGTGGAGGCAAGAAGCCGCCGATCGTCTCCGCACTCAAGCCTCCACCGAGACTCCAGAAGGGCCTCAAGACGGTGGTGCTCGCAATCTCCCAGAAGCTGCCCAAGTCCCGGAGGAGGCTGAGAACGCGTCATTCGATGATGAGTCTCTGCTACATTCGGACTTGCAAAGAGTGCCCTTCGATCCCAGATTCAAGGCCTCGAAGTTGCACAAGTACTCCGGTGGGTCAAACCCTGGAGAGTTCGCCCGCTCGTATGCCCTAGCAATAGAAGCAAGTGGAGGGGTGCGCAACACCATGGTGAAGTGTTTCCCCATCGCCCTCGAAGGTGTGGCGCTCTGATGGTTCTAGTCCCAGAAGCCAGGATCGATCAAGTCCTTGGAGCAACTAAAGAAGAAGTTTGTGAGCAACTTCCAGGGTACCTTTGTGGCCCCGATGTCCACAGGGAGTTTGTTCCAGGTGAAGCAGCGGGTGGGAGAAACACTCTGGGAATACTTCACGCGCTTCGCCCACACCAAGTCATAGATTAACGGCCTGTCTACCTCTTCGGTAGTCGACGCCGCCCGTGAAGGAGTGCTAAACCCCGACCTCCTTAGCAAGCTCCATCGGAAGCCAGTTACGTCCGTGGCGTAGCTGATGGCATACTTCGAACAGTATGCCAAGGCGGAGGAAGGTTGTCTTCGGCGAGTCAGAACACCCGCACCACCTACCCTCCGAGAAGTCAAGACGGAGCCAGAAGCCTCGGCTCCTCGGCAACCCCCTCAAGATAACCGCTTCAACGAGCATAGGCAAGGGAAGAAGCATTTCCGTTCGGAGGTGCTAAGCATTGCACCGTCCGTTCCGAAGGCACCTGCCAATTTTCAGCAGGCGCAGAACTTCAAGGCTGAAGCACCGAAGCCTCAAGAGAGAGCACCTGGTAGGCGCCAGAGTTTTTTCTGCTGCGTGCATGGCGACAATAGAAGCCATGACACGAAGGATTGCAAGGCAGTGCTGGCCCTTCGGGGCGACTACCATCGGTTCGAGGGCTCCGCTACAACCCTACGGATTCTAGGCTCCGGCTTGTTAGGATCCGTAGAAGAGTCTAAGGACTTTAAAAACAATAGATTTCCGACCTCCAGGTATGAAGTATCTGTAAAAGAGCCGAAGGTGGCCACCCTACGGATTCCAGGATCCGGCTTGTTAGGATCCTTAGAAGAGTCTAAGGACTTTAAAAAGAACAGATTTCCGACCTCCGGGTACGAAGTATCTGTAAAAGAGCCGAAGGTGGCCACCCTACGGATTGCCGGCTCCGGCTTGTTAGGATCCGTAGAAGAGTCTAAGGACTTTAAAAAGAACAGATTTCCGACCTCCGGGTACGAAGTATCTGTAAAATAGCCGAAAGTGGCCACTCTACGGATTCCAGGCTCTGGCTTGTTAGGATCCGTAGAAGAGTCTAAGGACTTTAAAAGAATAGATTTCCGACCTCCAGGTACGAAGTATCTATAAAAAGAGCCGAAGGTGGCCATCCTATGGATTCCAGGCTCCGGCTTGTTAGGATCCGTAGAAGAGTCTAAAGGACTTTAAATAAAACAGATCTCCGGCCTACGGGTTAGAATAATCTGTAAAAGAGTCGAAGGTGACCAAATAATAATATTTCGAGGCCCCAGCCAACGAGATACTTCAAAAAAAATATTAAATAAAGAAATAAATAAAGAAGGGAATCAAAAAGTCCTAAGCGACAGATCCAACTTCAAAACTCACGAAGTGATAATACATAAGTATGTTAGAAGAACTCTCTGAAAAGGTAAAGTACGGATATTAAGTGTGATACGAAGCATCAGGTTGTTCGGCGCATCATTGCGTCCGGCGAACCCATTTGCACATCAAAGGATCCACCACCCACAAGGAGGGGTAGGAGGGTAGAAAGAGAACAAGATACTTTCGAAGCTATTCACATTAATTCATCGTATTTTTACATCAGGAAAAGTTTCGGTCCAAGCCCAGGAAAAATCGAAGACCCTATCGGCCTCTAGAGCTACCCCTCCGGCTGCTCTGTCCTTCGGAGCTCGAAGCTGCCGGTTGAGGAGCCATGCTGAATAGCGTGGGCCTCATGGCTCTAGAAGTGATGAGTCATTGTCAACGATAGTCAAAGAGGACAGAAGAAGAGAGGAGATCTGCTGTTTCATGGGCCGCGTATGACTCAGGTACACGAGCAGCGAGCGACTGTCGGGCAGAGGAGGCTGCGAAGTCGGGCTGGCCCAATCCGGGTACATGGGCCAGAAGCAGTAGAAGATCCACTGGGCTGTTGACCAAGATTGACTCAGGTACATGGGCGGTGAGCGATTGCCGGGCTGAGAGAGCTGTGAAGTCGGGCCGGCCCAATCCGGGTACCTGGTGCAAAGTCGGTGGAGGCTTTGTCAGTTTCGGCGCAAAACTGACAACCGTTGATCTTGTATACGACTGTCCAGAAGAGAAGCCGTAGTCGCTACGAAAACTTAGCTTTCGGATAAGTCATCTGTATCTCTAGGCCCACAGTCAGTCAGTCGTGTCTGTAAAAATACCTAAGGGCAGTAGAGTCTTTTTCTTTATTCTTGCGTCTGTAAAAACCCTAAGGGGTAGGTGGAATGTTCCTAGTGTTGGGAGCCTATAAATAGGACCCCAATCCCTAGGGTTTGGACTACCCTTTTTGCTGAAATCAATACTACTCCTTTGGGTCACTTTTTGTCTCTTACATTCTCCCTTCTCTCTCTTGTTGTGCGCAGCCAGGCTGCATGTTCATGAGATTTTTGCTTTGCATTTATTTCTCTCCTACAGTGCTTTGAAGCTTCGATTCTCCATCTGTGCACAGCATCATTTGGTGTTTCGATTCACGTGCACAAGTAATTTCTGATGAGTTTTTGGGCTTCGGCAGGCGTGGGGAAGCTTCTGTTCTTCACGAGCAGAGTACTAGTTCTTGCTGTTTGCAAGTAGTACTCCACTGTAGCTACAGTACTCCTGTGCCAGCTTTTTGCTTTTACTGCTCAACTTTTCGATCAGTTTGACAGGACTGAAATCACTTTCCTGGCTGCTTTCAGGCGAAGCCATCCTCTCTGTTCGAAGCCCCTCAGCTCCGGGAGGCAGGCTTCGATCCGACCCTACTCGAAGGATTCATTTCGATCTTCGAACTTTGTTTTGTGTTCTGTGTTGCTAGCTTCGAAGTACTCTTTGAACGGACAGCATCGCATACTCCGAACGACAGTGTGAAGGTACTTCGGCTCTAGCTGTTCGAAGTCCATACTTCGATAGTCTTTCGAAGTTGGCTTCGAAGCTTGTCGTTCTGCTAGGCTTCGCATTGATTTCTTGTGGCGTGTCAGCCTTCACTTCTCTTCTCGAAGCTTGCTCTTTTCGAAGGTAGAGTGTAGGCTTCGAATTTGGTGCCTTGGTCGTGTTACAGGCCTCGCTTCTTTGTTCGAAGGTAGTCCGTCAGTGTACTGCATTCGAAGCTCTCTGTTCGAAGGTTTAAGTTCGAAGTACTTGGTTCAAAGCTGTGTCTGAAGCCTTGCATTCGAAGTACCTACTTCGAAGCAGGCTCTGGCGTTGTCATACTTCGCTTCGAATCATACTTCGCTTCTTGCCACTTCGAACTGGACTAGACCCAAACACCTTCGGCATTTTCGCACCACCTTCGACAGACTTCGACTACCACCTCCGAACCAGTTTTTGTCCTGTGAAGTAGGCCTCGACCTCCGAAGCAGGCTTCGATCTGCGAAGCAGGCTTCGGCGAAGTTCGAACAGGAGACAGTTTTGTAAAGGTAACTTCTCTTCTCACTCATAGTGCACCAATATTGCTTTACTGAGAAGTTTGTCTTGCCTAGCCTAGTGTATACTGTTTATCTATCTA
The DNA here is from genome assembly GCA_019279435.1 of Zizania palustris. Taxonomy (NCBI): domain Eukaryota; kingdom Viridiplantae; phylum Streptophyta; class Magnoliopsida; order Poales; family Poaceae; genus Zizania; species Zizania palustris. The sequence continues at coordinate 19,846,143 of JAAALK010000285.1, read as the reverse complement.
TTAGCACTGCTTTGATAGTCTTCTGTTTGTCATCAGCTGCTTCTAGGCTAGATACCTTATAGACTTAGGCTATCTGTTTAGTTTCTTCTGCTTGGTCTTTTGAGGTGCGTTGGGTATTGGGAACAGGCCATAGATTCGAAAGAATTTTTAAGGCGCCCATTCACCCCCCCTCTGGTCGCTACTTTCGGTCCTACAAGTGGTATCAGAGCTTGGTTAGGGTTTTTTCATACCTTAACCGGTTCTAAACCCTGGTAGTGACCATGACGTCTCCTGGCAAGGTCCCGTCCTTGGAAGCCTATGGCTATAACTATTGGAAGACTCGCATGCGAGCTTATCTCATGAGCCAGGGTTCGGACATTTGGGACATTTGCGTTCACACCACGTTTGTCATATTGCCAGTCACTGAGCAGGGTACTGCTGGTATCATTGCTCAGCATCTGAGCAACAGTAAGGCTGTGAACATTCTTTTCTCTGGTTTAGGTCCCACTGAGTTTGAGCGTGTGAGCCATCTCTCCACTGCGAGAGAGATCTGGGCTACCCTCAAGGCACACCATGAGGGAACAGCTCATGTCAAGGCTCGGCTCTATCAGACCTACCGGCGTGAGTATGAGAACTTCATACAGAAGCCGGGTGAATCTGTTGAGGCTTTGTTTGGTCGTTTTCAGTCGATCATAAACAAGCTTCGAGACAACAAGGCTGAGGGTGCTCAGTTAGTCTCAGATCACGAGCAGGCGCTCAAGGTTCTCCATACCTTGGACCCAAAGATCTGGGAGATCAAGGTATCCTCTATCGTTGAGAGCACTTCTTACGATACCTTGACCATTTCTGAGTTGTTTAGCAAGCTGAAGGCCACTGAGGTAGATATCCAGCTGAGATCAAATCTCACTGGTTCTGGATCAAAATCCCTGGCCCTTACTACACCTTCTGTTGATCCCTCTGCTGTGAGCTGTGCTGGTTTCTCCTTGATGTCTATCACTGAGGACCAGCTTGAGTCTTTGGGAGATGATGATTTGTGTCTCTTTAAAAACTGGGTGCATCGTGTCTATGACAAGAGAATGTTCAAAAGACACGGCACAAAATCCGGATGCTTTGAGTGTGGTGATCCAGGACACTTCATCGCCGACTACCCCAAGCGCAATGGATACAAGAAGGGCACCAGTGGCAGCTTTCACGACTCCGGCAAGCATGAGAGCTCATCCTTCAACAAGGGCAAGCCGAAGATCCGATTCTTCAAGAAGGCCCTGAAGGACTACCGGCGAGAGAACAAGAAGGGCGACAAGGCCTTCTTCGCCGAGATGGAGAAGAGCTACTCCAAGCATTCCACGTCTTCTTCCTCTTCATCAAGCTCAAGCGATGAGGAGATCGTCATCAGGAAGGGGAAGGACAAGGACGATCCGGCGGGCCTCTGCTTCATGGCCTTCGGAGACAAGCCGAAGAGCCGCTCACACCAGCGCCGAAGATCCCGCAAGAGCTTCTGTTCAATGGCTCTTGGGGATAAGGAAGAAAAGAGCTCCTCCGACGATTCCGACGATGACGACAACAAGGTATCATCCTACGAGCGCGAAATCATTGATTTACTTGAGAGCAATCATCAGGAGTTGAAATATCGGGAAAAACTGCTTAGGGGGCTAAGAAGAGGATAGATGAGTTAGAGAGTGAGCTTGCCGTGGCTAACGGCAGAATTGAGAGTCTATCTTCTTCCCCTAGCTTGGGTGATAGCAGTGAGTGCCCAAAGTGTGAGGTGCTTCTGTGTGACCTGTCGACTTTGAAGTCCAGGTACACAGAAAGGGTTGATGAGAGGGATGCTTTGGCCACTGAGCTTGAAAGCGCTCAGCTGGAGCTGAAAGATGCTCAAGCCACTGTCGTCGCACCATGTGTTAATTGCCCATCTCATCTAGCTGTCTTAGCTGAGCTGAAATCCAAGGGCGATGAACAGTTGGGTGATTTGGAGAGGTTGAGAGCTGAGCTTGCGCAGACTAGGCTAGAGCTTGAGACATTGTTAGTTCCACCCACTGTCTGTGAGAACTGCCTGTCTCTTAGAATGGAATTGATTAAGCTAAAAGCCGAGAAGTCTGTCCAAGTAGAAAGTGAGTGTGAGACCTGCTTGTCTCATGTGGAGGTTCTAGCTGCCTTGAGAGAGGAGCTAGCAGATTCTCAGAATGAGAACTTTTACCTCCGTTCTATCCTGAGTTGGATCAGTGCCAGAGAGCCACAGCTTGGCATGATGATCCAGCAGTTCAAGAGGCAGGATGGGTTTGGGGTAGGTTACACCTACACCAAGGCTGACTTTGAGAGTGCCATTAGCCGGGCAGTTGAGTGGAGCAAAATGACCCCAGAGCAGAGGTATCCCAAGACTCACTCCACTGAGACCTCCCAGGCTTGTCAGCCCAAAGATGGAGTGATTCATGAACCACCCAAAGCTCCACCCAAGAAGCCTATCTGGGTTCCTAAGCCCAAACACCTCCACTCTTCTCTAGACTCTCTTCCTGGACCCTCTCAACCCAAGAAGACCACACCAAACACTACCAAGCCCAAACATCCCAAGCCTCAACCACATCCCAAGAAGCCCACCTATCATTGTGAGTACTGTCAGAGAGACGGGCATCTTGCGAAATTCTACTTCAGGAGGAAGCGGGTTGAGAGAGCAGAGAGGGCTCGTAGTGATCAGGAGCAGTTCTACCAGCAGGGTGGTCGACTGCGTGTTCCTCAGCGCGGGGAGAGGCTAGAGGCCAGGCCGCGTCGTGTAGGTGGTGGTAGAGGAGACAACATTCTTGCCCGTGCTCCAGTTGGTGGTGTTCGTTCCGTCAGAGTTCCAGGCCGTGTTGGCTACGGTCCTGGACCTCGTGGCCGTAGGGTTAGGCAGAACCGAGGACCGAGCTTTGAGCCGCGTTTTGGTCCGAACTTTCTTGATGGTTTTCTCTTTCCATCTTTTGAGCAGATGGCTCGACACTGGTTTAGCTCTTTTGCTAAACCTGGTGCCGGACCATTTGCTCCCACTTACAGCCACTGATTGTGCAGGACCGGGGACTGGAGGATGTTTGGATCATGGACTCAGGATGCTCTCGCCACATGACGGGACATCGCAGATGGTTCTCCAGTCTCACTCCCCTGAGCTCCAAAGAATACATCACGTTCGGGAACAGTGGTCAAGGGAAAGTAAGTGGCATAGGCTCAATTCGCATTTCAGATCATTTCTCTTTGAAGAATGTTGCCTTGGTTAAGAATTTGAACTTCAATTTGATTTCTGTTTCGCAACTTCTTGAGGATGGTTTGGAAGTGCGTTTTAAGAAGGGTAACTCTTATGTGATTGATTCTAGAGGGTCTTTGGTTTGCCAGATTTTACCTTTTGGTAAAGTTTTTCGAATTGACTTCTCTAGTTCTTTTGGCCTTCTCGCTGTTTGATTGCTGGATCCTCCTCTGAGCTCTGGAAGTGGCATAGGAGGTTAGGTCATTTGAGTTTCGATCTGCTAGTCAGGTTGAGCTCTATGGACCTCATCCGAGGATTGCCCAAGCTTAAGATGGAGAAGGATTTAGTTTGTCATCCCTGTCGTCATGGGAAAATGGTTGCCGCTTCTCACTCACCTGTGACTCAGGTGATGACTTCGTATCCGGGCGAGCTTTTACACTTGGACACTGTTGGTCCAGCTCGAGTACGTTCAGTCGGTGGGAAGTGTTATGCACTTGTGATTGTTGACGACTTTTCTCGATTCTCGTGGGTTTTCTTTTTGGAGTCTAAGGATGAAACGTTTCAGTTTGTTCATGACCTGATTTTGAAGCTGAAGAATGAGAACAATGGTCGGATGCGAGCAATTCGCTCCGACAACGGCTCTGAGTTCAAGAACTCCCAATTCGTCAGCTTCTGTAGTGATCAGGGTCTGGACAACCAGTTTTCTTCTCCTTACACTCACCCACAGAACGGCGTTGTGGAACGAAAGAACCGCACGCTAGTCGAGATGGCCAGGACGATGCTCGATGAGCACATGACTCCTAGGCGTTTTTGGGCTGAAGCCATGAACACGGCTTGCTATCTGGCCAACCGCATCTTTCTTAGAGCTTACCTTGGTAAGACATCATATGAACTGCGATTTGGCAGACAGCCCAAGGTGAGCCACTTGTGAGCATTTGGCTGCAGGTGCTTTGTGCTCAAGAAGGGAGGGCATTTGGACAAGTTTGAGTCTCATTGCTGGGACGGTGTTTTTCTTGGTTACGCTTTGCATTCTCGAGGCTTCCGTGTTTGGAACCTCGACTCCCAGCAGCTTGTCGAGACTTGCGAAGTTTCATTTGACGAGTCCTTGCCTTCTTTAACTCCTTCCTTTGAGCTTTCTGGGGATGATGAGCTCGGAGAGTCCATCTTCGAGGAAGATGAGGATACTCCAGCTGCTGATGAGGGTGGGCCTTCTGCACCCCCGGCAGAGCCCACACATTCTGAGACTTCGACTGAGGATGAGGGCGGACCTCTGATCACTTCTTCCACTTCGATCGAGCCCCCTCAGTCGAGTCTAGAGGTGCCAGTTGCTGACTCTGGTGAGGTGACTTCAGATCACCAGGGAACCCGAGCAGTTCAGCGTGACCATCCCTCAGAGCTCATCATTGGTGATTTGACTGTGAGAACTTTGCGTTCTTCTGCCTCTCTTGCTGTGTTTGATGAATTTGCGTTTGTTGCATCTTTTGAGCCCAGAGACGTTTCTCATGCTCTTTCTGATTCTAATTGGATTAATGCTATGCAAGAATAGCTTGAGAATTTTGTCCGTAATCGGGTTTGGACACTAGTTGAGCCGCCACCAGGATTCAACCCCATAGGCACCAAGTGGGTGTTCAAGAACAAACAAGGTGAGAATGGGATTGTGGTGCGCAACAAGGCTCGACTAGTTGCCCAGGGTTATTGCCAGAAGGAAGGTATTGACTTTGAAGAAACCTTCGCTCCTGTTGCCCGTCTTGAGTCCATTCGTATTCTTCTAGCTTTTGCCGTTTCGAAGGGTTTTAAGCTTTTTTCAAATGGATGTTAAGAGTGCTTTTCTGAACGGGTACATAGAAGAGGAGGTTTATGTTAGGCAACCCCCCGGTTTTGAGAACCCTATGTTTCCTCGACATGTTTTTAAGTTGCACAAAACTTTATACGGGTTGAAGCAAGCCCCCAGGGCTTGGTATGACCGGTTGAAGCAATTTTTGTTGGGGAAGGGCTTTGTGATGGGTTCTGTGGATAAGACTCTTTTCTTGCTCAGAGATGCTTCAGATTTTTTAGTTGCTCAGATTTACGTGGACGATATTATTTTTGGCGGTACTACTGATTCTCTTGTGTCCAAGTTCTCTGAGCAGATGCACAGTGAGTTTGAGATGAGCCTCATGGGTGAGCTCAAGTACTTCTTAGGGCTCCAGATCAAGCAGACCAAGGACGGCACCTTCATCCACCAAGGTAAGTACACTCGTGATATGTTAAATAAATTTGACTTTGGTGGTGAATTGAAGCCGCAGATGACCCCGATGGGCACTTCTGGGGGTCTGGACAAGGATGAGAGCGGTGTCAAGGTCAATGAAAGGGAGTTTCGAGGGATGATCGGTTCGCTGTTGTACTTGACGGCGACAAGGCCAGACATACAGTTTGCCGTGGGACTGTGCGCGCGCTTCCAGTCTTCACCACGTGCATCTCATCGGCAGGCTGTCAAGCGAATCTTCAGGTATCTCACTTATGCCTCGATCTTGGTCTTTATTATTCAGCATCATCATCTCTTGATTTATCTGGCTTTTCGGACGCTGACTTTGGTGGGTGCCGGTTGGATCGCAAGTCGACTTCCGGTACTTGCCAGTTCTTGGTTCTTCTCTTGTCTCTTGGTCTTCTCGAAAGCATTCTGGAGTTGCTCTTTCGACCACAGAGGCTGAGTATGTAGCTACTGCTAGCTGCTGCTCACAGTTGGTTTGGATGATTTCCACTCTGCGAGATTTTGGGTTGTTCTTTCCTACCAGAGTTCCATTGTTTTGCGACAGCACCAGTGCAATTAGTGTAGGGAAAAACCCATGTCTCCATTCAAAAACCAAACACATTGATGTGCGCTTTCACTTTTTGCGGGATCAATATGAGAAAGGTGTTATTGACCTTGTTCATGTTGATACCCATCATCAGTTGGCTGAAATTTTCACCAAACCCCTAGATCAGTCTACATTTGAGCGTTTACGAGGGGATTTGGGTGTTGTGTATCCTTTTTAGGATATTTTGCGTCAGTTTTCTTTCTTCTTTACTCTTTTCTTGAGTTTTTTTGTGTGTGTTCATACTTTGCATATTCACATATCACACTTTGAAGCTGCTTCTGTTATATGATTGAACTGTTTTACTTATTCTAGCTGGTACATGCTTTTGATTACTTGTCAATGATCATGTCTTGTCTCAGTTCGCTTGATAAGTCTGATATCTGTCATATGCATGGCTTTTATGCTTTACAATTGAAAAATGATCACCATTGCTTCTGGTAACTAGCATGCGTAGGCTGAATGCTCTTGCTATCTGTTGCATGCCCTGTAGCTAGTTCCTGACTTAGATGCAAATATGCAACTTGGACATCTTTCTGCTTTAAAACATGGAAATGTGCGTTAAAAATGATAGAAATCGAAAAAAAATGAAAATTCCATGCCTTTTTGTGCATAACTTGAAAAGATCCAGGTGGGTTTGCTTTGTCGCATTACATTTGTTCTGGACTGCATACCATAGCACTTTGGTATGAACTAGGACAGTGTAGTGTATGCCAAGACCAATGTCTTAAGCTTCTGATGGTCCAGATCTGGCCTAGGCTTGACGTGGTCGGTCAGCATAAGGTTTGACATGCAAATAACCCCTGGAAAAAATGAAAACGGAAAAAGAAAAAATCTTGAAAATTGAAATGATAACAAGTTTGCTGAAGCACTTTGTTTCTGAACAAAGCTTATCTTGGTAGATATCAGTTAGCTTTTGCATCTCATGTTTTACCTTGCTTGTTTTACTGGAAAATGTGGTGATGTTTTTTGTTTGCAAAAACTGAAAAATGCGTGCTAATGGCTTTCTTTAGATATCATCTGTTGCACTGATCATGCGATGTATCTTAGACAGTATCTCTTTGCTATACTTGTTAGATGTTGTAATTGCAGTCAATCATATTTAAGAAGCATGCTTTCTACACTCCTTATGCACTCCAGTTGAATTCACTGCATATTTTGAGGGGGAGTTGCATTTCAGGGGGAGTCTGTGTCTCTATTGAGTGCTTGATGAGTTCACTTGTCAACAAGGGGGAGAAAATTTGGGATCAAAGTTTAAGGGGGAGTTTTTACTCTGTTGATATCCTTGTTGTTCTGAAATCGCACTCATTTTTGAGCTTTTACGTTTTGGTTAACCATAATGACCACTTCTTGCTTTTGTTTGGCTTTCGGTCATTAGGGTTAAACTTTTACCTTATTTTTTCTTCTTCTTTGTTTTCTTGTGTTTTGTTTTCATGTTTCCACATTTGTTCACAGGTGCTGAAGAGCTGAAGAAGAGGAATGTTGACAATGCACTCATCAAGGGGGAGATTGAGGAGCCATGCTGAATAGCGTGGGCCTCATGGCTCTAGAAGTGATGAGTCATTGTCAACGATAGTCAAAGAGGACAGAAGAAGAGAGGAGATCTGCTGTTTCATGGGCCGCGTGTGACTCAGGTACACGGGCAGCGAGCGACTGTCGGGCAGAGGAGGCTGTGAAGTCTGGCTGGCCCAATCCGGGTACATGGGCCAGAAGCAGTAGAAGATCCATTGGGCTGTTGACCAGGATTGACTCAGGTACAAGGGCGGTGAGCGATTGCCGGGCTGAGAGAGCTGCGGAGTCGGGCCGGCCCAATCCGGGTACCTGGAGCAAAGTCGGTGGAGGCTTTGTCAGTTTCGGCGCAAAACTGACAACCGTTGATCTTGTATCCGACTGTCCAGAAGAGAAGCCGTAGTCGCTACGAAAACTTAGCTTCCGGATAAGTCATCTGTATCTCTAGGCCCACAGTCAGTCAGTCGTGTCTGTAAAATACCTAAGGGCAGTAGAGTCTTTTCCTTTATTCTTGCGTCTGTAAAAACCCTAAGGGGCAGGTGGAATGTTCCTAGTGTTGGGAGCCTATAAATAGGACCCCAATCGCTAGGGTTTGGACTACCCTTTTTGCTGAAATCAATACTACTCCTTTGGGTCACTTTTTGTCTCTTACATTCTCCCTTCTCTCTCTTGTTGTGCGCAGCCAGGCTGCATGTTCATGAGATTTTTGCTTTGCATTTATTTCTCTCCTACAGTGCTTTGAAGCTTCGATTCTCCATCTGTGCACAACATCATTTGGTTGTTTCGATTCACGTGCACAAGTAATTTCTGATGAGTTTTTGGGCTTCGGCAGGCATGGGGAAGCTTCTGTTCTTCACGAGCAGAGTACTAGTTCTTGCTGTTTACAAGTAGTACTCCATTGTAGCTACAGTACTCCTGTGCCAGCTTTTTGCTTTTACTGCTCAACTTTTCGATCGGGTTGACAGGACTGAAATCACTTTCATGGATGCTTTCAGGCGAAGCCATCCTCTCTGTTCGAAGCCCCTCAGCTCCGGGAGGCAGGCTTCGATCTGACCCTACTCGAAGGATTCATTTCGATCTTCGAACTTTGTTTTGTGTTCTGTGTTGCTAGCTTCGAAGTACTCTTTGAACGGACAGCATCGCATACTTCGAACGACAGTGCGAAGGTACTTCGGCTCTAGCTGTTCGAAGTCCATACTTCGATAGTCTTTCGAAGTTGGCTTCGAAGCTTGTCGTTCTGCTAGGCTTCGCATTGATTTCTTGTGGCGTGTCAGCCTTCACTTCTCTTCTCGAAGCTTGCTCTTTTCGAAGGTAGAGTGTAGGCTTCGAATTTGGTGCCTTGGTCGTGTTACAGGCCTCGCTTCTTTGTTCGAAGGTAGTCCGTCAGTGTACTGCATTCGAAGCTCTCTGTTCGAAGGTTTAAGTTCGAAGTACTTGGTTTAAAGCTGTGTCCGAAGCCTTGCATTCGAAGTACCTACTTCGAAGCAGGCTCCGGCGTTGTCATACTTCGCTTCGAATCATTCTTCGCTTCTTGCCACTTCGAACTGGACTAGACCCAAACACCTTCGGTATTTTCGCACCACCTTCGACAGACTTCGACTACCACCTCCGAACCAGTTTTTGTCCTGCGAAGTAGGCCTCGACCTCCGAAGCAGGCTTCAATCTGCGAAGCAGGCTTCGGCGAAGTTCGAACAGGAGACAGTTTTGTAAAGGTAACTTCTCTTCTCACTCATAGTGCACCAATATTTCTTTACTGAGAAGTTTGTCTTGCCTAGCCTAGTGTATACTGTTTATCTATCTATTAGCACTGCTTTGATAGTCTTCTGTTTGTCATCAGCTGCTTCTAGGCTAGATACCTTATAGACTTAGGCTATCTGTTTAGTTTCTTCTGCTTGGTCTTTTGAGGTGCGTTGGGTATTGGGAACAGGCCATAGATTCGAAAGAATTTTTAAGGCGCCCATTCACCCCCCCTCTGGTCGCTACTTTCGGTCCTACACCGGTTTGGTCCTTTTCATTCGAGCGCTTCTCTTCTTCTTAGAGGCTCGTAGTTTCTTTTGCTCATCTTGAAGCTCGGCCCAGGTCAGGAGCCTTTCGGAATTAGCCTCCGCAGGGTCTTCGGCCTGGTACTCCGAGTCCGACCAATTCGTGTGTTCGGAAGGCGAGGATGCCTTCTCTTTCTCCTCTTGCTTGATATAAGCTAAGACTTCTTGAAAAACTTCGAGGGTTATCTCTCCCTTGTCTCCACGAGGAACAGAGAAGCGAGAGTGGCGGTAGGGCCTTAAGCTTTCGAGGCTTGCCCATTCCTTCCGGAGCCCTTCGGTAAATTCCAATATTTCGAGGTCAGGGTTCGAAGGCCATGACAAAACCTAAGAGAACAGAACACCCAAACAAGCTTTTTGTTTATAACTTTTTCATTGATGAAAGGGGCTTTACAAGATTTTGTGTACATGATGGCCCTAAGAGCTGGACCTACGGGTCGGTTGGTGGAGCAGGGATTGCCGGAGCTGGCGAGGTAGGAAGTGGTGGCCTTGTTTGTGCCTGCTTCTGCCGACGGGCCTCGTCAATCCAAGGTTTGGCCGCAGCCTTGTGGTCCGTCTTCCAAGTCGACCGGAAGGCTTCCCAGGCCAAGGCTACATCCGAAGATGGCTGCAGCAGATCTTCGGAGGCGAAGCTTCCAGGGGTCGAACCCCCGACTAAAGCGAGGGGGATCTGAAGGGCTTCGAGGTGGCGAAGAACTCTGATGCCGGCACACTGATCGGGATCTCTCCGTACCGGACGTCGGAGTTCAGCAACAACGACGCCGCCACTTGGATCCTCTTCAGCTTTCGATCGAGGGATTCGTTGGCCGCCGCAGAAGACGAAGGGCACATAGTGCCGAAATATTCCAAGGTACCCTGAAGGGCATCCAAGGTACGTTCTGCCGCACTAGCGTTCTTCTTCTCCATTGCCTCCAGCCCCGCAACAGTAGCCGACACCTTGGCCACTTGGAGCAGCAAGGAGCCCTTCTGGGCCACCGCTTGATTAAGGGCTCCTTGGAGCTCCACCAGCTGGGCGCTCGAAGTGGCCGCCGATTGCCGGAGCCTTTCAACCTCCGCTCGAAGAACTACGCGCTCGGCTTCAACCTCTTGGGCTGAAATACGGAGCGTGTCGTTGTCTTGCCTCACCATTCGGAGGGCCTCGTCGGCCCCAGCCCTAGCCCTCCGTTCCTCTAGGGCTTCCTCCTCCAACTGAAGGGATCTTTCATCGGAGTCTTTGAGGAATGTTTGGAGGGTGATAACCTTCCTTTTGAGTCGATTGGTTTAGACATCATTGGAAGTCGCTGCCTCTCTAGCAAGGACGAATTGCTGCGAAGAAAAAGAACAATTAAGAACCAAAGTGTTTATAATTACTAATTAAAATTAGTTGTGGTACTTTTCATACCTGAAGGGCAGCCCTTTCGAGGGCCATGTTGAGCGCCGGAGCCCTAGCTTCGCTCAGAGCAGAGACCAGGTCCGAATTGCCGATGTCCTGGCTCTTCTCTGCCAACGGCTCCAGGAGCGCTCGGAGGCCTGTCCAGTGCTCCAGGAACGGAGCCAGCAAAGGAATCCAAGACGAAGCTTGGTGATCATCTGTCGTGGCCTCCTCCTCCGAGTTGCTGGCCGAGGCGTCGCGGGGCCGGCGGGAAGGCCGAGGCTAGACATGCTTTTGCCCCTCCCCGGCACGAAGGCAGGCACATCGGCTAAAGCAGAGCTGGCCCTTTCTTCGGCGGCTACCCTTTCGACCAGAGCCGCATCAACAGGGGTGACCTCGGTAACCGGAGCCGCACCGGTGGGCACAACTTCCGCCATTGGGACTAGAGCGTCCAAGGGAGTCGGGGGGTTCACCTGGACCATGACCCTTGAAGATGTTGGGATTTTGGGTGCAGCCGGGGCTTCGTCACCCTTCGAGGTACCTACCGTGTCAAGATATTTGATAAGAATTTGCAAGTAAATATTGTTGCAGGTATCGACCGAAGTAAGTGCTTTGAAATGTACCTTCGGAGGCCTTGTGAGGCAGGATCGTTGGATCCTCCAGAACTTCATACAACTAGAGGATATCAGCGAGGTCATCTCTCGAAGTCCTCTCCGCCACGTTTTCTGCTGGAGCCTCGACTTTCGCCGTGATCACCCCGGTTACGGGTGAGTTGGGGGGTGGTGGAGTCCGTTTCCAGGTTTACGACGGTGGGCACGGAGGCGTGCGTCGGGTCTACCTCCACAACCTCTCGAGCAGAAGTTCCTGCTGGAACTTCCCCCATGTCTTCGTCGTCCTCCAAGAGATAATTCTCGAAGGTCGTCGCCAGTTGGGCATTGGAGTCCTCGGACTCCTCGGAGGCCGAGCTCCGAGCGTCCAAGGACGAAGCCGACGAGGCAGGAACCAGCTGCGGAGGGATCTTCACCACATTCTTCTTCTTAGGCGGCGTCTTGCTAGCTTTCTTGGGCGGTTCAGTGACGGCCTTCCGATTCCGAGCGGCTACTCCGGTCGAGGTAAAGTCTGGTAGAGGAGGGGGTGCCATCCCGAGAGCTCCCCACACTTTGTTGGAGCGCTCCCAGCTCCCCACCAGCTCCAGCCTCTTCTGCCTTTCAGCCACTGTAGGGGCTCCGAGGACCCGTTCGGTGTCCCGAGCTATGTCTTCCGGAGCTAAAGCCAATGGAGCCACTGGAAAAAAGGGTAACATATTGTAAGTATGTTATTTTCATCATCTAATGCACTACTACAGGAGTTGAAGTCTTACCTAGGGTTCGGAGATCACGCTTCGTGGCCTGTTGGAACACTATCGACCAGTCGGCCCAGAGGGGTGGAATCCGAAGGGTGATGAACTCTTTGGCAAGGTCGCGTATGCTCATGGGGCGTGCCACTGAGGTCAACAGCCCTAGCCACATGGAGAGTAGGCTAGGGTTCGGAGCGATCTCCGCCTCCTTCCAGAACAAGATCTCCTGGAGGGGCCCTACGAGGGGGGAGTCCTCTCCGACTTCAGCGTAGAACCACCGAAGGATCCAGTTGGTGTACCATCGATCGTTGATGGCCTTCGCAGGGAAGTGTTGGGCGTGCTTCCTCCGCAACTGGAAGTTGACGCTGCCAAAGGCCGTTATCACATTGGAGTCCCTGGGCCCGTCCTGTGGCTTTGGCAGGCAGATAGCTTCATGTAGGACCGAAAGTAGCGACCAGAGGGGGGGTGAATGGGCGCCTTAAAAATTCTTTCGAATCTATGGCCTGTTCCCAATACCCAACGCACCTCAAAAGACCAAGCAGTAGAAACTAAACAGATAGCCTAAGTCTATAAGGTATCTAGCCTAGAAGCAGCTGATGACAAACAGAAGACTATCAAAGCAGTGCTAATAGATAGATAAACAGTATACACTAGGCTAGGCAAGACAAACTTCTCAGTAAAGCAATATTGGTGCACTATGAGTGAGAAGAGAAGTTACCTTTACAAATCTGTCTCCTGTTCGAACTTCGCCGAAGCCTGCTTCGCAGATCGAAGCCTGCTTCGGAGGTCGAGGCCTACTTCGCAGGACAAAAACTGGTTCGGAGGTGGTAGTCGAAGTCTATCGAAGGTGGTGCGAAAATGCCGAAGGTGTTTGGGTCTAGTCCAGTTCGAAGTGGCAAGAAGCGAAGTATGATTCGAAGCGAAGTATGACAACGCCGGAGCCTGCTTCGAAGTAGGTACTTCGAATGCAAGGCTTCGGACACAGCTTTGAACCAAGTACTTCGAACTTAAACCTTCGAACAGAGAGCTTCGAATGCAGTACACTGACGGACTACCTTCGAACAAAGAAGCGAGGCCTGTAACACGACCAAGGCACCAAATTCGAAGCCTACACTCTACCTTCGAAAAGAGCAAGCTTCGAGAAGAGAAGTGAAGGCTGACACGCCACAAGAAATCAATGCGAAGCCTAGCAGAACGACAAGCTTCGAAGCCAACTTCGAAAGACTATCGAAGTATGGACTTCGAACAGCTAGAGCCGAAGTACCTTCGCACTGTCGTTCAAAAAGTGACCCAAAGGAGTAGTATTGATTTCAGCAAAAAGGGAAGTCCAAACCCTAGGGATTGGGGTCCTATTTATAGGCTCCCAACACTAGGAACATTCCACCTGCCCTTAGGGTTTTTACAAACGCAAGAATAAAGGAAAAGACTCTACTGCCCTTAGGTATTTTTACAGACACGACTGACTGACTGTGGGCCTAGAGATACAGATGACTTATCCGGAAGCTAAGTTTTCGTAGCGACTACGGCTTCTCTTTTGGACAGTCGGATACAAGATCAACGATTGTCAGTTTTGCGCCGAAACTGACAAAGCCTCCACCGACTTTGCACCAGGTACCCGGATTGGGCTGGCCCGACTCCGCAGCTCTCTCAGCCCGGCAATCGCTCACCGCCCGTGTACCTGAGTCAATCCTGGTCAACAGCCCAGTGGGTCTTCTATTGCTTCTGGCCCATGTACCCGGATTGGGCCAGCCCGACTTCGCAGCCTCCTCTGCCCGACAGTCGCTCGCTGCCCGTGTACCTAAGTCACACGCGGCCCAAGAAACAGCAAATCTCCTCTCTTCTTCTGTCCTCTTTGACTATCGTTGACAATGACTCATCACTTCTAGAGCCATGAGGCCCACGCTATTCAGCATGGCTCCTCAATCTCCCCCTTGATGAGTGCATTGTCAACATTCCTCTTCTTCAGCTCTTCAGCACCTGCGAACAAATGTGGAAACACGAAAACAAAACACAAGAAACAAAGAAGAAGAAAAAATAAGGTAAAAGTTTAACCCTAATGACCGAAAGCCAAACAAAAGCAAGAAGTGGTCATTATGGTTAACCAAAACGTAAAAGCTCAAAAATGAGTGCGATTTCAGAACAACAAGGATATCAACAGAGTAAAAACTCCCCCTTAAACTCTGATCCCAAATTTTCTCCCCCTTGTTGACAAGTGAACTCATCAAGCACTCAATAGAGACACAGACTCCCCTGAAATGCAACTCCCCCTCAAAATATGCAGTGAATTCAACTGGAGTGCATAAGGAGTGTAGAAAGCATGCTTCTCAAATATGATTGACTGCAATTACAACATCTAATAAGTATAGCAAAAGAGATACTGTCTAAGATACATGGCATGATCAGTGCAACAGATGATATCTAAAGAAAGCCATTAGCACGCATTTTTCAGTTTTTGCAAACAAAAAAACATCACCACATTTTCCAGTAAAACAAGCAAGGTAAAACATGAGATGCAAAAGCTAACTGATATCTACCAAGATAAGCTTTGTTCAGAAACAAAGTGCTTCAGCAAACTTGTTATCATTTCAATTTTCAAGATTTTTTCTTTTTCCTTTTTCATTTTTTGCCAGGGGTTATTTGCATGTCAAACCTTATGCTGACCGACCAAGTCAAGCCTAGGCCAGATCTGGACCATCAGAAGCTTAAGACATTGGTCTTGGCATACACTACACTGTCCTAGTTCATACCAAAGTGCTATGGTATGCAGTCCAGAACAAATGTAATGCGACAAAGCAAACCCACCTGGATCTTTTCAAGTTATGCACAAAAAGGCATGGAATTTTCATTTTTTTTCGATTTCTATCATTTTTAACGCACATTACCATGTTTTAAAGCAGAAAGATGTCCAAGTTGCATATTTGCATCTAAGTCAGGAACTAGCTACAAGGCATGCAACAGATAGCAAGAGCATTCAGCCTACGCATGCTAGTTACCAGAAGCAATGGTGATCATTTTTCAATTGTAAAGCATAAAAGCCATGCATATGATAGATATCAGACCTTATCAAGCGAACTGAGACAAGACATGATCATTGACAAGTAATCAAAAGCATGTACCAGCTAGAATAAGTAAAACAGTTCAATCATATAACAGAAGCAGCTTCAAAGTGTGATATGTGAATATGCAAAGTATGAACACACACAAAAAAAACTCAAGAAAAGAGTAAAGAAGAAAGAAACTGACGCAAAATATCCTAAAAAGGATACACAACACCCAAATCCCCTCGTAAACGCTCAAATGTAGACTGATCTAGGGGTTTGGTGAAAATGTCAGCCAACTGATGATGGGTATCAACATGAACAAGGTCAATAACACCTTTCTCATATTGATCCCGCAAAAAGTGAAAGCGCACATCAATGTGTTTGGTTTTTGAATGGAGACATGGGTTTTTCCCTACACTAATTGCACTGGTGCTGTCGCAAAACAAGGAACTCTAGTAGGAAATAACAACCCAAAATCTCGCAGAGTGGAAATCATCCAAACCAACTGTGAGCAGCAGCTAGCAGCAGCTACATACTCAGCCTCTGTGGTCGAAAGAGCAACTCCAGATTGCTTTCGAGAAGACCAAGAGACAAGAGAAGAACCAAGAAACTGGCAAGTACCGGAAGTCGACTTGCGATCCAACCGGCACACACCAAAGTCAGCGTCCGAAAAGCCAGATAAATCAAGAGATGATGATGCTGAATAATAAAGACCAAGATCAGGCGCATAAGTGAGATACCTGAAGATGCGCTTGACAGCCTGCCGATGAGATGCACGTGGTGAAGACTGGAAGCGCGCGCACAGTCCCACAGCAAACTGTATGTCTGGCCTTGTCGCCGTCAAGTACAGCAGCGAACCGATCATCCCTCGAAACTTCCTTTCATTGACCTTGACACCGCTCTCATCCTTGTCTAGACCCCCAGAAGTGCCCATCGGGGTCATCTGCGGCTTCAATTCACCACCAAAGTCAATTTCTTTAACATATCACGAGTGTACTTACCTTGGTGGATGAAGGTGTCGTCCTTGGTCTGCTTGATCTGGAGCCCTAAGAAGTACTTGAGCTCACCCATGAGGCTCATCTCAAACTCACTGTGCATCTGCTCAGAGAACTTGGACACAAGAGAATCAGTAGTACCGCCAAAAATAATATCGTCCACGTAAATCTGAGCAACTAAAAAATCTGAAGCATCTCTGAGCAAGAAAAGAGTCTTATCCACAGAACCCATCACAAAGCCCTTCCCCAACAAAAATTGCTTCAACCGGTCATACCAAGCCCTGGGGGCTTGCTTCAACCCGTATAAAGTTTTGTGCAACTTAAAAACATGTCGAGGAAACATAGGGTTCTCAAAACCGGGGGGTTGCCTAACATAAACCTCCTCTTCTATGTACCCGTTCAGAAAAGCACTCTTAACATCCATTTGAAAAAGCTTAAAACCCTTCGAAACGGCAAAAGCTAGAAGAATACGAATGGACTCAAGACGGGCAACAGGAGCGAAGGTTTCTTCAAAGTCAATACCTTCCTTCTGGCAATAACCCTGGGCAACTAGTCGAGCCTTGTTGTGCACCACAATCCCATTCTCACCTTGTTTGTTCTTGAACACCCACTTGGTGCCTATGGGGTTGAATCCTGGTGGCGGCTCAACTAGTGTCCAAACCCGATTACGGACAAAATTCTCAAGCTCTTCTTGCATAGCATTAATCCAATTAGAATCAGAAAGAGCATGAGAAACGTCTCTGGGCTCAAAAGATGCAACAAACGCAGATTCAGCAAACACAGCAAGAGAGGCAGAAGAACGCAAAGTTCTCTCAGTCAAATCACCAATGATGAGCTCTGAGGGATGGTCACGCTGAACTGCTCGGGTTCCCTGGTGATCTGAAGTCACCTCACCAGAGTCAGCAACTGGCACCTCTAGACTCGACTGAGGGGGCTCGATCGAAGTGGAAGAAGTGATCAGAGGTCCGCCCTCATCCTCAGTCGAAGTCTCAGAATGTGTGGGCTCTACCGGGGGTGCAGAAGGCCCACCCTCATCAGCAGCTGGAGTATCCTCATCTTCCTCGATGATGGACTCTCCGAGCTCATCATCCCCAGAAAGCTCAAAGGAAGGAGTTAAAGAAGGCAAGGACTCGTCAAATGAAACTTCGCAAGTCTCGACAAGCTGCTGGGAGTCGAGGTTCCAAACACGGAAGCCTCGAGAATGCAAAGCGTAACCAAGAAAAACACCGTCCCAGCAACGAGACTCAAACTTGTCCAAATGCCCTCCCTTCTTGAGCACAAAGCACATGCAGCCAAATGCTCACAAGTGGCTCACCTTGGGCTGTCTGCCGAATCGCAGTTCATATGATGTCTTACCAAGGTAAGCTCTAAGAAAGATGCAGTTGGCCAGATAGCAAGCCGTGTTCATGGCTTCAGCCCAAAAACGCCTAGGAGTCATGTGCTCATCGAGCATCGTCCTGGCCATCTCGACTAGCGTGCGGTTCTTTCGTTCCACAACGCCGTTCTGTGGGGGAGTGTAAGGAGAAGAAAACTGGTGGTCCAGACCCTGATCACTACAGAAGCTGACGAACTGAGAGTTCTTGAACTCAGAGCCGTTGTCGGAGCGAATTGCTCGCATCCGACCATTGTTCTCATTCTTCAGCTTCAAAATCAGGTCATGAACAAACTGAAACATTTCATCCTTAGACTCCAAAAAGAAAACCCACAAGAATCGAGAAAAGTCGTCAACAATCACAAGTGCATACCACTTCCGACCGACTGAACGTACTCGAGCTGGACCAACAGTGTCCAAGTGTAAAAGCTCGCCCGGATACGAAGTCATCACCTGAGTCACAGGTGAGTGAGAAGCGGCAACCATTTTCCCATGACGACAGGGATGACAACTAAATCCTTCTCCATCTTAAGCTTGGGCAATCCTCGGATGAGGTCCATAGAGCTCAACCTGACTAGCAGATCAAAACTCAAATGACCTAACCTCCTATGCCACTTCCAGAGCTTAGAGGAGGATCCAGCAATCAAACAGCGAGAAGGGCCAAAAGAACTAGAGAAGTCAATTCGAAAAACTTTACCAAAAGGTAAAATCTGGCAAACCAAAGACCCTCTAGAATCAATCACAGAAGAGTTACCCTTCTTAAAACGCACTTCCAAACCATCCTCAAGAAGTTGCAAACAGAAATCAAATTGAAGTTCAAATTCTTAACCAAGGCAACATTCTTCAAAGAGAAATGATCTGAAATGCGAATTGAGCCTATGCCACTTACTTTCCCTTGACCACTGTTCCCGAACGTGATGTATTCTTTGGAGCTCGGGGGAGTGAGACTGGAGAACCATCTGCGATGTCCCGTCATGTGGCGAGAGCATCCTGAGTCCATGATCCAAACATCCTCCAGTCCCCGGTCCCTGCACAATCAGTGGCTGTAAGTGGGAGCAAATGGTCCGGCACCAGGTTTAGCAAAAGAGCTAAACCAGTGTCGAGCCATCTGCTCGAAAGATGGAAAGCGAAAACCATCAAGAAAGTTCGGACCAAAATGCGGCTCAAAGCGCGGTCCTCGGTTCTGCCTAACCCTGCGGCCACGAGGTCCAGGACCGTAGCCAACACGGCCTGGAACTCTGCTGGAACGAACACCACCAACTGGAGCACGGGCAAGAACGCCGTCTCCTCTACCACCACCTACACGACGCGGCCTGGCCTCTAGCCTCTCCCCGCGCCGAGGAACACGCAGTCTACCACCCTGCTGGTAGAACTGCTCCTGATCACTACGAGCCCTCTCTGCTCTCTCAACCCGCTTCCTCCTGAAGCAGAATTCCGCAAGATGCCCGTCTCTCTGACAGTACTCACAATGATAGGTGGGCTTCTTGGGATGTGGTTGAGGCTTGGGATGTTTGGGCTTGGTAGTGTTTGGTGTGGTCTTCTTGGGTTGAGAGTGTCCAGGATGAGAGTCTAGAGAAGAGTGGAGGTGTTTGGGCTTAGGAACCCAGATAGGCTTCTTGGGTGGAGCTTTGGGTGGTTCATGAATCAGTCCATCCTTGGGCTGACAAGCCTGGGAGGTCTCAGTGGAGTGAGTCTTGGGATACCTCTGCTCTGGGGTCATTTTGCTCCACTCCACTGCCCGGCTAATGGCACTCTCAAAGTCAGCCTTGGTGTAGGTGTAATCTACCCCAAACCCATCCTGCCTCTTGAACTGCTGGATCATCATGCCAAGCTGTGGCTCTCTGGCACTGATCCAACTCAGGATAGAATGGAGGTAAAAGTTCTCATTCTGAGAATCTGCTAGCTCCTCTCTCAAGGCAGCTAGAACCTCCACCTGAGACAAGCAGGTCTCACACTCACTTTCTACTTGGACAGACTTCTCGGCTTTTAGCTTAATCAATTCCATTCTAAGAGACAGGCAGTTCTCACAGACAGTGGGTGGAACTGACAATGTCTCAAGCTCTAGCCTAGTCTGCGCAAGCTCAGCTCTCAACCTCTCCAAATCACCCAACTGTTCATCGCCCTTGGATTTCAGCTCAGCTAAGACAGCTAGATGAGATGGGCAATTAACACATGGTGCGACGACAGTGGCTTCAGCATCTTTCAGCTCCAGCTGAGCGCTTTCAAGCTCAGTGGCCAAAGCGTCCCTCTCATCAACCCTTTCTGTGTACCTGGACTTCAAAGTCAACAGGTCACACAGAAGCACCTCACACTTCGGGCACTCACTGCTATCACCCAAGCTAGGGGAAGAAGATAGACTCTCAATTCTGCCGTTAGCCACGGCAAGCTCACTCTCTAACTCATCTATCCTCTTCTTAGCCCCCCTAAGCAGTTTTTCCCGATATTTCAACTCCTGACGATTGCTCTCAAGTAAATCAACGATTTCGCGCTCGTAGGATGATACCTTGTTGTCGTCGTCGTCGGAATCGTCGGAGGAGCTCTTTTCTTCCTTATCCCCAAGAGCCATTGAACAGAAGCTCTTGCGGGATCTTCGGCGCTGGTGTGAGCGGCTCTTCGGCTTGTCTCCGAAGGCCATGAAGCAGAGGCCCGCCGGATCGTCCTTGTCCTTCCCCTTCCTGATGACGATCTCCTCATCGCTTGAGCTTGATGAAGAGGAAGAAGACGTGGACTGCTTGGAGTAGCTCTTCTCCATCTCGGCGAAGAAGGCCTTGGTCGCGCTTCTTGTTCTCTCGCTGGTAGTCCTTCAGGGCCTTCTTGAAGAATCGGGTCTTCGGCTTGCCCTTGTTGAAGGATGAGCTCTCATGCTTGCCGGAGTCATGAAAGCTGCCACTGGTGCCCTTCTTGTATCCATTGCGCTTGGGGCAGTCGGCGATGAAGTGTCCTGGATCACCACACTCAAAGCATCCGGATTTTGTGCCGTGTCTTTTGAACATTCTCTTGTCATAGACACGACGCACCCGGTTGTTAAAGAGACACAAATCATCATCTCCCAAAGACTCAAGCTGGTCCTCAGTGATAGACATCAAGGAGAAACCAGCACAGCTCACAGCAGAGGGATCAACAGAAGGTGTAGCAAGGGCCAGGGATTTTGATCCAGAACCAGTGAGATTTGATCTCAGCTGGATATCTACCTCAGTGGCCTTTAGCTTGCTAAACAACTCAGAAATGGTCAAGGTATCGTAAGAAGTGCTCTCAACGATAGAGGATACCTTGATCTCCCAGATCTTTGGGTCCAAGGTATGGAGAACCTTGAGCGCCTGCTCGTGATCTGAGACTAACTGAGCACCCTCAGCCTTGTTGTCTCGAAGCTTGTTTATGATCGACTGAAATGACCAAACAAAGCCTCAACAGATTCACCCGGCTTTTGTGTGAAGTTCTCGTACTCACGCCGGTAGGTCTGATAGAGCCGAGCCTTGACCTGAGCTGTTCCCTCATGGTGTGCCTTGAGGGTAGCCCAGATCTCTCTCGCAGTGGAGAGATGGCTCACACGCTCAAACTCAGTGGGACCTAAACCAGAGAAAAGAATGTTCACAGCCTTACTGTTGCTCAGATGCTGAGTAATGATACCAGCAATACCCTGCTCAGTGACTGGCAATATGACAAACGTGGTGTGAACGCAAATGTCCCAATGTCTGAACCCTGGCTCATGAGATAAGCTCGCATGCGAATCTTCCAATAGTTATAGCCATAGGCTTCCAAGGACGGGACCTTTCCAGGAGATGTCATGGTCACTACCGGGGTTTAGAACCGGTTAAGGTATGGAAAAACCCTAACCAAGCTCTGATACCACTTGTAGGACCGAAAGTAGCGACCAGAGGGGGGGGTGAATGGGAGCCTTAAAAATTCTTTCGAATCTATGGCCTGTTCCCAATACCCAACGCACCTCAAAAGACCAAGCAGTAGAAACTAAACAGATAGCCTAAGTCTATAAGGTATCTAGCCTAGAAGCAGCTGATGACAAACAGAAGACTATCAAAGCAGTGCTAATAGATAGATAAACAGTATACACTAGGCTAGGCAAGACAAACTTCTTAGTAAAGCAATATTGGTGCACTATGAGTGAGAAGAGAAGTTACCTTTACAAATCTGTCTCCTGTTCGAACTTCGCCGAAGTCTGCTTCGCAGATCGAAGCCTGCTTCGGAGGTCGAGGCCTACTTCGCAGGACAAAAACTGGTTCGGAGGTGGTAGTCGAAGTCTGTCGAAGGTGGTGCGAAAATGCCGAAGGTGTTTGGGTCTAGTCCAGTTCGAAGTGGCAAGAAGCGAAGTATGATTCGAAGCGAAGTATGACAACACCGGAGCCTGCTTCGAAGTAGGTACTTCGAATGCAAGGCTTCGGACACAGCTTTGAACCAAGTACTTCGAACTTAAACCTTCGAACAGAGAGCTTCGAATGCAGTACACTGACGGACTACCTTCGAACAAAGAAGCGAGGCCTGTAATACGACCAAGGCACCAAATTCGAAGCCTACACTCTACCTTCGAAAAGAGCAAGCTTCAAGAAGAGAAGTGAAGGCTGACACGCCACAAGAAATCAATGCGAAGCCTAGCAGAACGACAAGCTTCGAAGCCAACTTCGAAAAACTATCGAAGTATGGACTTCGAACAGCTAGAGCCGAAGTACCTTCGCACTGTCGTTCGAAGTGTGCGATGCTGTCCGTTCAAAGAGTACTTCGAAGCTAGCAACACAGAACACAAAACAAAATTCGAAGATCGAAACGAATCCTTCGAGTACGGTCGGATCGAAGCCTGCCTCCCGGAGGATCGAACAGAGAGGATGGCTTCGCCTGAAAGCAGCCAAGAAAGTGATTTCAGTATTGTCAACCCGATCGAAAAGTTGAGCAGTAAAAGCAAAAAGCTGGCACAGGAGTACTGTAGCTACAGTGGAGTACTACTTGCAAACAGCAAGAACTAGTACTCTGCTCGTGAAGAACAGAAGCTTCCCCACGCCTGCCGAAGCCCAAAAACTCATCAGAAATTACTTGTGCACGTGAATCGAAACAACCAAATGATGTTGTGCACAGATGGAGAATCGAAGCTTCAAAGCACTGTAGGAGAGAAATAAATGCAAAGCAAAAATCTCATGAACATGCAGCCTGGCTGCGCACAACAAGAGAGAGAAGGGAGAATGTAAGAGACAAAAAGTGACCCAAAGGAGTAGTATTGATTTCAGCAAAAAGGGTAGTCCAAACCCTAGGGATTGGGGTCCTATTTATAGGCTCCCAACACTAGGAACATTCCACCTGCCCCTTAGGGTTTTTACAGACGCAAGAATAAAGGAAAATACTCTACTGCCCTTAGGTATTTTTACAGACACGACTGACTGACTGTGGGCCTAGAGATACAGATGACTTATCCGGAAGCTAAGTTTTCGTAGCGACTACGGCTTCTCTTCTGGACAGTAGGATACAAGATACACGGTTGTCAGTTTTGCACCGAAACTGACAAAGCCTCCACCGACTTTGCACCAAGTACCCGGATTGGGCCGGCCCGACTCCGCAACTCTCTCAGCCCGGCAATCGCTCACCGCCCGTGTACCTGAGTCAATCCTGGTCAACAGCCCAGTGGGTCTTCTACTGCTTCTGGCCCATGTACCCGGATTGGGCCAGCCCGACTTCGCAGCCTCCTCTGCCCGACAGTCGCTCGCTGCCCGTGTACCTGAGTCACACGCGGCCCAAGAAACAGTAGATCTCCTCTCTTCTTCTGTCCTCTTTGACTATCGTTGACAATGACTCATCACTTCTAGAGCCATGAGGCCCACGCTATTCAGCATGGCTCCTCACTTCATGAGTGGCGGCGAAGACCTCCGAGCATCCTTCGCACCCTTCGGCCCGGAGCGCCCACTCGAAGATAGCTAGGCGGGCGATGACATTGGAAGATAATTCAGGTAACGTAATGTGAAACAGATCTAGCACCTTCGCCAAGAAGTCGATGGCCAGAAGTCCAAGCCCGCTTCGAAGAACGCGTCGAAGACCACCACTTCTCCGCTTCGTGGCCTCGAGGTTGATTCCGACCCAGGGACTCGAGTCCTTAGTCTGGCCCCCAGCTTCCCTTCTACGGCCTCCTCAATAGACTCGGCGGTGCTCGTGGATTGGCCGATAAGGAAGCTCTGAGAAATCTTCTTCTTTGATGGTGGGCGGAGCTCCCGAGGGTTCTTGGGCCAGGCATCGCCCGGAGCTCCCGCCATTGCTACCACAGCCAAGGCAGCCCACGCTTGCCTCTGCGCCAGAGTGCTCACTGCCGCCGAAATGGTGTGGCTGGTTCTCGCCATTGCCGGTGGATTGGGAGATTGTGAGAATTGGAGGTTGAAGAAAGTGAATCGCAGTTGCTGAGTGCGGTAAAAAGTTTCGAGTAACTTCTAATCCTCCTTTTATAATCGTTCACTGGTTGCTACGCTTCGATTGCATTCACACTGCAGGTTCGACTTCCGCCACATGGCAGGTGGGTCCAGAAAGTGGAACGGCGAGAAACTGCCATAAATTTCGACCGTTACCTTTTACAGGGCGTAACGGCTACTTGCGCCGTAACGGCTATAATCAAACGGCTCCTCACGACGTTTGCGCTTCGGAGTAGTACTTTTTCCTACGATGTGTTCACACCGCGTTGAGAGCTCGGAGAAGGGGTCCGAATGCTTTGGGTCCGAGATCCTCCGAAGGACTGTAATGTGTTCAAATTCTCTCTAAGTCTCAGAATATGAAAATATTCCTTGCGTATACTACCTCCCTTCTACATAGGTTAAATACGGAGAGGCGTATTCGAGGGGCTACTGTTGGGGGAAATTGCTTCACTTCTAGGACTTAGAGATTAATAACTCAAAGGGTCACTAAGCTTCGGAGGCTGGTGGGCTCTTATTCAAAGGTGCAGGCGTCAAGCCGAAGGGTGCCTCGATGCGAAGTCCTGAGAAGCCCTCGGCAAGATACGAAGGCTCCGAAGTAGCGCGACAGGATTGATAAGATGTTTGGCTTATCCATTTGCCTCGGATAACTTTACCCTTTTTAACCCTGCTCCGGGCACCGAATAGTTTCCACTATGTCGGTTGTAATCTAGGGGTAATTAAGTCTTTTCCTTAGACATTTTTGATTATAAATACCCCCCTCTCTCTACCCTGTAAAGGGGATCGGATACTCAGATATTCAATACACATATTCAAACTACTTGAGCTATTATCCAATTTGGAGGCTTGAGACAGTTCTTAAGAACGAACTCATTGTTTGTCCGTTCTTGATCTCATAGAACATGTTAGCGTAAACTTTACGCCAACAAGGTCCATAGAGCTTAACCTGACTAGTAGATCAAAACTCAAATGACCTAACCTCCTATGCCACTTCTAGAGCTTAGAGGAGGATCCAGCAATCAAACAGCGAGAAGGGCCAAAAGAACTAGAGAAATCAATTAGAAAAACTTTACTGAATGGTAAGATCTGGCAAATCAAATACCCTCTAGAATCAAACACAGAAGAATTGCCCTTCTTAAAACGCACCTCCAAACCATCCTCAAGAAGTTGCGAAACAGAAATCAAATTAAAGTTCAAATTTTTTACCAAGGCAACATTCTTCAAAGAGAAATGGTCAGAAATGCGAATTGAGCCAATGCCATGTATCTTCCCTTGACCACTGTTCCCGAATGTGATGTACTCTTTGGAGCTCGGGGGAGTGAGACTGGAGAACCGTCTGCGATGTCCCGTCATGTGGTGAGAGCATCCTGAGTCCATGATCCAAACGTCCTCCATTCCCCGATCCTGCACAATCAGTGGTTGTAAGAGGGAGCAAATGGACCGGCACCAGATTTAGCAAAAGAGCTAAACCAGTGTCGAGCCATCTGCTCAAAAGAAGGAAAGCAGAAATCATCATGAGAGTTCGTACCAAAACGCGGCTCAAAGCGCGGTTCTCGGTTCTGCCTAAAGCCTCGGCCACGAGATCCAGGACCGTAGCCAAAACGGCCTGAAGCTCTGCCAGAACGAACACCACCATCTGGAGTACGGGCATGAAATTCGTCTCCTCTACCACCACCTACACGACGCGGCCTGGCCTCCAGCCTCTCCCCGCGTCGAGGAACACGCAGTCTACCACCCTTCTGGTAGAACTGCTCCTGACCACCACGAGCACGCTCTGCTCTCTCAACCCGCTTCCTCCTGAAGCAAAACTCCACAAGATGCCCTTCTCTCTGACAATACTCACAATGGTAGGTGGGCTTCTTGGGATGTGGTTGAGGCTTGGGGTTCTTGGGCTTAGTGGTGTGTAGTATAGTCTTCTTTGGTTGAGAGGGTCCAGGAAGAGAGTCAAGAGAAGTGTGGAGGTGTTTGGGCTTTGGAACCCAGATAGGCTTCTTGGGTGGAGCTTTGGACTGTTCTTGGATTACTCCATCCCTGGGCTGTCTAGCCTGGAAAGACTCAGTGGAGTGAGTCTTGGGATATGTCTGCTTAGGAGTCATTTTACTCCACTCCTCTGCCCGTCTAATGGCACTCTCTTAAAATCAGCCTTGGTGTAGGTGTAGCCTACCCCAAACCCATCCTGCCTCTTGAACTGTTGGATCATCATGCCGAGTTGTGGCTCTCGGACACTGATCCAACTCAGGATAGAACGAAGGTAAAAATTCTCATTCTGAGAATCAGCTAGCTCCTCTGTCAAGGAAGCTAGAACCTCCACCTGAGACAAGAAGGTCTCACACTCACTATCTACCTAGACAGACTTCTCGGCTTTTAGCTTGATCAATTCCATTCTAAGAGACAAACAGTTCTCACAGACAGTGGGTGGAACTAACAGTGTCTCAAGCTCTATCCTAGTCTGAGCCAGCTCAGCTCTCACCCTCTCCAACTCACCCAAATGCTCATTGCCCTTGGGTTTCAGCTCAGCTAAGACAGCTAGATGAGATGGGCAATTAGCATAGGGTACGACAATAGTGGCTTGAGCATCTTTCAGCTCCAACTGAGCGCTTTCAAGCTTAGTGGCCAAAGAGTTCCTCTCATCAACCCTTTCTGTGTACCTGTACTTCAGAGTCGATAGGTCACACAGAAGCACCTCACACTTTGGGCACTCACTGCTATTACCCAAGCAAGGGGAAGAAGATAGACTCTCAATTCTGCCGTTGGCCACGGCGAGCTCACTCTCTAACTCATCTATCCTCTTCTTAGCCCCCCTAAGTAGTTTTTCCCGATATTTTAACTCCAGGCGATTGCTCTCACACTACTACAAATCGCTACTATAGCGGCGGGCAAAAACCACCTATAGTGGCGGGCATCAAGTCCGCCACTGCTCTAACGCCACTGCTATCGGGGGTTAGCAATGGCGGTCAGAGCGCCCGCCACCGCTGTATCAACAGCAGTGGCGGGCGCGCTGACCTCATCTGCCCGCCACTACTATTGATAACAGCAGTGGCAGGCAGATGAGGTTAGCTCGCCCGCCACCACTATGTCAACAGTAGTAACGGGCGCGCTGACCTCATCTGCCCGCCATTATTGTTATCAATAACAGTGGCCGGCAGATGAGGTTAGCGCGCCCGCCACCACTGTGTCAACAGTAGTAACGGGCAAGCTACCTCATCTGCCCGCTACTGCTGTGTATAACCCATAACACAGAATGCTGTGATCCCACAAACCAAAACACAGAAATTATATGCTTCACACAGTCATCCACATACACAGCAGCAAAACATCCACATATCCACATACACATCCACAACAACAACACATCAACACAACAACCATCCATCTCATCAATTTTCAAAAATTTACAAAGTTTACATTATATGCTTCACACAGCCATCTACATACAAAGCACAACAACAACACATCTCATCAATTTACAAATTTACATTTCAACACATCAAGTCTAAAAAGTTTACATCTATCAAAATTTCAAAATTAACCATTGTTTCACAAATACATGCTCATGCTGTTATGTTTTCTTGGAAGGACAACTCATATCTTAATTGGTTCGCCTTTTCATTCTTCCGGCCCAATCATACAGAGTTGGATGGTTGGCCACTTCACTCTCAGAATCGAAAAATACTCCAAGCTCATGAAGAATCTCATGCATCGTGAAGCGGCACATCCTTGATACGATTTCGTACATTTGTGATTCTGAGAGTTGGCTCTTCTGGGCAACGGTTGATGGACCTGACGCCTGCATACGTAAAATATAAGTTCATAACACTGCAAGTTATATTAGATTAACACATAAGAAATCAACTTACTTCTTTAGTATCCTCAGATACTGTCCGCCCAAACTTTCCTAAGTTATTGCTCATGAAATCACAAGTATAATAGCCACAATGCACGGAACCAAGAGATTGTTTGTGACACTTCAAAATAGACAAAGTTAGAACAATATATAGTTTGGCTTTATCAATTGAATTAACAAATTTAAAAATATAATATTACCAGATAGTTGGTTCTGATAAGCATATCT
The DNA here is from genome assembly GCA_019279435.1 of Zizania palustris. Lineage (NCBI taxonomy): Eukaryota > Viridiplantae > Streptophyta > Magnoliopsida > Poales > Poaceae > Zizania > Zizania palustris. The sequence continues at coordinate 19,818,015 of JAAALK010000285.1, read as the reverse complement.
TTCGGCCTCTGTGGATCATGTGGGCCACCTAACTTTTCCACGTAGTATCTATATGCACTCTGAATAACATTTAATATATCTTGATATTCTTTTTTGGGTTTGTCGAGCGAGTCGAGCACATAAACCCTTGAGCTCTTTGGGTATATCAGAAGTGCAATCCAATGATCACTATCGAAAGAAGTAATATATGATTATGTTAGTTTCATAATCGATAAAACGTGATTAAGTGGATATAGTGGGTATACTTACTTAAAGTTATATGCCCCACTTATCATTTCTCTGTCCTTCCATTGATCCATGCACCGCGCAATATACAACGTGGCACAACTCCTTTTCTTCTTCTTAAGTGTGTCTTCGTCTTTATTGAACATCTTTCTTTGAAATTTTTTCTTACCCAGCAGTCCAGTACTTGCTATCGTTCTGGTTTAGTGTCGGGTTCAGCGCACTTTGGCTTATTAATGACGGGTTTAAGTACCCATACATATTAGACTCAATCACCGCGTGAATTACAACTGCATATGTTATAAAACAATAGTCAATATAAGACATTAATTATTTTTGCTTTGTATTGACAAAGTATAAAGTACTTACATGCACCAGAGCATCATGCTTGTGATGTCGGTTCGCTTCAGACGAAACATCCGATGGAAGTCGTTGAAAAATAGTGCAAGCTTAAACTCTGGGCAGTTGAATATTTCTTGTGGAACCTTCAGTTCTATTTGTGTTACTCCTAACGAAGACGCTTCGAGGTACCAGTCATGAAATGTTTTCATGATCCAAGGCATACAATTAAGTACTCATTGGGGTAATAATGGTTTGCCTGGTTCGTATTCGATATAATCCTCATCTCCGTAGGTCCTCTTATCAACAGAAAGTGAGCCCGCATGCTTTTGTACTGGAGCCTTTATGGGAGCCGCTTCGGGCATAGAATGTGTTTGCCCCATAGTAGTAAAAAAATTATGCATCTCAGATTTCAGCGCAGAACACTGCCCATCTTGAACAGTTATCTTGTGGATTGCTGGCTTTGGGCATGCATCTTGTTTTTCAGGCTCGGCAGCAAATAGCACTGGCACTTTTGTTATGGGCTTGGCCACCGGCACTTGAGGATCAGCCGGAACTGGCACTTGAGGCTCAGCCAGAACTGGCACTTGAGGCTCAGCCGGAACTGGCACTGGCATTTGATCTGGCTCTGGCACATTTGTGTTGGGCTCATCAGTGGGCTCAAGCACTGGCACTGGCTTTGTCACTTGAGGATCAGGCTCAGCCACTTTCGATTCTATCACTTCTGCCACTTTATCGGGCACTTGCTCTTCCTCTGCCTTTTCCTCTATCTCACGCTCATCAACAGGTGATAAATATCCTATATTTTGCACATCCTGAGATGAAAGATATGTGGGGGATTGTGATGAGACAATAGGTGATTTACTCTGAGAACTTGTCTGCAGTAATTTGATATCTCGTCTCGCCCATAGGACAAAGTTATTTAGAGCATCTCCGATTGTCTCAATCACCTCATCAGGCATTGGAAGATCCAAGGGGTCATTAATAAATCTGTCGTTGGTGATCTCATTGACCTGAACCTTGGTATAGTCAGCAGGAATAGGCCGATTGTGAAATAAATCCCCAGGCATAGCAATGCCTCGTGCAGCCTCTTGGGAATTGCCCTTTGCGCCCTATCGGTACATGCAGGCTGCATGGTGTGTCCTCTTTAATATAATTTACAGGAAATTTGTCTTGTACTGAGCCAACACTGCTTGGTACGTCGAGTCAGTACCTCTGGCACAATTATTTGTCCCGCTGCAGCCTGCATTATGTTTGGATTCTCGTTAATAAATTCAAAAAAATGTCGCTCCCACTCTGCACGGCGCTCTGCGGCGTCGTCTGTGCGTGCTTGACGCTTCTTGTATGTGGCACCCTCCTGTTTCTTGAAAGTATTTTTCCAGGGTGCTATAGAAGAGACACCTCGGGTGCGCCCTCGATGTTCCTCGTTTCCGAGAGCAGATGTAAGCTGGTCATTACATCCCTCGGGCTTGAACTTTCCGGTCTTCTCCAACTCAGCGATTTCCTGTGCTTTCTGGAATACTTCACTAGTCCGTGAGTCGGAGAGCATATATTGGCCCTCGTGTGTTTTTTTAGCTCGACCTACGAGCCATCTCTTAGTGCGCTGATCAGCACCTGAAAACTGTTCAGGTAACCCAGCCGCACGGTCCTCCTCCTCCTTTCTACTCCACTCATCCTCCTTGGCCTTATATCCACCTGGCCCAAGTTTATGTGGGAACTTATTCTTCTTATTAAGTTCTTTGAACATGATGCTCTCTTGTTTGGCTTCTTCCAAGCAATGCTGCATTTTGAATTCGTTCCATTCATTTTGCGTTATAAAGCCGTAGTCGTTGAGTGGCGACTCATCTTTCTGAAGGTATTGTGTGTTCAGTTTAGTCCTAAATGTACGGAGAGCCTTCCTGATAGTCTTCAATGTGGCAACTTTAGCGTCTTCTAAGCGGTCTTCCGGGAATTTATAATGCGATTTTATATGCTGCCACAAATTCGTTCTTTGTAGCTTCAGGGACAGTCTTCCATTTTTTCCAAACTATCTTACATCGCTCCCTGGCGAGACATCCACAGTCGTTACGCCACTTCGCTGTGATTTCTTTTGGCTTCTTTGGAGCCCCATCAACATGCACTTCTTCAACCTCATATATAGTTGTATGCAGCTTGTTCTTCTCCCGTTTCCCTCTCCTCTTCGCATTTGCAGACGATGTTGTGGCAGCGGGCTCAACATCTGTTCGCTCAGCTGACTCAATAGCTGGGACAATAGTTGTTCTTTTCTCGACTTGGAATAATCGACGCTTGCTTCCTCGCTTTGGACGATCCTACGATGATAGACAATGTGAGCTTCAGGAATGTAATCCTCGGTTAGAAGCTGCTCTGACTTGTTACTAACGTAATAATTACCTCCGCTTGAGCTTCAGGAATGTAATCCTCATCAGCGTCTTCTCTCGTTCTCTTCTTCCTAGGCTCCATTGGATGTTCATAGGGATGAAAACGGAGCGGAAACTTTCCGTCCGTTCCGGAAAAAAACGGAAACGGAGAGGGTTACGCAGAAACGGATACGGAATTTATCGGAGCGGAAATGGAAACGGAATTTTTTAAGCGGAAACGGAAATGGAAACGGAACAGTGATTTCCGAAAAAACGGATACGGAAACGGAATATTCCGCATAACAAAAACGGAAAGTTTCCGTTTTTACTGTTTTTACTACATTATAGAATATTATCTTTTGCTTTTTCATATTATATAAAAACTTTAAAGTATATTCTATTCATTAATATTTAACATTTTAATTCAAATTAATACATAATTATTGATCAAAATAAATAATATACATTCATTACAACCGAAATAAAATTGTTTTTAATTTATTATATGTATTTATCATTTATTAATATGTGTGTAAATTGAATATATTTATTTGTTTATCATATTTTTTCATATATTAAGGAGTTTTTAATTTCCGATAGATTTTCCGATCCGTATTCGTATCCGCTCCTTATTCGGTCCGTATTCATTTCCGATGTCGTCCGTTTTCGTATCCGTTTCCGGGATATCCGTATTCGTTTTCGTTTACGTAAAAAAATACGGAAACGGGTATGGTAGTACTCATTTCCGTCCGTTTCCGCTCCGTTTTCATCCCTAGATGTTCATTCTCCGGAGAGTGGTACGAAGATTCGCTATCGGAGGATCCTTCAGATGAACCCTCTTTATTTGTTTTTGCGGGAGACTCGTAGATGAGCTCCTCGATGGAACGTCCTTCTTCCGCCATAGATAAACTATTCATAGTTAAGAGGCTAATGTATCAGAATTTTGGTTATGCAAAAAAGGTCTGATGTCATATTAATCCTAAAGTTAGGATATTGTGTTGTTCTCTCTCTCTAGTGTTGTTGAGGCCTCAGCATATTTTGTGTTGTTTTTCAAATGTTCATGGCTGCCATGGAACCATGTGCACATCCATTCCCTGTCAGCAACATGAGAAAGAAGAAGCTGTTGACAGGAATGGATGTGTCACATGGTTTGATGACATACATGAGATAACTCAATAACAATTTGCATCATAGGCCACTAAAAGGAATTGTGGAATCTAATGTTGGCCTTCAGCCGGATGAACTTGAGGATTAGTATATCGTAGCCTTAGAAATAATAGCAGTAGTAAACTGATCACAGTGTTGTTTAGGCCTCAGCATATTTTGTGTTGCTTTTCAAAATGTTCATGGCTGCCATGGAACCGTGAGCACATCCATTCCCTGTCAGCAACACGAGAAAGAAGAAGTTGTTGATAGGAATGGATGTTTCACACGGCTTGATGACATACATGAGATAACTCAATAACAATTTGCATCATAGGCCTCTAAAAGGAATTGCAGAATCTAATGTTGGCCTTCAGCCGGATGCATGAACTTGAGGATTAGTATATAGTAGCCTTAGAAATAATAGCAGTAGTAAACTGATCACAGTGTTGTTTAGGCCTCAGCATATTTTGTGTTGCTTTTCAAAATGTTCATGGCTGCCATGGAACCATGAGCACATCCATTCCCTGTCAGCAACACGAGAAAGAAGAAGTTGCTGACAGGAATGGATGTGTCCCACGGCTTGATGACATACATGAGATAACTCAATTACTATTTGCATCATGGGCCTCTAAAAGTTGTTCTAAAAAAGTGGTAATGTGGTATGCAATATTTCTCATGGCATAACTTAGATATAGAAGACTTCACCCAAAATTAGACTAATATATATTGGGTGAATGGTACATTTCCATTAATCAATGCCAAAATAGGTGTAACAAAGTAGTATACAGTGGTTCTACAAATGATAACTATCCACAAATGTAAGAGCATCTCCATTGTATATAAATTGATTAAATATAGCTCCATTTGAATAGCAATTCACATTTAGAAACTACAATGGAGATGCTCTAAGGACAATAAACCCTAGAAACCTAACTTAGCTTTTGTTGGCCTACCTCTCTCAAGAATACACTCAAGAACATAAGAACACTCAAGAACTAGAGGGGGGTGAATAGGCACCTCGACAAAAATTTTTCGAATTAGATGGCCCTTTCAAAACACCCAACGCTCCTCCAAACTTAATCATAGATTTAGCTCCAATGAGTCAAATTAAAGACTATATGACAAACTTAGATATAAAAGACTTCACCCAAAATCAATGCCAAAATCAATGCCACTTCACAGTACCAAAATCAATTCCCAAAAAAGTGGTAATGTGGTATGACATACATGAGATAACTCAATGCCAAAATCAGTGTTAATCACATAGAGTACCACTTCACAGTGGATGAATGGTGCAATCAAGAATCATTTTCAGCTTTTTGACCATATTCAGAATAAACTGCAAAATTTACCAACTAAAACAGTTTATATTAATATGATTGAAGATGGGCTAACACACATATAAGTTCAGGAAGAACATAGTTAGGACAATCCTCTTTTCAAGGTCAAAAACTCACAACACAATCAAACAAACTTTCAACACACTTAAATCACACTTAAGTAAATCTAGAGACTAAAACAGTAGGTAAATATAGAGACTAAAAGCAGTAGGTACGAAGTTTAGCAACCTGAACGGGGACGGCGACGTGCGCTCGGGGAAGGGGATGGCGGTGATGGCTTCAAGATGGCAGCGCGGGGTCCGGGGACAGCGACGTGGGCTCTGGTGACAGGCGGAGCTCGGGGCGATGGCGGTGACGGGTTCCGAGGGTGGCGGCGCGGGCTCTAGGACGGGGATGGCGGCGTGCGTCGGGGACGGGTTCCGAGGGTGGCGGCGCGGGCTCCCGGACAGGGATGGCGGTGTGCGACGGCTCCAAGGCGGCGGCGAGTGGTCCGGGTACACCGACGCGGGCTCCGGTAACAGGCTTTGAGGATGACTGCAATGGCTCCGAGGTGGTGGCGAGGGGTCCGGTGACACCAATGGATCTTTGACGTCGGTGACGGGCTTCGGGGATGACAACGACAACGGCGGCGCGGGCTCTGGAAGTGATGAGGACATCACTTCACATGATACACACATGGAGCCTCCACCTACAATTCAATTACTAGGACGAATCACACGCGCCCGTGCCCGTCGCTTGAACCATGAGGTTAATTCTTTCCTTAGCAACTATGATAATATTTGTTTGGATGGGATGCTACTGAATACTAGCGATATTTTGTTGCTTAGGAACATGGGAGATGGAATAGAAGAGTTGGAGTTGAAGACGGAGTCGCACGGATGTTTTGAAGTCAAGATTTCGCTGGTTCGGACTACATCAACCACCCTGCACCAAAATGGGCATAACTTCCTCATACAAAGTCCGATTGGCGCGTTCTTTGACTTTTTGGAAAGCTGAGGAGAAGACGGATCGTTGGCCATTGGTTTCACCTCATTTGGAGTCTCGAGTCGTCCTGTGTAGTTTAAAACAGTTCTGCATGATAGAACTGGGCCGTGTTGGCCAATAGTCTGAGTCTGTACGTCTTCTAGCCCACAGCCCGTGTCTGTTCGCCTTCCACAGGCTGCCGCCCTATATATTCTCATGCCAGCTGCCTCTAGGGTTAGGTTTTGCTTTGTTTGCATCTACACTGTTGTGTTTAGATCCCGCCTCTTGCACCGGACCGATTGGCTGCTGCATTGGCGTTTGTGAAACCTCACCTTATCATCGTTTGTCTGTGATTTGGCATTCGACTTGTATCCTTCCTGTTCTTGCTTGTGTTCTTGGGTTCGCTTGCAGGAATTAGCCTTCGTGGGGAGGTCAATCGCGTTCTGCGTGGTTGATAACCAACGGAGACAGTGGTGTAACGATTGCAAGGTTTTGATCCGCCGGACCGGAGCCTTGGATCGCCAACGTCGAGATTCTCTACCAACCCAAGTTTATCCTTTACCTAACGGAAGATCGGGACCACTCCCCCATTAGTTGGTATCAGAGCTCAGATTTCCCGTTAGGTAATCTCGATCTGCTTTTGTTTTACCCAGAGTCCAGAAAACTGCACCAAAAAAAAATTCCCCACCGAGAACCCCTTTGTGCCTTGCGATTTTAATTTCAGTTTTTAACTTTGTTGAGTTCGTGTTCTTGGTCGAGTCTTGTTGCTGGTTTAGTCATCCCTCTGTGTCGTTTGAGTAGTAGTTGTTCTTGTGTCTCAGAAAAAAAATTCACCACCGAAAAACCCCCCTTCCGCAACCCTATTTGTTTTACACATCGACTCTTTTTGACCCCCCTTCAGTAAAACAGGCATAACTTTTCGCTTGTTTGGCAGAAAAATCTGACATTTTTTGAGCGTCTTCCTGACCCAATTTGGGGGGGTACCCTAACTGGGTTCCCCAGTTAGCCCTCACCAAAATCGCCAAAAAAATCAGGAAGATAAAGAAAAAAATTGGTCAAAGTTTTTGCTCGCCGGATAGCGAACTTGTTTGAATTTTTGTGAGCCACATCCCACCTCAGTTGTAGGTGCCAATTTTTGTGGTTGCATCTCTGGTCATCCCTGTTCAAAAAAAATAGAGTGAAAAAAAGGGAGAAAAAATATATATAAAAAAAAGAGAAGCAGTCCTGTTAGTTGCTTGTCCGAACTCTTGTCCGAACTCTGTCCGATCTCTTGTCCGATCAGTGGCAGGCAGTGGCAGTTTCTGCTTGTCTAATCCCTTGTCCGATCTCTTGTCCGATCTCTTGTCCGATCTGCATAGAGCTGAATTTTGGCCTGTGTTGCTTCCATTTGAGTTTTGGGCACATAGTTTCCCTCTATTGCTTGAATTTTCACCTTGGGAGCACTAAGGCCAGCAACTTTGACGACTACTAGGGAATACTTATTGAACTTGGTTTAACTGTTATTAATATTGCTATTCCTTGCTACTCACTTTGCCTTCCAAGTTACACCTTTCTCTTGGTCAGGACAGGTTCAATTCTTGCAATTGCACACCACCTCCACTTGGTTCATCACCTGTAGGCCGGTGACCTCACTGCGGCGTGGTAAGAACACTTGCAAGCGTGGGTAAGGTGCTTGACGGATTGCTTCCACCCCACACCCACCACCACACCTAGCTGTTTACATAAGGATTATTCTTTGTTGCTTTGTCTTTTCTCTAACATGGCAGCACTTATTGTACAACGTGACTTGAGCACTCACATGGACCAGGACGACCAGTCACAACAGAACAATCTGTTTCAGACCTTCTTCGTCGTCAATGACCGTCGTGTGCGTGTCATCATCGACAACGGTAGTTGCAACAATTTGGTGAGCCTCGACATGGTAACGAAGCTTCAACTTCCCACACGTGCACATCCACACCCTTACCACGTGCAATGGTTCAACGATAGCGGTAAGGTCAAGGTAACACAAACTGCTCACATCGAATTTTCCATTGGTACATACTTCGGAGTTGCTGATTTTGATGTAGTACCAATGCAATCATGTTCTCTATTACTTGGTAGACCTTGGGTGTATGATACTGATGCTACACACCATGGTAGGAGCAATAAGTACTCATTTATGTATAAAGGAAAGAAAGTTACATTGCTTCCTATGACTCCTGCTGAAATTGTGAAATTTGAACAAGAAAAATGTGCTAGGGACGCACAAAAGAGCAAACAACTTTCTGAAAATCAGCAAGTAGCTAAAACGCTTTCGAGGCAACAAAAAGATAAAGTTGTTTCTCCTTCCTCATCACAAGTTATTAATCTGAGAGGACGTGTCATGCATGCAACTAAAACTAACCTTGCAATACATAGTTTTCTTGGTCTTGCAGGTTTATACCGGCGTTTTGTGAAAGATTTCGGCACCATAGCCGGCCCTTTACCTGAGTTGACCAAGAAGGGATTTACTTCTACTTAGGAGCCAGCACAAGAACAAGCTTTTGCCACACTCAAGGATCGCCTTACACGTGCACCTCTACTTCAGCTACCCGACTACAGTAAGCCTGTTGAGTTAGAATGTGATGCTAGTGGTGTTGGAATAGGAGGTGTGCTGCTACAAGAAGGTAAACCCGTGGCCTATTCTACTGAGAAATTGCATGGTCCACATTTGAATTATTATACCTATGATAAAGAATTATATGCCTTAGTGCGTGTGCTTGAAACTTGGCAAAATTAACTTTTGCCTAAGGAGTTTATTATACATTCTGATCATGACGCACTCAAATATTTGAGAGGGCAAGCTAAATTGAACCATAGACATGTTAAATGGGTTGAATTTATTGAATCTTTCCCATACATTGTGAAATACAAGAATGGCAAAGCAAATATGGTTGCTGATGCATTGTCTCGTAGGATTGTTCTTTTATCTCAACTTGATATCAACGTTCCAGATTTGGAAAGTTTGAAAGATTTGTATGTTATAGATAAAGAATTTGCTGAACCATTCACTAAATGTAATGATGGGAAAGGTTGGAAAAGATTTCATGTTTATGACGGTTTCTTGTTCCATGCTAATAAGCTATGTATTCCAGATTCGTCCGTACGTTTGCTGTTGTTGCAAGAATCACATGGCGGTGGATTAATGGAACATTTTGGGAGAGAAAAGACTTTGGCCCTGCTGTCCAATAATTTTTATTGGCTAAAGATGCGGAGAGATGTTGAACGATTTGTGCAGCGTTGTGCCACATACCATAAAGCTAAGTCCAAACTTAACCCATATGGTTTGTATACTCCACTTCCTGTTTCTAGTGAACCTTGGGAAGATATTAGCATGGACTTTATTGTGGGATTGCCTAGGACAAAGAGGGGGAGAGACTCCATATTTGTAAGAGTGGATAGGTTTTCTAAAATGGCACACTTTATTCCCTGTCACAAGACCAACGATGCTTCACATATTGCTGATTTATTTTTCAGGGAAATTGTGAGATTGCACGGGATGCCTAGAGCCATTGTTTCAGATCGTGATGTGAAGTTTATGATTTACTTTTGGAAGACAATGTGGGTCAAGCTTGGCACAAAATTGCTATTTTCAACAAGTTGTCACCCGCAAACTGATGGTCCAACAAAGGTGGTAAACCGTACACTCTCCATGTTGCTGCGAACAATGATTAAGGAGAACTTGAAGGAATGGGAGGACTGCCTTCCACATGTTGAATTTGCATACAATAGAGCTGTTCACTCAACAACACAATTGTGCCCGTCTGAAGTGGTGTATGGTTTTAAGCCAATCACACCACTTGATTTGCTGCCACTTCCTTTTCAAGAGAGAGCAAACATGGAGGCAACTAAGCGTGCAGAGTTTGTGAAATCTATGCATCTGAAGACCAAGGAAGTTATAGAAAAGAAGGCACGCTATTTTGCTCAAAAGACAAATAAAGGAAGAAAGAAGATGTTTTTCAAACCAAGAGATCTTGTTTGGTTGTACTTGCGCAAGGATCGTTTTCCTCATTTGAGAAAGTTTAAATTGATGCCCCGTGCTGATGATTTAAAACCCTATTTGGGAGCTGACGATGAGCCTGAGTCGAGGACGACTCCAATTCAAGAGGGGGAGGATGATGAGGACATCACTTCACATGATACACACATGGAGCCTCCACCTACAATTCAATTACTAGGACGAATCACACGCGCCCGTGCCCGTCGCTTGAACCATGAGGTTAATTCTTTCCTTAGCAACTATGATAATATTTGTTTGGACGGGATGCTACTGAATACTAGCGATATTTTGTTGCTTAGGAACATGGGAGATGGAATAGAAGAGTTGGAGTTGAAGACGGAGTCGCACGGATGTTTTGAAGTCAAGATTTCGCTGGTTCGGACTACATCAACCACCCTGCACCAAAATGGGCATAACTTCCTCATAACGAAGTCCGATTGGCGCGTTCTTTGACTTTTTGGAAAGCTGAGGAGAAGACGGATCGTTGGCCGTTGGTTTCACCTCATTTGGAGTCTCGAGTCGTCCTGTGTATTTAAAAGAGTCCTGCATGATAGAACTGGGCCGTGTTGGCCAATAGTCTGAGTCTGTACGTCTTCTAGCCCACAGCCCGTGTCTGTTCGCCTTCCACAGGCTGCCGCCCTATATATTCTCATGCCAGCCGCCTCTAGGGTTAGGTTTTGCTTTGTTTGCATCTACACTGTTGTGTTTAGATCCCGCCTCTTGCACCGGACCGATTGGCTGCTGCATTGGCATTTGTGAAACCTCACCTTATCATCGTTTGTCTGTGATTTGGCATTCGACTTGTATCCTTCCTGTTCTTGCTTGTGTTCTTGGGTTCGCTTGCATGAATTAGCCTTCGTGGCGAGGTCAATCGCGTTCTGCGTGGTTGATAACCAACGGAGACAGTGGTGTAACGATTGCAAGGTTTTGATCCGCCGGACCGGAGCCTTGGATCGCCAACGTCGAGATTCTCCACCAACCCAAGTTTATCCTTTACCTAATGGAAGATCGGGACCACTCCCCCATCAGGAAGCGGCAGCAACTAGCGGGAGATGATTAGGGCTTAGGTTTTCAAACGGTGGGAGTGAAAAATTTATATAGGCGGATTAGTAGTGGCGGGCAAAGACATAGTAGTGGCGGGCCGCTGACGTCACCGACCGCCACTACTAGGGTTTAGTCTGGGCGGGTGGAAAAAAGTATAGTAGTGACGGGCATACACTGACGTCAGCATGACCGCCACTACTAAAAGGATAGCAGTGGTGGGCTGGTGACGTTATCCTGCCCGCCACTACTGCCTCTGGTGGGGTTATCTAGCATACGTTGCCACTCATGTCGAGAAACACTTAGTAGCGCAGTGGTGCGGGGGTTGCTTTGGTGCCATGCGGTTCGAGTTTCGAACCTTGCTGCCTGCAGGCGGTTTGAGGTTCGAACCTTGCTGCTAGCATCCAAACATTTTTTTTACATTTCTATTCTAATTTTCATTACTTTTTTATTCATGTTTAAATTCTAGTTTGAACTTAATTTTTTAACAATAAAAATACATCATAACTTATCAAATTTTAAAAATTGGTATTTTTCTGCCTCACTTTACTTTTTTTTATTTCATTAATAAACATGTACAATAAAAATACATCATAACTTATCTATAGTTTATTCTTCCTTTGAAATTGAAACTTTTTGTACAATAAAAATACAACACCAATATTCTAATTGCAAAAATTGGTATTTTTCTCCCTTAGTTTACTGTTTTTATTTCATTAAGTGTGTTTTTATTACATGTTGTTACGATATGATCGAGACTTTGTAGCGCGGTGGTGCGGGGGCTCGCTTTTGACACATCATGTTTATTTGAAAGCAAGTAAACAAACACAAGTCCAGGCTGGGGAAACCAGCTTACACATCGAAACGAACTACTGGTCAAACCCAAAAGAAAGATATGGTTTGGAGCTTCTTCTTCTTCCTCGGCACAAACCCAACCTATTTATGGTTAAACAGATTAAAAGCCTCAACTTGCCAATCCTCAACCTAAACTGCTCTCCATGTTCCTGAACAAGAAAATACACGCGACGGCGATAGTGAAGAACAACTTATTATCAATGATTGAATTGGATGATAAAAATATAAAATTTGCATAAAAAGAGGATCTTGCCTCCTTCCTCCTCTTGCTGTCGCATTGCTCTACATGCTTCCCTTTTCCACCGCTAGCCTCGGCATGTTTCCCTCTACCACCGGTTGTCTCATCATTCTTCCGTCTGCCAACACTTACCCTATCTGGTTGCGGCGATCGCGAGTCATCCTCCGAGTCGGAGTCCATTATGAGAATCACTTTCTTTGCCAAACAACTGCAAACTATACCATCATGTACCTTATGTTTACCGCATTTGCAAACCTCACACACGCCACTTGATGTAGAGTCTGAGGATCCACTGTTTGGTTCAATCTTAGGAGGAGCCATCTGCAATTTTTTTGTCACATTGATATAACATTACAAAACCCTAAGCTAGTAATATTATAGTGCATTAAAAACATTATTATTATAGTGGAAATTTTTTTCTCAGAAATTTTTTATAGTACATTAAAAAACATTATTGTTATAGTGCATTCTACTAGTAATATTATACTAAATTATATTACCACGCATAAATTAATATGACAATTAGAAATCATTTTAACCCTAAGCTCGAATAAAATAAGACTAAAGATAGGTTATCTAACATTTACTGACTGGATGGCGGCGACGCGGGCGGCGCCGAGACGGGCTCTGAGGAAGGCGGCGACGGGCGGAGGGCAGCGGCGACGTGCTCCGGGATGTCGACGGCGGCACCGGGTGTGGAGGGGGGCGACACGGGAGTTTAGTGTTTAGAAAATGAAACTAGGTTTTCGGACGGTGGGAGTGGAAGTATATATAGGTGTATTCGCAGTGGCGGCATGCTGACATCATTCTGCCTTAGTAGTGGCGGGCATGCTGACGTCATACTGCCTTAGTAGTGGCGGGCATGCTGACATCATCCAGCCCGCCACTACTAATAGAGGGGATTATATATATAGGATATAATACTCTTCCTACATTGACGTGAAACACTTAGTAGCGCAGTGGTGCGCGGGGCTCACTTGGGGCCATGCGGTTCGAGGTTCGAACCTCGCTGCCGGCAGGCAGTTTGAGGTTTGAACCTTGCTGTTGGCCCCAAAAATTAAATTTTTTAAAAAAATTCTATTGTTGTTTAATAAATTTTCTATTGATGTTTAATTAAATCCTCATTTGATCTTGAAAATGTTTTAACAATAAATGACATAATTGATTTTACAAATACGCACGCTAAACATAAATGATCTAGCCTTGCACTAATTTTCCATCGCCATTGGTGCGTAGATAAGGAATCACACTGCCAAATGACAGTTTTGCTTCAACCACATTGATCCTTGATATGTCAACGAAAAACGGCACCTCATCAAACTATTGTATTCTTCTTCGTCTTCGACTCCATCAACTCCAACAATTATTTGTTTTCCTGGAGCAACGATGTATTTTTTCTCATCTTTAGGATCAAGTATGTAAAATACTTGTGCCACGGATTGAGCGAGTATCCAAGGGTCATCTTTATAAGCCACCTTATTAAGGTCAACTATCGTAAACCCGTAATCATCCACCTCCACACCTTCTGGATGTCTGACCCACTGACACTTAAATACAGGGATTTCTATAGAGTTCCCATAGTTAAGTTCCCATATTTCTTCGATGTATCCATAGTAAGCATTCTTTTGTCCAGTGCTATCTTCTGCTTCTCCTCTGACACCACTATTTTGGCGCTAACTCTTTTGATCCTTTGCTTTGGTATAGAATGTGAAACCATTGATGTCATACGCTTGCCATGTTTTAACCATGCTCAATGGACCGTAAGACAATTTATTTATCATCATCTCTTCGTCGGTTTCTCCAATCGAAAGGTTTAGATCCCTCAGCTATGATGTGAAATAAATTTTGTGTTCTTTCATAATCCATTGTTCATCGCGATCTTCATTCTTTTCACGAAGCTCTTGCAGGTGTTGTTCAACATATGGTCTCATAATCGCCAACTGATGCATTACACTGTAATGTGATTCTCTTATTGTTTGGTAACTATTGTCTCGTATGATTTTCCTGCCTTTAGTTCCTTTACCGGTGAGTCTTCCATGGTGCCGGGACACGGGAACTCCTATTGGTCTTCCATCTCTTATGTAATCTGCGTAGCACTCAATGACTTCCTCAGTCGTGTAGCCCTCTATCATGGAAACCTCTGGATAAGCACGATTTCGTACGTAACCCTTGAAGATAACCATTAGATGCTCGTACGCATACATATTGTGCAGGTACGTTGGACCAAGAACAAAGATTTGGTCTGCTATATGTATCATATAGTGCTCCATAATATCAAAATATGAAGGAGGAAAGCACATCTCAAGCTGACACATAGTCTCCCTCATTTGTTTACGTAATTCATTTAACTCTTCAGTGTCGATCACCTTCTTTGATATGACATTGAAGAAGTGACACATGCGTGTTATCACCATCTTCAGAAATGAATGTTTGACTCCTCTTACTGCGATGGCGAGGAATAGCCCAAGCATAACATGACAATCATGAGTGTTGTAGCCGCTCATCCTCATATCTGCTACGGAGACAATATTCTTTATATTCGTTGAGAATCCTGTTGGAACTCTAATTCCATGTAGACACCTGCAGATTGATCTTTTCTCGTCAATTGTGAGGTTATAGCTAGCAGCCGGAAGGAAAAATTTTCCATTGGCCCTTTCCTGTGGGTGAAGCTCGGGTCTAATTCCGAGAGTTTGAAGGTCCCTTCGTACTTTGAGTCCATCTTTTGATTTGCCCGGTATGTCTAACAAAATACCGATAGTGCTTTCGAAGACATTCTTCTCAACGTGCATTGTATCGATAGCATGACCAATCTCCAACTCCTTCCAATAGGGCAAATATCTAAAGAAGATCGACTGCTTTTTAAATGGAGCGTCCTTTGAAATTTTTTCAGATTTCTTCCTCTTCTTTCCGAAAACAACTTTGATATTCTTTACCATTTCGAATAGAAATTTGCCATCTCGATTTCGTGGAGGAAGTCCAAGCTTGATTGTACCGTCGCATATATATCGTCTTAACGAATGATGGAAGATGCATAGATTCTGTCTGGTCCACACACACTACACATGCTGTCTTTCCTTTAACCTGTCCTGTTAGGGACATGCGTCCTGGGTTGTCAGCTATGGTGCAAAAGATTATGGCTCTTAGATTGAAGTGCTCTTTCTTGTGCTCATCCCACACATAGACACCATGTTCCCATAGACGTTTCATATCCTCCATCAATGGTTCTAGAAAGATATCAATGTCATTGCCAGGTTGTTTTGGACCAGAAATTAGATAAGTGAGCATAAGGTATTTTCTTTTATGGCACAACCATGATGGAATGTTGAACAAGCATAGAAAGACTGGCCACGTACTATGTGGGTTCCTCATCTCACCGAAGGGATTCATTCCATCCGTGCTAAGTACCATCCTGATATTTCTAGGATTGTCCGAGAAATCTGGATGGGCCAGGTCAAATGATTTCCACTGCCTAGCATCCGCATGGTGCCGAAGTTTTCCGTCCTTCTTTCGCCAAGCGAAATGCCAGATTAATAGTTCAGCATCTCTACGATTAGAGAACATACGTTTCAAGCGATCAATCACCCGTAGGTACCACATTACTAAGGCTGGAACTTTCCTCTCCGTCTTTTTTCCAGGATGGTCTTCAATAACATTTTTATTCCTCTTCTACAACCTCTTATTATTATTCTTCTGGTGGTCATTGTAGTCCTCCACACAGTCATTTGGACGTTTGTATCGACTCGCGTTGCACTACGGACATCTCTCTAACAATCCATACTCTTTTCGATATAGGATACAGTGGTTCGGGCATGCATGAATCTTCTGAACGCCCAAAGTCAACGGACAAATCATCTTCTTTGCTTGGTACGTATTAGATGGTAAACCATTGGGTTTTGGCAAAACCTTTTTTAGGAGTTGTAAAAGATCTGAAAAACTAGTGTCAGACCATCCATTGCTGGCCTTCAGTTTCATAAGCTCAAGAATTGTGTACAACACAGTATACTGCTTATCGCATCTGTGGCGTTCCTCGTAAAGAAGGTTTTTTGATGCTTTGTCAAGTGCTTCAAAGTTATCGTATCCTTTGGTTGTAGTTCTCTGCAACAACACCTCAGGCGCAACATTTCGCATCAGTTCCTCCACATCAAAGGCGTCATCATCATCATGTTGATCAACATCATCATGTGTTATGTCGGATGTATGATCACAACCTCTTCTATGTTGATGAGCATCTTGCGGCACATCAGAATCTTCAGGCGGATTTTGGCCCATCTCACCGTGTTTCGTCCATCTATAATAGTTCTTCACGAAACCATTTTTCAACAAGTGAAATCGTATGGTTTCACAATCAGAACACGGATACATCGCTTCATTTTTACAAACTTTACAAGGACAATATATTGCCTCTTCACTCTGACGGGAAGCATATTGTGCGGCAGCTTCAGTAAATTCAGTTACTCTGTTAAAATATGCCACCACATCTCCGTCATTGGATGAGTACATCCAGGACCTGTGCTCCATCTAAAACATATATTATTTGAAAAAATATTAATAAATTCATTATTGTTAATTTTAGTAATGTACAAATTGAAAATATATTGATTTATTATCGCTCATAACAACATTAATTAAAAATCCTCAATGCTTTAATTAAAACTATTTATTAAGCAGAAAAAATTATTAAATAAATTAACTATATTGGTTTCTCTCTCTCCAAACAACATAACTCTAGATCTATAATCATAAATCAAATTAAAAAAAGAGATTAAAATGACGTAAATCAATATACAAGTGATGAATAATTGTAAGGAGAGTCATATTTGTTCATTTGGGAGAAGGTAACACTGTAAATGGAAGATTATTTGAAAATTTCTATTCACAAACCCTAAATTAGAAAAACGCTAATAACTCATTGTATACATGATTAAATACAAAATAAATGTGAGATTCAGCATGGATTTACCTCCTAGAATGCAATCCTTCAAAAGAAACGAAAACAAAGCCTCCCCCCTCTTTATCTAGATTTTTGTCGCCATTGTACGGACAAAATTAAATGCGAACTCCAGTAGAGCTCGGGGAGGAAGAAGCTGCGCATTTATAGCTAGAATAGTAGTGGCGGTCACAAGTGATGTCATCAATACTTTAGTGACGGCCATATTAGCAGCGGCGGGCAGCACCAGCGCCTGCCACTGCTATTGGTACAATAGTGGCGGTCCGGGATGACGTCAGCACCGACCGCCACTACTTTACCAACAATAGTGGCGGGCACTGGTGCTGCCGTCAGCACCAGCAACTGTAGTGGCGGGCATCTAATGTCCCGCCACTACAGTGGTTTTGCCCAACGCCACTACAGTGACGGTTTGTAGTAGTGTCAAGTAAATCAACAATTTCACGTTCATAAGATGATACCTTTTCGTTGTCGTCGTCGTCGGAGTTATCGGAGGAGCCCTTCTCTTCCTTATCCCCAAGAGCCATTGAGCAGAAGCTCTTGCGGGATCTTCAGTGCTGATGTGAGTAGCTCTTCGGTCTGTCCCCGAAGGCCATGAAGCAAAGACCCGCCGGAACGTCCTTGTCCTTCCCCTTCCTGATGATGATCTCCTCATCGCTTGAGCTCGATGAAGAGGAAGAAGACGTGGACCGATTGGAGTAGCTCTTCTCCATCTCGGCGAAGAAGGCCTTGTCGCGCTTCTTGTTCTCTCGCTGGTAGTCCTTCAGGGCCTTTCTGAAGAATTTGGTCTTTGGCTTGCTCTTGTTGAAGGAAGAGCTATCATGCTTGCCGGAGTCGTGGAAGCCACCACCGGTGCCCTTCTTGTGGCCATTGCGCTTGGGGCAGTCGGCGATGAAGTGTCCCGGGTCACCACACTCAAAGCACCCGGATTTCGTGCCGTGTCTTTTGAACATCCTCTTGTCATAAACACGACACACCCGGTTGTTAAAAAGACACAAATCGTCATCTCCCAAAGACTCAAGTTGGTCCTCAATGATAGACATCAAAGAGAACCCAGCATAGCTCACAGAAGAGGGATCAACAGAAGGTGTAGCAAGGGCCAGAGACTTTGATCCAGATCCAGTGAGATTTGATCTCAACTGGATATCAACCTCGGTGGCCTTCAGCTTGCTAAACAACTCAGAAATGGTCAAGATATCATAAGATGTGCTCTCAGCGATAGAGGATACCTTGATCTCCTAGATCTTTGGGTCCAAGGTATGGAGAACCTTGAGCGCCTGCTCGTGATCTGAGACTAACTGAGCACCCTCAGCCTTGTTGTCCCGAAGCTTGTTTATGATCGATTGAAAACGACCAAACAAAGCTTCAACAGATTCACCTGGCTTTTGTGTGAAGTTCTCATATTCATGCCGGTAGGTCTGATAGAGCCGAGCCTTGACCTGGGCTGTTCCCTCATGGTGTGCCTTGAGGGTAGCCCAGATCTCTCTCGCAGTGGAGAGATGGCTCACACGCTCAAACTCAGTGGGACCTAAACCAGAAAACAAGATGTTCACAGCCTTACTATTGTTCAGATGCTGGGCAATGATACCAGGAGTGCCATGCTCAGCAACTAGCAATATAACAAACGTAGCGTGAACGCAAATGTCCTAGATGTCCGAGCCTTGGCTCATAAGATAAGCTCGCATGCGAGTCTTCCAATAGTTATGGCCATAAGCTTCAAAGGACGGGACTTTGCAAGGAGACGTCATGATCACTACTGAGGTTTAGAACCAGTTAAGGTATGGAAAAACCCTAACCAGGCTCTGATACCACTTGTAGGACCGAAAGTAGCGACCAGAGGGGGGTGAATGGGCGCCTAAAAAATTCTTCCAAATCAATGGCCTATTCCAACACCCAACGCACCTCAAAAGACTAAGCAGCAAAGCGTGAACAGATTGCCTAAGTCTAAAAGTATCTAGCCTAGAAAAGACTAGTGTCCTAGACAGAGAAACACCAATACAGTGCTAACAGGCAGATAAACAAAATTTTCAAAACATGGCAGATCAAACTTCTCAGCAGATGATCTTAAGTGTACATGAAAAGGGATGAGAAGTTACTGTTCAAAATTTGTCTCATGTTCGATACTTGGCGAAGCCTGCTTTGCTGTGTCGAAGCCTGCTTCGCAGAGTCGAAGTCTGCTTCGCTATGTCGAAGCCTGCTTCGCTGAGTCGAAGTCTAGCGAAGGCTGTCGATGAAGTGCTGAAGGTCTGTTGAGTCTAGCCTAGTTCGAGTGTGACAAAATGCGAAGTATGCTTCGAAGCGAAGTATGAAAGTATCGAAGCTTGCTTCGAACAGTGTACTTCGAAGCCTGTACTTCGATCAGAAAGCTTCGAACAAGGTTCCCAGAAAGCAACCTTCGAAAGATAAGCGAATCCAAACACACAACAGCAAGACCAAAACGAATCCTACACTCAACCTTCGAAGTTAGCTTGATCGACGTATGACTACCGAAGTGGTAACCTTCGAACCACAGACCAGCTTCGAATCGAAGTGTGCTGATGCTCTCACAAGAGATCGAAGCCTTGAAACATATTTCGAAAAACAAGCTTCTAACTCACAAATTGAGACCCTCGAAAAAAACAGCAGCAAGAAGACCTCAGAAAACATACTCCGAGCGAAGTCTATCAGAGAGACATGCTTCGAAGCTAACTTCGAAGCGTGTCGAAGTATCGACTACGATAAGCTCGAGTCGGAGTACACCTTCGCAAGAACTGCCGAAGTATGCCAAGAGAACAGAAACTAAGCACATAACATACTTCGAATCTAGGTTCACAGTTCAAAATGGAGTTGAACATTTTAGCAAAGCCTTCGTAGGAGTCGGGCCGAAGCCTGCCTCACAGAGCTGTAGGACTTTGAACAGAGAAGGGGGCTTCGCTAGAAACAGCCAGAGAAAAGCTAGACCCTATCTGTTCGATCAAAAAGCTATGAGGAAAAAACAAGGCTAGAAAAAATAGCTCACTGTAGCTAAAGGAAACTAGTACTACTTGGAACAGGAACAAGCTAGTAGAACTAGTACTCCTCAGCCCGTACAACAGAAGGCATCAGAGAAGGCCATTCGCACATGAGAAAAAGACTTCCTACCGTGCAAAACGATGCAATATAAAATATACTCAATCATAGCGCACAAGAATCACAGCACGCAGAAAACAAGAACCAGGATGAATCAAAACTCACGATGAACAGAGGGATGTTCCTGGCGGCGCGCAGGAGAATGAGTAGTGAGCCAGAGAATAAAAAGTGACCCAATTGATTAAAAAGTGAAATCTGGAAGGGTGACCGAACCCTAGGGATTGGGGCCCTATTTATAGGCTGCCCAATAGTTAGGAATATTCCACCAGCTCCATAGGATTTTTTACAGACGCTGAAATAAAAGGAAAAGACTAAACTGCCCTTAGGATATTTTTACAGACTCGACTGACTGACTGTGGGCCTAGGGACAAAATAGTAAACTCCTATTTACAGATGACTTATTCGGAAGCTAAGCTTTCGTAGCAACTACGGCTTCTCTTCTAGACAGTTCGATACAAGATCAGCGGTCGTTAGTTTTGCGCCGAAATTGACAAAGCCTCCACCGACTTTGCACCAAGTACCCGGATTGGGCCGGCCCGACTCCACAGCTCTCTCAGCCCGGCAATCATTCACCGCTAGTGTACCTGAGTCAATCCTGGTCAACAGCTCAGTGGGTCTTCTACTGCTCCTGGCCCATGTACCCGGATTGGGCCACCCCGACTTCGCGACCCCTCTGCCCGACAGTCGCTCACTGCCCGTGTACCTGAGTCACACGCGGCCTAGACACATCAGATCCCCTCTCTTCTTCTGTCCTCTTTGACTATCGTTGACAATGACTCATCACATCTGGAGCCATGAGGCCCATGCTATTCAGCATGGCTCCTCAAAAGGATTATGCGCTATCTGGTAGGCACTACGAGTTATGGGATTCACTATTCTGGGCACCCAACTATGCTTGAGCGATGTAATGTTTCAAACTGGATATCTGATGTTGATAAGCTTTATGCAACAACTAGGTATGTTTTACCCTTGGAGGTGGTGTAATATCATCAATGTCTTGCAAATAGGCCATTTTAACGAGGTCAACCATGGAAGCAAAACTTACTGCTTTAGATACAGCAACTTTAGAGGCAGAGTGGTTGCGTGAACTATTGATGGACTTGCATGTGGTTAAAAAATCAGTGCCGGCTATCCTTATGAACTGTGATAGCCAAAGTGAACAGTGCTAAGGATAATGTGAAGTCATCAACACACGTTAAAAATGATTGAACTCTGTCAAGAAGTTAAGAAACTCCGGTGTGTAATAAGTGTGACTTATATTCAAATAGACAAAAACTTGGCAGACCCTGTACAAAAGGGCTATCACCGAATTTGATAGAAAATGCATCGAGGGAGATGGGTGTGAGACCCATATGAGTTGCTATAGTGGTAACCCAACTTATGTGATCATAGATCCCGTGAATTATGACTTGGTAAAACAAGCTATTAGATAACTAAGGAGAGTAATTATACATTCATAAGCTCTCTCTTAGTGAAGATGTAATACTCTCAAATACTATAAGCCACGTTGCATGTATGCTTTAATGTATTCTATTGGCTTTAATTAGCGAAAATTTTATCCTACAAAGCATTCCTGAAAGAATACACCTATATGAGCCTGATTGTTTAACGTCGTAGTCCACAAGACGTGGGTGATCTCTAGTAAGCTCAATATGAAACTATGGATTATGACACATATGCTCCACCCATGAGGTAGGCTACTAGAAACCAAGTACTAGTTACGAATTTGAGTTAAACTTACCACAAAAAACTTGCAATTCAAGGCATAGTCCATTGTTCAAGTTGTGGAGGAGTGTAGCTTGAAGATATAGGAGGGATTTTAACTTAGCAATCCTCGCCAAAATTCTAGTATATCAAACAACATTGAGAGTCATATAAATCTCTAAATGGATATTTGAGATCTGATGGGGGGTTGCTAGAATTTTGGGATAGAACCATATATATATATATCAAAAAATCCTAAATAAATCTCAAAGGCTCATGTCATGAAAAGGAATATAACGTAGTCGGGAGTCAGACTCAAGAGTCGGCACTCCGAAGTATCGGATCTGAGCCAAAGACATAGGAGTCGGGGTCAGCACTACCGAGTGCCTAACCCGAGTTAGGACTCGGGAGTCAGGGGTCGGCCTGCAGAGCCCGACCACGTGTTCCTAAAATCCCACTCCATGTCTGGCAGGGACACAGTCATTCTTTTTCTTTTTCCAATTCTTTGGGAATGTGGAGAAGATTGTGGGATATGGATATATTGAAACCAACTTGATTGAGATCATGATCACGACACGAGATCTGGTTACTCCCATATAAATACTCATCAATTTGGCTGGTTCTGATGATGAACAACTAGAGTAGACTAGAACTAATAACCACGTTAGAGTTTTGGTTGCTTTCTCTCTATCGTGCTATCGTCATAGTATACTTTATTACGTTCACCGACATGCACCAAGAACGGGAGAGTAGGTCTCCTGAACTACTCGCCTTTATGATCGTGCACTGGGAGAAGGCAAATAAGATTTTTAGGAAGCGCTCTACACGACTACTCAAGTTCATCACCATGGCACGTCTTCCATCCACATCTACTGTTGGTCGCCATCGCGTACTGCGATCCGACACCAACAAGAGCATCTCTGCACTGACCATGGATTCGTCTTCGCGTACCGTACAGTATGTGTGTTACTTTTCTATACAATTATTGATAATGTTTTGAGAAATCATGATTGATGTATTCATGTCCACTAGTATGATATATCTATTTATGCTAGTTCTGATGAATACCGTGATTTATCTATTTCGGAAATTAATCTTACAAATGCCTAATATGTCAACAAAACGTTGGTATAACTTCACATAACTATAAAACAAATTTCGATCATTTTTCATATTCCTTTGCTCTCCGTTCACCACAGTTTATTAACTGCCAATCACTTAAAATTGTCACCTTTAATTTATACATAAATAAATGCACAATCGATAGATAGGCTAGCTTGTAGTACTAGACGGCGTGTATTCTCAGAAAATATTTACTAAATTTCAATTCTTCTTGCTTGTTGTTTTCATCCGTAGGAATATTTTCATCATATCTTTTTACCCTCTTAGCTTTAAGGTGTTTTACGGGAGGTCAACAAATTGGTTAGAATAATGACTGTTTGATCTACTGGCAATTATAGATGGTACATAATTTCTTCCTCATAATTGAAGCAAGCAAGACAAAGTTGTACTGTGAAACCATCCAGACAAGACGCCAATAGATAATTAGCCGGACGGACCAGTATTATCCACAACATTGCAATCCATTCAAGGATACGACAGCAGGAAGGAGACGAGCAGACTTCAAGATAGTACAGAGACAGCGTCCCTTTCACGATTAGAAATTGGAATGGCGCAGTGACTGCGCGGTAAACAGAAGAAGGGGACATGTGAGAATGCATGCATAGGCATGGCCACTTGCCCGACTAGCTACGTGCTGCCGTGTATAAAAAGAAAGCACGTACTGCCCGCCGCTCGTCAGGCTTGTGGCTCGTTTACTGATCACGATTCGTTCGTTATCGAACGTTCCACTTTTATACGGATTTGCTACCTACCTTGATACTATATGTATGTCGTCCTTGTTTGACAGCGAGTAAACTGTGTCGAAACCATGTTTGGGTCCGATTGAATGAAGATTTTATTGATCTCTTTTTACCTTAGAACATGACCTCCGCACGTACTACCATAAAAACCATATTAGTAATTGTCAGAGGTGTGACTTTCAGTTACTTTACGGTTGGGTTTATCAGACCAGATCGGATGGTTAAGCTTCAAATATGTTATTTAGATGTTTATTTGTACTGAATTCCTTATAATTAGATATTTAGTACCCGAGTTTGGTACGAAATCTAAGTCCTACTCAAGATAGAGTCCTGAGATTGTTAGGCTTACCCGTCAATGATGATGTACATCTTAATGATGACATGGGGCCTCTTTAGTAATGGGTAGAAATAAAACCTTTCACTGTAGGATCCTTTAGTGATGGTGCGGCCTTAACCCTAGACTTACACCACCACTACCTTGTAAGAGGGCCTTAGTGATGGGTAACAATATTCACTCATCACTAAAAGGGACCTATCATCTCACCTGCCATTATTTATTAATGATGAGTGGTAATGTAACCCATCATCCTTTAGTGGCAGTCGATTATTATTACTCGTTACTAATATTATGGTCATTTTGAAAAAAAAAACAGTTTTAGGTTGCATCCTGAATCAAAGCTAGGATTTGGCAGCCAACATATCCAACATTCACAAACAATTTAACACGGAACACATATAATTCATCACCGAAGATTTATAATCTAATATTACATCATACCCTAAGTTTATAATACATACATTACAACCTCAATTGTGCCATTATTGATGTTGAAATGGAAGACGCATACCGTGCCAACTTCTAACGAGTTATCTTGAATAAATTGGCCAAAACTTGTAGATAAATAGCACCGTCCATCCATCACTTTATCCACTGCAATTGGGACTACCTCATACCCTGCTGCTGCCACCTGAATCTCGGTGGTCTGGTGGCGTAGGTGAGGTGTGATATAATTTTCACAGTACTGCTGTTAAAAGTACTATAAAATAAAATTTAAACAAAGCTAGTTAGACTATCTGTATAGATGATCTAGTTAACCAACGACATGTGCAAATTACTTACCACCAACTTCTTGTTGATGATCACGTTATTTATTGTGCAGACATATAATCTACTCTCGGAGGATAAACCTATCGAGATGTCTTGCAAGAGAGCCTTCCTTGCTGTAGTTACATCTATTGAATTGCCAAAATAATAGATGTGGTTCAATTGGTACATTTGGTCGGTGTCGACCTTATTGGCCATCAGCTTCCCCTTTCTGTCTGCAACATTGCTAGAACTCTCCCTTGATATTATAATAAAACCATGATAAGCACATAAACAAAACATGCATTTGTAGTATGTAATGTCAGTTCTCTATGTATACCACTATCGTCGTTATCCTCTACTTTGATGGTCGTTGGGGTCTTATCATCACCAAATTTAGTGTAAAATTTGGCCATAACTGTTATTACCAAATAGTCCCCTTGTGTTAGACCACCTCTTCTAATAAATTCCGGCCAATTTTTGTGGAGCCATATCCTGTCACCGCCTCCACAACTCACAACCTCAACCTTAGTGGTGCACCCATCTCTTGTCATTATTTGGAGGGTATCACAACCACGAATGTTATTGATATCACAAAATATTTTAATAACTACTACAACAATAATATAATGTCGCTTCAGTTTGTTAACACATTAAATATTATATGCAATGTACCATTTATAAACCTGGTGATGTCCGCCGTTGACTAGATAATTGATCTTTATTAAGCAACTATCAGGAACATAGGTTGGTACATGTAGATTGCTTGGAATGCTTGCCATATCCCTAATTCATAAATTCAATAAGCAAATTTCAGATAAATGAATTTATAAATTGAAATTTAATAGCAAGCATGAACAAACTTATGAAAACAAATAAAGAACCTATATTTAATACACATCAACAAATAATCCACATTTCAACATTTTCACCAATTTCCCACATATCCACATTTCCACGTTTCAACATATTGGAGGAGGAGGAGAACCTCACGAGGATGAGCATGCAACCGAGGTGAGGAGGTGCTGAGGGCACGGGCGATGGAGAGGCAAGGAGCACGACAAAGACGACAGTGCGGTGCGAGTGTAAGTTAGGGCCGATCAAAATGAAAGCATGATGATTCACTTCATGGCCTTCGCCTATTTATAAGAGGGAATCATCAATGACGGGTGATTAACTAATGTACATCTTACTGACGTTCTTTATTATTGATGGGTGGAAATATGACCCATCACTATAGGGGGATCTTTAGTGATGGGTCATACCATGACCCGTTACTAATAGGGGTGCCCCTTCTTTAGTGATGGGTCCTATTGCGACCCGTCACTAATAATGCAGTATTATTGATGCGTGTGAAATAACCCATTACTTACGGTTTATTACTCACGTGCGTCTTTTACTCATCACTGAAGTTGCGTTACTAAAGACCGTTTATGTGGTAGTGTTATCCTTCATGATCCACTTGGAAGGCCGCCATGGACCCTCAAGATGTGATGAACCGGTCGGAGGAGTTCAAGAAGTCGAAGGTGGATGCGAAGCCGATCGGCGTGCTAGAGGATAAAGGAGTTCTTCTAGCAAAGTCGTTGTCTCTGTGGCGCTCGGCAATCGGTGAGACATTCCTGACCCCAAGCACCAAAGAGTTGCTAATCTTTGAGTCTTTCTTCTTTCATGGGTTTGACTTGTGGGCACATCCTTTCTTTCGTGCCATGATCTACCACTACAACATTTCTCTCTACCATCTGAATCCCATCTACATTTTGCATATCGCCATTTTCTTCATCTTTGTGAGGCTTATCTTGTCATTGATCCCTACTTCAATCTTTTCCACCATTATTTCTGCTTAGGGCTGGCCACCAAGAAGAAGGTGGTCGTTGGCTATGGTCTTTAGTTGAGGGATGGGAAGGCGACCGAGTATATCTCAGTGTCACTTCCTTCTTCCAACAAGGGATGACACTCAGTTTAGTTTTATGTTGCCAACCACGAGCCGACTCTTTCGACGGAGATCGACCGAGTGCTAGTGTTGACGCTCACCTAGACCGACCGCTACCTATAGTTGGATTAGGTACAGGTGGATGAGCTCATGGCGATGACCAAGGAGCTTCGGGCAAAGGAGTTGTCAAGCGTTCACATGGTGCTCAACTTCATCGCTCAGAGGATCCAGCTGCTAAAGCTAAGGACCCATCCGGCCTTCGAGTACTCAGGCGGTGTAGACTCGACCAAGGATACGATTGAACGCCTATCATCCGATGAGGTGAGGCATAGGGTGAAATTTATTTTTGCCATCGAATGGGGAGTTAACCCCAATGGTGACCCTTAGGCCTTCAGACTGAAACATCCTACCATCGGTGAGAGTGCTCTATGCTTTTGACTTATGATTATATCACCTAGCGGGTTCTAAGTGTTGAAATGTATAGGGCCAAGAGGCATATTTGTCTCAGCCACCTCGGCTAGAGCAGTCCGAGGGAGTTGTGGAGAAGATGAAGGGCAAGGAGATTTGCCCCTTCTAAGAAAGCCAAAATGTCGATGACAGCGACATCTCAGGCGACACATAAGATACCTTCATCTTTCCTGAAAGAAGTGGGTGCCTACTCGGAGACCTCCGAGGGAGCACCAACAATAGGAGACATTGTGGTTCCATCATCTTCTAAATCAACAGCATCATCATCACCATCATTTTTTCTACCACCACTACCACCGACCAACGTATCTTCGGGCTTCGGCCAACGAATGAAGATGACATCGTTCCGAAAGTTGGTGTGGTGAGTTTTTCTTCTCTCGATTTGAATCAAGTGTTTAAACTTAATTTAGTGTTGAATCTTGTATTGTTTCTAGTAGAGCCCCATGGCCATTGATCATCTATGTTGCGGTGACTCCCGATGCCTTGACTGCCCACACCACCAATATAGTTGTGTTCACAGGGGTGACCGACCAGCAAGGAGTCATGTGGAGAGGGGCGCCGAGAATTGGCGTCCCGACCATCAGCGAGCCGAGGAAGACTGTGTTTGATCCAGTGTAGCCGACAACGACGTCGAGACCCGTCGTGCTTTCCCTAGCCTAGTCGGGTGTTGTAGCAAATGTTGCGACACCTGCTCCTACACTAGAAGTTGCTGAACTCGGCATGGGATGCCACTGTAGTGGTGAGCATGAATATGGTTGTCGGTTTGTTGACCGCAGTAGAGACCGATGCATGGGCAGTTGAAGTGGAGATGCCTTTGGCATGGTTGGAGGTGACTGATCCCGTGCCGCAAGAGGCCAATCCCACTAGAGTTGGGTTGAGGATGTTCCACTACCTTCTGCTTACATGGCGCCCGGTGTCCCGACCATCTTGTTCTAGAGAGGTATGGCAGTGGTCCGACAAGTGTTAGATTCATACACATAACGTAACATATGCTTTGTATTTAACTTGTTTTGCCTTTGTTGAGCGCTTTATCCATTGGCTAAGTTCCGACTTGGAGAGGTCGGAGAAGGATAAGTGAATCCTTCATGATCAGCTCAAGTATCGCTCCTATGGTAGGTGTTTGACCACTTTTGGTTGCCGGCTATATTTGTTGCCACTATTTCGATCAATGTCTGCATAACATAGTGGTTTGTTTTAGATGATCGACTTGAGGTGGCGATAATCTCAAAGGACCATTCGGCTATCAAGGCTGAACAAGGCTTGGCTGAAAGGTATGGAGCCATTGCCAAGGAAACACAAGCGAGGGCTAGGATCATCAAGGTCGAAAAGAGACTCGAGGAGTATAAAGCCCCCGGTGCCAAGTGATCTGGTGAGTATGAATGTAAGAAATCACCAACTTGGATTTTTTATCATTACTTTTGATGAAGATTTCTTCTGAAATGATGCAATGATCGTAGAGCTTCATCGGTGAGTTGGCACTCAGTTCGCCAACCTTGACATGCGTTTGAGCAACACTTAGGTAGAGCGAGACCATTTCTGAGCTGGCGTGGAGGTGCTTATCAAGATTATTGATGGCAAGCTGTTCAGCACCGCGTGATCGACGGAGTAGTTTATTGAATGGCTCTAGGGGTCGGTGACACGTTTGTGGGAGAATTCCCGTGACTTCACCTGGTCAGTGGCCATGCATGACCTCAGGATTGTCCAAGTGTTGTATTGAATGGCTTGAATGGATTATATTTGAGAGGGATGGACGACGAATGTCGAGGAGTCCAACGTGGAGCGTATTCACGCGGAGGTGAGGGAGATGGTGTAGGACCGAAAGTAGCGACCAGAGGGGGGTGAATGGGCGCCTAAAAAAATTCTTTCGAATTTATGGCCTGCTCCCAATACCCAACACACCTCACAAGACTAAGCAGCGAAACATTAACAGATTGCCTAAATCTAAAGGTATCTAGCCTAGAAAAGACTGATGTCCTAGAGAAACACTGATCCAGGCAGATAAGCAAAATATTCAAGACATGGCAACTCAAACTTCTCAGCAGATGATGTAAGTGTACATGAAAAGAGATAAGAAGTTACTGTTCAAATTTGTCTCCTGTTCGAAACTTGGCGAAGCCTGCTTCGCTGTGTCGAAGCCTGCTTCGCTGAGTCGAAGTCTGCTTCGCAGTGTCGAATCCTGCTTCGGAGGTCAGTGTCGAAGTCGAGTGAAGGTTGTCGTTGACGTGCCGAAGGTTTGTTTGATCTAGCCTAGTTCGAGAGTCGAAGTATGCTTCGAAGCGAAGTATGAGAGTATCGAAGCTTGCTTCGAACAGTTTACTTCGAAGCCTAGACTTCGAACAGAAAGATTCGAACAAGCTCACAGAAAAGCAACCTCCGAAAGATAGGCGAAGCCAAACACAGGGCAGCAAGACGAAAACGAAGCCTACACTCAACATTCGAAGCTAGGTTGGTCGAGGTATGACAACCGAAGTTGAGACCTTCGCTCCGAGGGTTAACTTCGAAAGACAAGCTCCGAACTTACACAATGTGATCTTCGAAAATGACAGCAAGAAGGAACTTACGTCGAGCGAAGTCTACCAGAGAGACAAGCTTCGAAGCTAACTTCGAAGCCTGTCGAAGTATTGACTTTGAACAGCTCGAGACAGAGTACACCTTCGCAGAGACCGTCGAAGTATGTCAAGCTAACAGAGCACAAAACGTACTTCAAAGCTAGAAACACAGTACACAAAGTGAAGTCGAAGTTCAAGCGAAGCCCTCGAGGATGTTAGATCGAAGCCTGCCTCACGGAGCTGAGGGACTTCGAACAGAGAGAAGGGGCTTTGCCAGAAACAACCAGAAAAGGGACTTTGCCCTGTCTACTTCGATCAAAAAGCTACGCAGAAAAAGCAAACTAGAGTACTAGTGTACTGTTGCTACAGAGAAGTAGTACTACTTGCAACCAACAAGAACTAGTACTCCTCACGTGAAGAACAGAGGCAACAGGAACAAATCTTCTCAAGAAAAATAGCTGTGCGCGTGAGACGAAGCCATAAAAATTGATGCAGATTTGCTGCACACGAACAGAGAATAGAAGCTTACTGCATCAAGAAGAACCGAATAAATGCAAGACAAAATGCTAAGAGCAAAAGCCTAGCGGCGGACAAATAGGAGAGAGAAAAATACAGGGAACAAAGAGGAATGACGCAAGGAATGGATTGAAAAGTGATTTCAGCAAAAGGGTGACCTAACCCTAGGGATTGGGGCCCTATTTATAGGCTGTCCAACACTTAGGAATATTCCACCAGCCCCTTAGGGTTTTTACAGACGCTGAAATAAAGGAAAAGACTAAACTGCTCTTAGGATTTTTTACAGACTCGACTGACTGACTGTGGGCCTAGAGATACAGATGACTTATCCGGAAGCTAAGCTTTCGTAGAGACTACGGTTTCTCTTCTGGACAGTCCGATACAAGATCAACGGTTGTCAGTTTTGCGCCGAAACTGACAAAGCCTCCACCGACTTTGCACCAGGTACCTGGATTGGGCCGACCCGATTCCGCAGCTCTCTCAGCCCGGCAATCACTCACCGCCCGTGTACCTGAGTCAATCTTGGTCAATAGCCCAGTGGGTCTTCTGCTGCTTCTGGCCCATGTACCTGGATTGGGCCAGCCCGACTTTGCAGCTCTCTCAGCCCGACCGTCGCTTGCTGCCCGTGTACCTGAGTCACACGCGGCCCATGAAACAGCAGATCTCCTCTCTTCATCTGTCCTCTTTGACTATCGTTGATAATGACTCATCATATCTGGAGCCATGAGGCCCACGCTATTTAGCATGGCTCCTCAATCTCCCCCTTGATGAGTGCATTGTCAACACTTCACTTCTTCAGCTCTCTAGTACCTGCAAACAACTGTGGAAACACGAAAACAAAGCACAAGAAAACAAAGAAGAAGAAAATAAAGTAAAAGTTTAACCCTAATGACCAAAAGCTGAACACAAGCAAGAAGCGATCATTATGGTTAGCCAAAAGTAAATCTCAAAATGAGTGCAATCTCAGAAAATCAAAAGAGTAAGGACAAACGGGACAAAAACTCCCCCTTAAACTCACATTCCAAGATCTCTCCCCCTTGTTGACAAGTGAACTCATCAAGCACTCAAAAGATACACAGACTCTCCCTGAAATGAAACTCCCCCTCAAAATATGCAATGAATGCAACTGGGGTGCATGTGGAGTGTAGAAAGCATGCTTCTCAGATATGATTGACTGCAAGTACAAACATCTAACACGTATAGCGAAAGACATACTGTTTGAGACTCATGGCATGATCAGTGCAACAGATGATATCTAAGAAAGTCATTAGCACACATTTTTCAGATTTTGCAAACAAAAGCATCACCACATTTTCCAGTTGACAAAAAAGGTAAAGCATGAGATGTAGAAGCTAACTAATATTTACCAAGATAAGCATTGTCCAAAAACAAAGTGCTTCAGCAAACTTGTTATCATTTAAATTTTCAGGCTTTTTCTTTTCTCTTTTTCATTTATGCCAGGGGTTATTTGCATGTCAAACCTTATGCTGACCGACCAAGTCAAGCCTAGGCCAGATCTGGACCATCAGAAGCTCAAGACATTGGTCTTGGCATACACTACATTGTCCCAGTTCATACCAAAGTGCTATGGTACGTAGTCCAGAACAATGCAATGCGACAAAAACAAACCCACCTGGATCTTTGCAAGTTATGCATAAAGAGGCATGGAATTTTCATTTTTCTTGATTTTTCATCATTTTTATAGCAAATTTCCATGTTTTAAAGCAGAAAGATGTCCAAGTTGCATGTTTGCATCTATGTCAGGAACTAGCTACAAGTCATGTAACAGGTAGAAAAAACATTCAACCTACACATGCTAGTTACCAGAAGCAATGGTGACCATTTTTCAAGTTGAAAGCGTAAAATCCATGCATATGACAGATATCAGACATATCAAGTGAACTGAACCAAAGCATGATCAATGACAAGTATTCAAAGGCATGTACCAGCTAGAATAAGTAAAGCAGTTCAATCATATAACAGAAGCAGCTCTAAAGTGTGATATGTGAATATGCGAGATATGAACACACACAAAAAGACTCAAGAAAAGAGTAACAAAGAAAGAAAACTGACGCAGAATATCCTAGAAAGGATACACAACACCCAAATCCCCTCGTAACGCTCAAAGGTAGACTGATCTAGGGGTTTGGTGAAAATGTCAGCCAACTGATGGTGGGTATCAACATAAACAAGGTCAATGACACCTTTATCATATTGATCTCATAGAAAATGAAAGCACACATCAATGTGTTTGGTTTTTGAATGGAGACAAGGGTTTTCCCTACGCTAATAGCACTGGTGCTGTCGCAAAACAATGGAACCCTGGTAGGAAAGAACAACCCAAAATCTCGCAGAGTGGAAATCATCCAAACTAACTAGGAGCAGCAGCTACATACTCAGCCTCAATGGTCGAAAGAGAAACTACAAACTGCTTTCGAGAAGACCAAGATACAAGAGAAGAACCAAGAAACTGATAGGTACCGGAAGTCGACTTGCGATCCAACCGGCACCCACCAAAGTCAGCGTCCGAAAAGCCAGATAAATCAAGAGATGATGATGTTGAATAGTAAAGACCAAGATCAGGTGCATAAGTGAGATACCTGAAGATGCGCTTGATAGCCTGCCGATGAGACACACGTGGCGAAGACTGGAAACACGCGCAAAGTCCCACGACGAACTGAATGTCCGGTCTTGTCACCGTTAAGTACAATAGCGAACCAATCATCCCTCGAAACTCCCTATCATTGACCTTGATGCCGCTCTCGTCCTTTTCCAGTCCTCCAGATGTACCCATTGGGGTCATCTGCGGCTTCAACTCCCCACCAAAGTCAAATTTCTTAAGCATGTCACGAGTGTACTTACCTTGGTGGATGAAAGTGTCGTCCTTGGTCTGCTTGATCTGGAGCCCTAAGAAGTACTTGAGCTCACCCATGAGGCTCATCTCAAACTCACTGTGCATCTGCTCAGAAAAATTGGACACAAGAGAAGCAGTAGTACCGCCAAAAATAATATCGTCCACGTAAATCTGAGCAACTAAGAAATCTGAGGCATCTATGAGCAAGAAAAGAGTTTTATCCACATAACCCATCACAAAGCCCTTCCCCAACAAAAACTGATTTAACCGGTCATACCAAGCCCTGGGGGCTTGCTTCAACCCGTATAAAGCTTTTTGCAATTTAAAAACATGTCGAGTAAACTTGGGGTTCTCAAAACCGGGGGCTGCCTAACATAAACTTCCTCCTCTATGAACCCGTTCAGAAAAGCACTCTTAACGTCCATTTGAAAAAGCTTAAAACCCTTTGAAGCGGCAAAAGCTAAGAGAATGCGAATGGACTCAAGACGGGCAACAAGAGCGAAAGTTTCTTCAAAGTAAATACCTTCCTTCTGGCAAAAACCCTGGGCAACTAATCGAGCTTTGTTGCGCACCACAACCCCATCTTCACCTTGTTTGTTTTTGAACACCCACTTGGTGCCTATGTGGTTGCATCCTTGTGGCGGCTCAACTAGTGTCCAAACCCGATTACGGACAAAATTCTCAAGCTCTTCTTGCATAGCATTAATCCAATGAGAATCAGAAAGAGCATGAGAAATGTCTCTGGGCTCAAAAGATGCAACAGAAGTAGATTCAGCAAACACAGCAAGAAAGGTACCAGATGAACTCAATGTTCTCTCAGTCAAATCACCAACGATGAGCTCTGAGTGGTGATCACGCTGAACTGCTCGGGTTCCCTGGTGATCTGAAGTCACCTCACCGGAGTCAGCAGCTGGCACCTCTGGACTCGACTGAGGGGGCTCGATCGAAGTGGAAGAAGTGATCAGAGGTCCACCCTCATTCTCAGTCGAAGTCTCAAAAGGTGTGGGCTCTGCAGGGGGTGCAGAAGGCCCACCCTAATTAGCGGCTGGAGTATCCTCATCTTCCTCGAAGATGGACTCTCCGAGCTCACCATCAGAAGGCTCAAAAGAAGGAGTCAAAGAAGGCAAGGACTCATCAAATGAAACATCACAAGTCTCGACAAGCAGCTGGGATTCGAGGTTCCAAACACGGAAGCCTCGAGAATGCAAAGCGTAGCCAAGAAAAACACGATCTCAGCAACGAGACTCAAACTTGTTCAAATGCCCTCCCTTCTTGAGCACAAAGCACTTGCAGCCAAACGCTCGCAAGTGGCTCACCTTGGGCTGTCTGCCAAATCGCAACTCATATGAGGTCTTACCTAGGTAAGCTCTAAGAAAAATGCGGTTGGCCAGTTAGCAAGCTGTGTTCATGGCTTCAGCCCAAAAACGCCTAGGAGTCCTGTGCTCATCGAGCATCGTCCTGGCCATCTCGACTAGCGTGCGGTTCTTTCGTTCCACAATGCCGTTCTGTGGGGGAGTGTAAGGAGAAGAAAACTGATGGTCCAGACCCTGATCACTACAAAAACTGACGAACTGAGAGTTCTTGAACTCAGAGCCATTGTCGGACCGAATTGCTCGCATCCGACCATTGTTCTCATTTTTCAGCTTCAAAATCAGGTCATGAACAAACTGAAACGTTTCATCCTTAGACTCCAAAAAGAAAACCCACGAGAATCAAAAAAGTCATCAACAATGACAAGCGCGTACCACTTCCCACCGACTGAACGTACCCGAGCTGGACCAACAGTGTCCAAGTGTAAAAACTCACCCGGATACGAAGTCATCACCTGAGACACAGGTGAGTGAGAAGCGGCAACCATTTTCCCATGACGACAGGGATGACAAACTAGATCTTTCTCCATTTTAAGCTTGGGCAATCCTCGGATGAGGTCCATAGAGCTTAACCTGACTAGCAGATCAAAACTCAAATGACCTAACCTCCTATGCCACTTCTAGAGCTCAAAGAAGATCTAGCAATCAAGCAGCGAGAAGGGCCAAAAGAACTAGAGAAGTTAATTCGAAAAACTTTACCGAATGGTAAAATCTGGCAAATCAAAGACCCTCTAGAATCAATCACAGAAGAATTACCCTTCTTAAAACGCACTTCCAAACCATCCTCAAGAAGTTGCGAAACAGAAATCAAATTGAAGTTCAAATTCTTAACCAAAGCAACATTCTTCAAAGAGAAATGATCTGAAATGCGAATTGAGCCAATGCCACTTACTTTCCCTTGACCACTGTTCCCGAATGTGATGTACTCTTTGGAGCTCGGGGGAGTGAGACTGGAGAACCATCTGCGATGTCTCGTCATGTGGCGAGAGCATCCTGAGTCCATGATCCAAACATCCTCCAGTCCCCGATCCTGCACAATTAGTGGCTGTAAGTGGGAGCAAATGGTCCGGCACCAGGTTTAGCAAAAGAGATAAACAAGTGTCGAGCCATCTCCTCAAAAGACGAAAAGCAGAAATCATTATGAGAGACCGGACCAAAACGCGGCTCAAAGCGCGGTCCTTGGTTCTACCTAAAGCCTCGGCCACGAGGTCCAGGACCGTAGCCAAAACGGCCTGGAGCTCTGTCGGAACAGGACACCACCATCTGGAGCACGGGCATGAAAGCCGTCTCTTCTACCACCACCTACACGACGCGGCCTGGCGTACAACCTCTCCCCTCGTCGAGAAACACGCAGTCTACCACCCTGCTGGTAGAACTGCTCCTGACCACCACGAGCTCTCTCTGATCTCTCAACCCGCTTCCTCCTGAAGCAAAACTCCGCAAGATGCCCGTCTCTGTAACAGTATTCACAATGATAGGTGGGCTTCTTGGGATGTGGTTGAGGCTTGGGGTTCTTGGGCTTAATGGTGTTTGGTGTAGTCTTCTTGGGTTGAGAGGGTCCTGGGAGAGAGTCAAGAGAAGTATGGAGGTGTTTGGGCTTTGGAACCCAGATGGGCTTCTTGGGTGGAGCTTTGGGCTGTTCATGAATCACTCCATCCTTGGGATGATAAGCCTGGGAAGACTCAGTGGACTGAGTCTTGGGGTATCTCTGCTCAGGAGTCATTTTACTCCACTCCACTGCCCGGCTAATGGCACTCTCAAAGTCAGCCTTGGTGTAGGTGTAGCCTACCCCAAACCCATCCTGCCTCTTGAACTGCTGGATCATCATGCCGAACTGTGGCTCTCGGGCACTGATCCAACTCAGGATAGAACGAAGGTAAAAGTTCTCATTCTGAGAATCAGCTAGCTCCTCTCTCAAGGAAGCTAGAACCTCCACCTGAGACAAGCAGGTCTCACACTCGCTCTCTACATGGACAGACTTCTCAGCTTTCAGCTTGATCAACTCAAGTCTAAGAGACAGGCAGTTCTCACAGACAGTGGGTGGAACTGACAATGTCTCAAGCTCTAACCTAGTATGTGCAAGCTCAGCTCTCACTCTCTCCAAATCCCCCAAATGCTCATCGCCCTTGGCTTTCAGCTCAGCTAAAACAGCTATATGAGATGAGCAATCAACACAGGGTGCAACAACAGTGGCTTGAGCATCTTTCAGCTCTAGCTGAGCGCTTTCAAGCTCAGTGGCCAAAGCGTCTCTCTCATCAACCCTTTCTGTGTACTTGGACTTCAGAGTCGACAAGTCACATAGAAGCACCTCACACTTTGGGCACTCACTGCTATCACCCAAGCAGGGGAAGAAGATAGACTCTCAATTCTGCCGTTGGCTATGGCAAGTTCACTCTCTAACTCATCTATCCTCTTCTTGGCCCCCTAAGTAGTTTTTCCCGATATTTTAACTCTTGATGATTGCTTTCAAGTAAATCAACGATTTCGCGCTCATAAGATGTTACCTTTTTGTTGTCGTCGTCGTCGGAGTCATCGGAGGAGCTCTTCTCTTCCTTATCCCCAAGAGCCATTGAGCAGAAGCTCTTGCGGGATCTTTGGCGCTGGTGTGAGTGGCTCTTTGGTCTGTCCCCAAAAGCCATGAAGCAGAGACCTGCCGGATCGTCCTTGTCCTTCCCCTTCCTGATGATGATCTCCTCATCGCTTGAGCTCGATGAAGAGAAAGATAACGTGGACTGCTTGGAGTAGCTCTTCTCAATCTCGGCAAAGAAGGCCTTGTCGCGCTTCTTGTTCTCTCGCCGGTAGTCCTTCAGGGCCTTCTTGAAGAATCTGGTCTTCGGCTTGCCCTTGTTGAAGGAAGAGCTGTCGTGCTTACCGGAGTCGTGGAAGCCACCACCGGTGCCCTTCTTGTGTCCATTGCGCTTGGGGCAGTCGGCGATGAAGTGTCCTGGATCACCACACTCAAAGCACCCGGATTTTCTGCCGTGTCTTTTGAACATCCTCTTGTCATAAACATGACGCACCCGGTTGTTAAACAGACACAAATCATCATCTCCCAAAGACTCAAGCTCAGTCCTCAGTGATAGACATCAAAGAGAACCCAGCACAGCTCACAGAAGAAGGATCAACAGAAGGTGTAGCAAGGGCCAGGGACTTTGATCCAGAGCCTAGTGAGATTTGATCTCAGCTGGATACCAACCTCAGTGGCCTTCAGCTTGCTAAATAACTCAGAAATGGTCAAGGTATCATAAGAAGTGCTCTCAATGATAGAGGATACCTTGATCTCCCAGATCTTTGGGTCCAAGGTATGGAGAGCCTTGAGTGCCTGTTCGTGATCTGAGACTAACTGAGCACCCTCAGCCTTGTTGTCCCGAAGCTTTTTTATGATCGATTGAAAACGACCAAACAAAGCTTCCACAGATTCACTAGGCTTTTGTGTGAAGTTTTCATATTCACGCCGGTAGGTCTGATTGAGCCGAGCCTTGACCTGGGCTGTTCCCTCATGGTGTGCCTTGAGGGTAGCCCAGATCTCTCTCGCAGTGGAGAGATGGCTCACACGCTCAAACTCGGTGGGTCCTAGACTAGAAAATAGAATGTTCACAGCTTTACTATTGCTCAGATGCTGGGCAATAATACCAGGAGTACCATGCTCAGCAACTGGCAAAATGACAAACGTATCGTGAACACAAATGTCCCAGATGTCCGAGCCTTGGCTCATAAGATAGGCTCGCATGCGAGTCTTCCAATAATTATAGCCATAAGCTTCCAAGGACGGGACCTTGCCAGGAGATGTCATGATCACTACTGGGGTTTATAACCGGTTAAGGTATGGAAAAACCCTAACCAGGCTTGATACCACTTGTAGGACCAAAAGTAGCAACCAGAGGGGGGTGAATGGGCACCTAAAAAAATTCTTTCGAATTTATGGCCTGCTCCCAATACCCAACGCACCTCAAAACACTAAGCAGCGAAACGTGAACAGATTGCCTAAATCTAAAGGTATCTAGCCTAGAAAGACTGATGTCCTAGAGAAACACTGATCGAGGCAGATAAGAAAAATATTCAAGACATGGCAACTCAAACTTCTCAGCAGATGATCTAAGTGTACATGAAAAGAGATAAGAAGTTACTGTTCAAATTTGTCTCCTGTTCGAAACTTGGCGAAGCCTGCTTCGCTGTGTCGAAGCCTACTTCGCTGTGTCGAAGCCTGCTTCGCTGAGTCGAAGTCTGCTTCGTAGTGTCGAAGACTGCTTCGGAGGTCAGTGTTGAAGTCGAGCGAAGGTTGTCGTTGACGTGCCGAAGGTTTGTTTGATCTAGCCTAGTTCGAGAGTCGAAGTATGCTTCGAAGGGAAGTATGAGAGTATCGAAGCTTGCTTCGAACAGTTTACTTCGAAGCCTAGACTTCGAACAGAAAGGTTCGAACAAGCTCACAGAAAAGCAACCTCCGAAAGATAGGCGAAGCCAAACACACGGCAGCAAGACGAAAACGAAGCCTACACTCAACCTTCAAAGCTAGGTTGGTCGAGGTATGACAACCAAAGTTGAGACCTTCGCTCCGAGGGTTAACTTCGAAAGACAAGCTCGAACATACACACTATGATCTTCGAAAATGACAGCAAGAAGGAACTTACGTCGAGCGAAGTCTACCAGAGAGACAAGCTTCAAAGCTAACTTCGAAGCCTGTCAAAGTATTGACTTTGAACAGCTCGAGACAGAGTACACCTTCGCAGAGACCGTCGAAGTATGTCAAGCTGACAGAGCACAAAATGTACTTCGAAGCTAGAAACACAGTACACAAAGTGAAGTCGAAGTTCAAGCGAAGCCCTCGAGGATGTCAGATCGAAGCCTTCCTCACGGAGCTGAGGGACTTCGAACAGAGAGAAGGGGCTTCACCAGAAACAACCAGAAAAGCGACTTTGCCCTGTCTACTTCGATCAAAAAGCTACGCAGAAAAAGCAAACTAGAGTACTAGTGTATTGTTGCTATAGAGAAGTAGTACTACATGCAACCAGCAAGAACTTGTACTCCTCACGTGAAGAATAGAGGCAACAGGAACAAATTTTCTCAAGAAAAATAGTTGTGCACGTGAGACGAAGCCATAAAAATTGCTGCAGATTTGCTGTACACGAACAGAGAATAGAAGCTTACTACATCAAGAAGAACCTAATAAATGCAAGACAAAATGCTAAGAGCAGAAGCCTGGCGGCGCACAAATAGGAGAGAGAAAAACACAGGGAACAAAGAGGAATGACCCAAGGAATGGATTGAAAAGTGATTTCAGCAAAAGGGTGACCTAAGCCTAGGGATTGGGGCCCTATTTATAGGCTGCCTGTCGCGCCCCGATTTAATAAATCAGGACTTTATTGAAATTCCAGAGAAAATCAATAAAACAAGACGTTCATCAGGCGACCACGTATAATACGGACAATCATTCACGGTTCGTAGACCGCAATTAATACAAAAGTGAATAAAGGTGAAGAGAAACTAATAAAATAAGGGTCCTAGATGAACGCCTCCTTCCAGTCTCGCCTTGACTGGGTCCGCTACTCCAGACCTTCATCCTCCTCATAGTAGACTGGCTCTGATGTTGTAAGTCAACGGGGTGAGTACAGATGTACTCAGCAAGCCACCGAATGCAAATATAATGCAAGATAATAACAAGGGAGGTAGTGGCTAATTTTGCGGAAGCAGCATAATTGTAAAGCTTTAAATGTGAGCAAGATATGAATTTTTGAAGTTTAAACAATTTTCTGGAATTTATTTAAACAGAAAACGTCCCTGGTCCACGGTGAACCGGGTTCACCGTGAACCCGTGACTATGCGCGTGGACCGATCGGATCTGGACCGTTGGATCTGGATCCAGCGGCCAGATGCGAGGCGGGGGTTTTAAATGAGTTTCAACGGCCCAGATTAAAACGTGGTGAAGGGGTATACGTGGACGCACGGGATCGTTCCAGCGTTTTAAGTCATGATCTACGGCCGAGATTAAACAATACCGGTTTGACTGGATCCGAGGGCCTGGATTAGATCCCGAAGGGCTTTAATCCTAGCCCTCCGATCTGGATCGGACGGCCAGGGACCCGTCCGGCACGGCACGAGCAAAAGGGGTGGTTACCCCCTTCGTTCTCGGCTCCGGCGGTCCAACGGCGAAGGATTCCGGCGACGGCGAGGCTTGGACGACTGTGATAAGGCCAAAATGGACCCAGTGATGAGAGGGGAACTTGGTCGTACCGGCGGTGTGGTGACGGCGAGCGGACGGCGACCGGCGTCGAAGAGGGCGGAGGAACCGTTCGGTTCGTCGGCGGCGAGGCGATCCGGCGGTCCTCTCGACCAACGGAGTCGTGGCTGAGGACGGGCGGGCTCTGGTGGTCACGACGGTGGCGACGACGTGGACGGAGGAAGTCCCGAGGCGACGGCGAGAGCTCGCCGGAGTCGAAATAGATGAGGAACCCGAAAACGGGGGCGGCGGCGCTCTGGTGCGTTAGGGCTCGGCTGCTACGGTGTGGGTAGAGGGCGGCGACCACAGGGGCTTTTATAGGGTCGTCGACAGCGTCTAAATGGAAGGAAAACCGAAGGTTTCCCTCTCCCTCCGGCGATCTCATTCCATAGGCTTCGGTTAGCTTCCATTCTCGCGAAACCGCGTTGGCCACGGATGGAAAGGGTGCGGTGGTGACCAGGGAAGGTGATCCGTGGTCGGATCGGGCGAATCGAGGTGGCCGGGCGGCGAGAAACCGAAAGTGATCGCCGGGAGGAAGGAAGGGGGCGATCCCCTTCCATCGGAGAAGACGAATCTGACAGGTGGGCTCCACCTGTCAGTGGGCGAACGAAAAAGGAAAGGGGCCGAGCGGCGGGTCCGGGCGGTCAGTGGCGCGGCGGGGGCTGACTGGTGGGACCAAGCGGGCGTGGGCGGGAGAGGGAGGCGGGGAAAAGCGCCGACAGGCGGGGCCCGCTCGCCAGAGAGAGAGCAGTGGTGGGCTGGGCCTAAAAGGCTTTAGGAGGGGGTTTCGGGGTTGAGGCCCAATTAGGATTAAAAATTTATTTCTGATTAAAATAATTCCAGTAATTCATTTATTTGATTAAGGGTTGAATCACTGTTGATAAAAATTTGTAAAAAATCCTAAAATTATATTTTGATCTCTAGTTCATCTCATAAAATTTTCAAGTCCAG
>JAAALK010000285.1:19719680-19775838 GCA_019279435.1 Zizania palustris | reverse complement strand
GGGGTTGAAGTCGAGGGTA
Organism: Zizania palustris; assembly: GCA_019279435.1. Classification (NCBI taxonomy): domain Eukaryota; kingdom Viridiplantae; phylum Streptophyta; class Magnoliopsida; order Poales; family Poaceae; genus Zizania; species Zizania palustris. The sequence goes on along the minus strand of JAAALK010000285.1, from coordinate 19,775,819 downwards.
GTAGGGGTTCATCCTCGAACTCTCCTTGATCTTCTTCTTCGAAGAGGGTCTGCTCAATGTCGTGTTCATTTGCCTGTTCAAAAGTGGAACAACAGAGGGGGTTGATTCATCAAAAGTCACATCACATGACCGATGACAGTTGTTAGTCTCCAAATTGTAAACACGATAAGAATGACCATGAGTAGTGTAACCCAAAAAGATCCCGTCGGAAGAACGTGACTCAAATTTGTCCAAATTACCACGTTTTAGGATAAAGTAACGACAGCCAAAAACTCAAAGATGAGTAACCATGGGCTGTCTCCCAAAACGTAGCTCATAAGATGTCAAGTCCAAAATTGAGCGCAAGAAAATTCGGTTTGAGATGTAACATGCAGTGTTCATGGCCTCACCCAGAATTTTCTAGGAGTCTGTGCTCATCGAGCATCGTCCTAGCCATCTCAACCAAAGTGCAATTCTTTCTCTCAACAACATCGTTCTGTTGAGGAACCCGCGGAGCAGAGAATTGATGTCTATGCCATGCTCCATGCAAAAGTCAACAAAGAGACTGTTCTTGAACTCAGTGCCATTATCACTTAGAATGAATTTCAATGCACGAGGGAGTTCAGTGAAAAGTCTGAAAGCCAAGCTCCGAAAGTGTAAAAACACTTCATCCTTGCTGGCAAAAAGAATATCCACGAGTAGAGAGAAATCATCGACAATGACTACACATACACTTGCCACCTAAAGAACTAACCGAGAAGGACTACAGTGTCCATATGGAGAAGTTCTCCGGGTGTTCAGTCATCACTGTGGTGACCGGCGAGTGCGAAGCGGCAATCATTTTTCCATGTGACATGGAGTGCAACTAAATTCTTCTCAAACTTGAGCTTGGGCAATCCTCGGATATGACCTAGGGCACTCAGACGAGCAAGCAACTCAAAGCTCATATGCCCAAGTCTCCTATGCCACTTCCACAGCTCAGAAGTCGAATGGCAACAAGACAATGAGAAGAACCAGATGACTCAGAAAAATCAGCTCCAACAACTCTCCCAACTCTAAAGATCTTACAGACCACAACGCGATCAGAATTGAGTACTTGCGAAGTATCACGATGGAATCACACTTCCAAGCCCTCATCAAGCAATTGAGATACAGAAAGCAAATTGTATCCCAAGTTTTCAACCAAAGCAACATCTTTGATAGTGAAATTCGAGTTGATTCTTACCACACCTTTACCTTTCACTCTACTCCTTCGATTGTTGCCGAAGGTGATATGTTCCCTTTGCTTGGTTGTGGTGAGGCTGGAGAACCATGCTGCATCTCCGTCATGTGGCGTGAACAAACCGGTGTCCATGATCCACATGCCCTCCAAGCCTCGGTCCGGTGCCTACATATGATAGTAAAATCTCGATCGCTCAGTGCTGGGGTGAGTGAATACATGACGAGGCATCCAACACTGAGTGATACGAGTAGTAGGCACAGTAAAAATAGAATGTCTCCGCACAGGATAATCGGAATGATACAAAGTTCGAGGTCTACCTACATGCTGGACCCAAATGCATGATGAGGTCCTTCTACTCTGACGAGGTACAAAGCTACTCGCCCGGGGTCTACCACCATAAGGAATATGGTGAACACCTCGAGGAGCAAAACCTCTCCGAGAAGTACGAGGAGGCCTCGAACACAGGACGTGAGTACAACTCAGACTCATGCATACCTCAAGATGGGTAATGCATGTCCTTGAAACTCATCGCCTGAGAACGTCGCTCATCCTTGATGCGACAAAAACAAAACCCAACCAGATGACCACCCACTGATAGTAGGAACAATTGGAAAAACTCTCCTTGGGGCACTCTCATGGGTCATAGGAGCAATCCTCACAGTCTCCTTGGGGCTTCTGCTGAGTGGTTTTCTTGGGAGGAATTTTCTTTGCGGGAGGTGTGGTCTTCTTTTGAGTTCGGATAGGCTTTTTGGCTGATGGAGTGTCTAACAGAGCTCTCTCTTTCTCTAAGGTAGTGGGTGAGGTATAAAAACAGTCTTGTTCTTACTATCCGAGGGAATCCTCTGAAAACCCAATCCTAGAGCTGACCCTGCCCGGTTGGCACACATCTTGGTCTTGGCCAAGAGTAAGTCCATCCTATCCTTTCCCTCAGTGCATTTGTTAACCACAAAAAAAAGGTATTCATTTTCAGTCATGAGTTTTTCAGCTCGCTCTCTAATAGTGCCTAGCTGGTCCTTAAGGGTTATGCAAGTGTCACACACAGGTTGCACATCGTTAGAACTACCGACCCTCTTCCAATCTAGCCTCTAAATCATGAACATGCTTATCACGTAAATAAAATGCTCTCACGTAATAAAGAACAGTCATGCATTCAGTTATATCATGAGAACTAGAATCAACCATCAAAAGTTGCTTCTGTGCAGTCTCAAGATCAGATAGAGTTTGAGCATGTACAGAACACAACTGAGAAAGCTCACCCATGACAACAGTACAAGATTCACATTCAGCATCATTAATCTAGACTTAAGCATGGCATCATCAGTAGAAATAGATTCTAGCCTAAGTCTAAGGTCTTTTCAATCTCTAGCGACTGCACAAGTAATTTATCCTGACCAAGAACTACTTCATTTAGTCATCTAATTTAATTGAAAGCTGGTCATAGGATAGAGGTACCTCATATGAGTCAAGCTCATCGCCGCTGTGATCGCTATCGGCCATGAAGCAAAGGCCGGTGAAAATCTAATCCCTTCTTGTCCTTCTTCTCGTCCTTCTATTAGGGACTCCTCCTCATCAGAGCTTGACTCCTCAGTTGAGGAAGTGTCGATGTCGTTGAGAGCAGCAACAAAGGCTCTGGAAGCGGCTTTGGCTATCCTCTTAGCCACCTTGCCGTTGCTTGCCCTTCACAAAGGGTTTCCTCTCCTTTTTGTGGTATTTGGGGCGCTCACTCTTATCTCTCTTCTTGAGTTTAGGAAAAATTTGCCCTTGATGTGAGAAGTGTCGCCACACTCAAAACAACCACTAAAACCACCTCTCCTCTGATCCCGTCTCTCATGTTGAAAATGGGTGAACCTTCTGGCAATGAGAGCAAGCTCATCATCATCCAGAGTATCCACTCGCTCCTTAGTGATGGAGACCAGGGAGGACAAAGCAAAACCATTTGCAAGAACACAAGTGCCTGATGTGCTTGGTTCTGCATTGGTGCCACGGCTAGTGCTAGAAACTAGTGCCAATGGCTGTGGCAAGGAGTTCCTATGCATTGGGAGAGATGCCTTGGCAATCTCTGTGGACTTCAGCTTGCTAAAGAGCTCATCACAGGTCAATGTGTCGTAACCTGCAGACTCCTCAATGCTAGATATCTTCACTCCCATATGCTACGATCAAGATCATAGAGAAGCTTGATAGCCCTATCATGATCATTATAAGCAAGCGTCCCGTTGGACCACAAGTTACTCACTATCGCATCAAAGCGAGAAAACATGGCATCTATAGATTCACCAGATGCCTGCACAAACAGTTGATACTGTTGATTGTTGTGCTTTGGCGCCAGGCCTTAATCTGTGTAGAGCCCTCATGAAAAATAGTGAGTGTAGTCCAAATCTCCCTAGCTGTCCTAAGGTGCTGCACCCTATAAAACTCACTATACTCAAACCAATGATCCTTCTCTGTTTGAGAGGTGCGAGTTTCAGGGATGGAGTATTGTGAGTCCACAATCTCCCAAATTGCATTTCCTTGGCCTTAGCAAGTAAGCCTCCATGCACACCTTCTAGTATGCAAAATCCGTCCCATCGAACAGAGGTATTTTACTAACTTGTCCACGTCACCAACAGATCATAAAACCGGTTAAGGTCAATAGGTGATCTTAACCCGCTCTGATACCAATTGTTGGACTGGAAACGATGACCAGAGGGTGGGTGAATGAGAGCTTTTAAAATTTCAGACTAAAAATAGTCTTCTGTTTAAATTCTGTCTTCTGTGAACAGACTTTGAACACACCCTTCGAAGTTCTGGTTTGGAGGTATTTCACAGCTCCGAAACTAGGCTTCGCCAGGAGCAAAAGTTCGAAGTCAAGAAGACTTCGCTCTACCCACAACACCAAAAACTCAACTCTGCTAAGTCAGTGCAGCCTCTGCACACTGGGTGCCTTTGAGCAGGCTTCGCACTACACCCTTCGCAAGAGCAGACTTCCCTCTGAGGACTTCGCCCAAATACTTAGCGATAGCAACTTGTGCTAGGCTTCGTACTTCGAAGGTCTAAACGCACACTGAACACACTTCGCTGAGGACTTCGACAATGGAAGAAAATGGGCTTCGAACAGTGCTTCGCTAATAATCAGAGAGGTCTTGCCTCCAGTTACACAGAGCGAACATACATTGAAAAACACACACTTCACACGAACAAACTTCTCACACACTTCTCCAGAAGAGATCCAGTGCACAAACTCAACCCAGAAGAAGGTGGTGCATAGAGAAATCAAAACATGCAGTGCAAAGTAGGCATACAAGTTCAAACAGTAAATGAAAACAGAATCAAAATTTCATTGCTTGAACAGGGAACACAAAATAAACTCACAGGATGAACACAAAGAAAAATGGCAGTTAGCACAAGAGTTCTACAATGACTACTCAAAAGTGTTACTGTGGCCTAGGCTAGCCTCCACTATTATAGGCACTATTTAACCCTGTGAATAGACTACTTTACCCCTAGGGTTTACCACTGATTTTGTCTCATCAGAACAGGGGGGTACAACTGGTAGTCTACTTTATTTGGAGGCTTCTTTTGTCAGCTTCGCAGCGGAGACAACATCAACTTTTGTAGAGCAGACACAGTCAGCCTTTGTAGTTTTGGAGCCTTCTAAAGCCCCCTTCGCATGCGAGGGGTGCGGTAGCTTTGGTGAGAAGCCTTGAGCCTGATGGCCTTCGCTTCACCGATGCCCGTTTAGAAAAAGCACTCTTAACATCCATTTGATGAAGCTTAAAACCTTTTGAAGCAGCAAAGGCTAAAAGAATACGAATGGACTTAAGGCGAGCAACAGGAGCGAAGGTCTCTTCAAAGTCAATGCCTTCTTTTTGACAAAAACCCTGTGCCACTAATCGAGCTTTGTTGCGCACAACAACACCATCTTCTACTTGTTTGTTCTTAAAACACCCACTTGGTGCCTATGGTGTTGCATCCAGGTGGCACCTCAACTAGTGTCCAATCCCGATTGCGAACAAAATTTTCAAGCTCTTCTTGCATGGCGTTTATCCAATTTGAATCAGAAAGAGCATGAGAAACGTCTCGGGGCTCAAAACTAGCAACAAAAGCAGACTCAGCAAACATAGCAAGTGAACCAGCTGAGGAACGAAAGGATCTCTCAGTAAGGTCACCTATGATGAGCTCTGAAGGGTGATCACGCTGAACTGCTCGGGATCCTAGGTGATCTGAAATCACCTCACTAGAGTCAGCAACTGTCTCCTCTGTACTCGGCTGAGAAGTCATCTCACCGGAGTCAAAACCTAGCGCCTCTGGACTCAGCTGAGGAGGCTCGATCGAAGTAGAAGAGTAATAAGAGGTTCGTCCTCATCCTTAGTCAAAGTCTCAGAAGGTGTGGGGTCTGCAGTTGGTGCAGAGGGCCCACCCTCATCATCAACAGGAGGGTCATCATCTTCCTCGAAGATGGACTCTCCAAGCTCATTATCTCCAGAAAGCTCAAAAGGAGTCGGCGAGGGCAAAGACTCATCAAAGGAAACCTCACAAGTCTCGACAAGCATCTGGGAGTCTAGGTTCCAAACACGAAAACCTCGTGAATGCAAAGCATAGCCTAGAAAACACTCCATCCCAACAACGAGACTCAAACTTGTCCAAATGCCCTCCCTTATTAAGCACAAAGCACTTGCATCCAAAAGCTCGCAAGTGACTCACCTTGGGCTGTCTACCAAAACACAACTCATATGATGTCTTACCTAAGTAAGCTCTAAGAAAAATGTGGTTGGCAAGATTACAAGCTCTAAGAAAAGCTAGGAGTCCTATGCTCATCAAGCATTGTCCTGGCCATCTCGACAAGTGTGCGATTCTTTCGCTCCACAACGCCGTTCTGTGGGGGAGTGTAAGGAGCAGAGAACTGATGATCAAGACCCTGATCACTACAGAAACTGACAAACTGAGAGTTCTTAAACTCAGATCCATTGTCCGAATGAATTGCTCGCATCAGACCATTGTTCTCGTTCTTCAGCTTCAAAATCAGGTCATGAACATACTGAAAAGTCTCATCCTTAGACTCTAGAAAGTAAACCCACGAGAAACGAGAAAAATCGTCAACTATTACAAGGGTGTACCACTTCCCACCGACTGAGCGTACTCGAGCTGGACCTACTGTGTCCATGTGCAACAACTCTCTCGGGTACGAAGTCATCACCTGAGTCACAGGTGCATGAGAAGCGGCAACCATTTTCCCATGATGACAGGGATGACACACTAGATCCTTCCCCATCTTAAGCTTAGGCAAACCTCAATCTGATAAGCAGATCAAAGCTCAAATGGCCTAACCTTCTATGCCACTTCCATAGCTCAAAGGAGGATCCGGCCATCAGACAGCGAGAAGGGCCAGAAGCACTAGAGAAAACAATACGAAAAACCTTACCGAAAGGTAAGATCCGGCAAACTAATGATCCTCCAGAATCAACTACAGAAGACATGCCCTTCTTAAAGCGCACTTCTAAACCATCCTCAAGCAATTGCGAAACAAAAATTAGATTAAAGTTCAGATTTCCAACTAAAGCAACATTCTTTAAACAGAAATAATCAGAAATATGAATCGACCTGATACCTTGTACCTTCCCTTGACCACTGTTCCCGAAAGTGATGTATTCCTTGGAGCTCGGGGGAGTGAGGCTGGAGAACCATCTGCGGTGTCCCGTCATGTGGTGAGAACAACCTGAATCCATGATACATACGTCCTCCAGTCCTCGATCTGGCAAGATCAATGGTCATGAGTGGGAGCAAATGGTCGACACCAGGTCTAGCAAAAGTACTAAACCAGTGTCGGGCCATCTGCTCGTATGTAGGAAAGCAGAAGGAATCATATGAGTCAGGACCAAAACATGGCTCAAAGCACGACCCTCTATTCTGCCTAAAATCACGGTCACGAGGTCCAAAAACCGTATCCATAATGATTCGGAACTCTGCCGGAACGGAAACCACCCTCCAGAGCACGGTCATGAAAACCGTCTCCTCTACCACAACCTACACGACGTGGCCTGGCCTCTAGCCTCTCTCTACGTCGAGGAACTCTCTATCTACCACCCTGCTGGTAGAACTCCTGCTGCCCACCTCGAGCTCTCTCTGCTCGCTCAACCCGCTTCCTCCTGAAGCAAAACTCCTCAAGATGCCCGTCTCTATGACAAAACTCACAGTGATAGGTAGGCTTCTTGGGATGTTGTTGTGGCTTAGGATTCTTAGGCTTGGTGGTGTTGGGTGTAGTATCTTTGGTGTGGGAGGGTCCAGGTAAAGAATCAAGAGAAATGTGGAGAGTTTTAGGCTTTGGAACCCAGATCTGCTTCTTAGGTGGAGCTTTAGGTTGTTCTTGAATCACTCCATCCTTGGGCTGACTATCCTTAAAGGACTCAGTGGAGTGAGTCTTGGGATATCTCTGTTCGGGAGTCAACTTACTCCACTCCACTGCTCGACTAATGGCACTCTCAAAATCAGCCTTGGAATAGGTGTAACCTACCCCAAACCCATCTTGTCTCTGAACTGTTGGATCATCATGCCGAGTTGTGGCTCTCTGGCACTAATCCAACTCAGGATCTGACGAAGGTAAAAGTTCTCGTTCTAAACAAAAGCTAGCTCCTCTCTCAAGGAAGCTAACACCTTCACCTAAGACAAGCAGATCTCACACTCTTTATCAACATTGATAGACTTCTCAGCTTTTAGCTTGATCAACTCCATTCTAATGGACAAACAGTTCTCACAAACAGTGGGTGGAACTGACAAGGTCTCAAGCTCTAGCTTAGTCTGCTCCAACTCAGCTCTCACTCCAGCTAACTCGCTCAACTGATCATCACTCTTGGCTCTCAGCTCACCTATATGAGCTAAATGGAATGGGCAGTCTACACAAGATACGACGACAATGGCATGAGCATCTTTTAGATCCTGCTGAGCGCTCTCAAGCTCAGTGGCCAAAGCGTCTCTCTCATCTACTCTCTCTGTGTACCTGGACTTAAGAGTCATCAGGTCATACAGCAGCACCTCACAGTTAGGGCACTCACCACTATCACCCAAGCAAGGGGAAGAAGACAGTCTCTCAATCTTGCCATTTGCCTTGGTAAGCTCACTCTCAAGCTCATATATACTCTTCTTAGCCCCTCTAAGGAGTTTCTCCCTATACTTCAACTCCTGACGATTTTGTTCTAGTAAATTAACAACTTCTTGTTCATAGGATGATACCTTCTCATCGTCGTCGTCGTCGGAGTCATCGGAGGAGTCCTTTTCTTTCTTCTCCCCAAGAGCCATTGAGCAGAAGCTCTTGAGGGGTCTTCGGCTGTCACGTGAGCGTCTCTTCGGCTTGTCCCTGAAGGCCATGAAACAGAGGCTCTCCGGATCATCCCTGTCCTTCCCCTTCCTGGTCACGATTTCTTCATCACTTGAGCTCGAAGATGTGGAGGAAGACGAGGATCTCTTGGAGTAGCTTTTCTTCATCTTGGCGAAGAAAGCCTTGTCTCGTTTCTTGTTCTCACGCCTGTAGTCCTTCAAAGCCTTCCGAAAGAATCTCGTCTTGGGCTTGCCCTTTGTAGAATTGTCGTACTTTTCGGAGTCGTAGGAGTTGCCGCCGGTTCCCTTCTTGTAATTCTTCTGCTTGGGGCAGTCGACAATGAAATGACCTGTATCACCACACTCAAAGCATCCGGATTTTGTGTCGTGTCTCTTAAACATTCGCTTATCATAGACACGTCGCACCCGGTTGTTAAACAAGCATAGATCATCATCTCCTAGAGTATCAAGTTGTTCCTCGGAGATAGACATCAAGGAAAACACAGTACAACACATGGAATTAGGATCAGCAGATGGTGTTGCAAGTGGAAGAGTCTTTGATCCAGAACCAGTGAGATTTGATCTCAACTAGATATTGACCTCTGAGGCCTTGAGCTTACTAAAAAGCTCTGCGAAGGTCAAGGTATCATAAGACGCACTCTCAACAATAGAAGAGACCTTGATCTCCTAGATCTTAGGGTCCAAGGTATGGAGTACCTTAAGCGCCTGTTCATGATCCGAGACAAGCTGATCACGCTCAGCCCTGTTAACGTGAAGCTTGTTAATGATTGATTGAAAGCGACCAAACAAAGCCTCAACTGTCTTACCTGACTTCTGTGAGAAATTTTCATACTGACGCCGGTAGGTCTGGTTGAGCCTAGCCTTGACCTGAGCTGTCCCCTCATGGTGTGTGTTGGGGGAAATTGCTTCACTTCCAGGACTTAGAGATTAATAACTCAAAGGGTCACTAAGCTTCGGAGCTGGTGGGCTCTTATTCGAGGTGAAGGCGTCGAGCCAAAGGGTTCCTCGATCCGGAGTCCTGAGAAGCCCTCCGCAAGATACGAAGGCTCCGAAGCAGAGCGACAGGATTGATAAGATGTTTGGCTTATCCATCTGCCTCGGATAACTTTACCCTTTTTGAACCCTGCTCCGGGTACCGAATAGTTTCCACTATGTCGGTTGTAATATAGGGTAATTAAGTCCTTTCCTTAGACATGTTTTCTTATAAATACCTCCTTCTATCTACCCTGGAGACTGGATCAGATACTCAGATATTCAATACACATATTCGAAGTACTTGAGCTATTATCCAATACGGAGGCTTGAGACAGTTCTTAAAAACGAACTCACTGTTTGTCCGTTCTTGATCTCATAGAACCTGTTAGCGTAAACTTTCACGCCAACAGTTGGCGTCGTCCGTGGGGATCCCAAGTTCTAGAAGCTTGTTCTCTACTGCTGACTGCACTTCGAAGGGCACTTACGGAGGGAGCCTCGGAGTCCCAAGATTCCGCGCACCCTTCGGTAAGGGGCTTCTTAGTGCAGCTCGAAGGCCCTCACTCGCCTTACCAAGTCAATCGAAGTCCCCAGTCTTCGGACCTCTCCGTGACTAGCTATGCCTCCGAAGCGAAGCCAAGCCTCAGGTCCTCTCCGAAAGTCCCCTCGGACCATAGGAGCCAGACCCTCAACTGCTCTGGTGATTCCCGAAGATGCCACTGGGCGTCGAGTGCCCAGGGGTCACCGAGCTCCTCCTACAGTGCTCCGGACTGATTATGTCAGCTCCCAAGACCCGGAGCTGCCCTCCGACGAAGACGAAGACCTTCTTGGAACCGAGGCTATTCAACTAGCAAGGCTTTAGGAGGAAGTGGCCAGGTGGAGGCAAGAGGACGCCGATCATCTCCGCACTCAAGCTTCCACCGAGACTCCAGAAGGGCCTCAAGACGGTGGTGCTCGCATTCTCCTAGAAGCTGCCCAAGTCCCGGAGGAGGCTGAGAACACATCATTCGATGATGAGTCTCTGCTACATTCAGACTTGCAAAGAGTGCCCTTCGATCCCAGATTCAAGGCCTCGAAGTTACACAAGTACTCCAATGGGTCAGACCATGGAGAGTTCACCCGCTCGTATGCCCTGGCAATAGAAGCAAGCGGAGGGGTGCGCAACACCATGGCGAAGTGTTTCCCCCCTCGCCCTCGAAGGCGTGGCGCTCCGATGGTTCTGGTCCTTGAAGCCAGGATCGATCAAGTCCTGGGAGCAGCTGAAGAAAAAGTTTTTGAGCAACTTCCAAGGTACGTTTGTGGCCCCGATGTCCATAGGGAGTTTGTTCCAGGTGAAGCAGCGGGCGGGAGAAACACTCCGGGAGTACTTCACGCGCTTCGCCCACACCAAGTCACAGATTAAGGGCATGTCTACCTCTTCGGTAGACGACGCCGCCCGCGAAGGAGTGCTAAACCCCGACCTCCTCAGCAAGCTCCATCGGAAGCCGGTGACGTCCGTGGCGCAGCTGATGGCATACTTCGAACAGTATGCCAAGGCGGAGGAAGGTTGTCTTCGGTGAGTCGGAACACCCGCACCTACCCTCCGAGAAGTCAAGATGGAGACAGAAGCCTCAGCTCCTCGGCAACCCCCTCAAGATAACCACTTCAACGAGCATAGGCGAGGGAAGAAGCATTTTCGTTCGGAGGTGCTTAGCATTGCACCATCCGTTCCGAAGGCACCTGCCAATTTTCAGCAGGCGCAGAACTTCAAGGCTGGAGCACCGAAGCCTCAAGAGAGAGCACATGGCAGGCGCTAGAGTTTTTTCTGTTGCGTGCATGGCGACAATATGTAGGACCGAAAGTAGCGACCAGAGGGGGGGTGAATGGGCGCCTTAAAAAATTCTTTCGAATCAATGGCCTGTTCCCAATACCCAACGCACCTCAAAAATACTACGCAGCAGAAAATAAACAGAAGGCCTAAGTCTAAAGGTTTCTAACCTAGAAGCAACTGATGATAAACAGTGTAAAACTAAAGTGGTGCAACTAGGCAGATGAACAAGTTGTAACAGGCCTAAACTTCTCAATGAAATGATCTAAGTATGTGTATGATGAAAAGAGAAGTTACTGTCCAAATTTGTCTCCTGTTCGGAACTTGGCGAAGCCCCCTTCGCTCGTCGAGGTATGCTTCGGAGGTTGGTGACGGAGCCTGTCCGAGATGCCGAAGGTGTCACGGTCTAGCCTAGTTCGAAGTGGTAAGATGCGAAGTGTACTTCGGAGCGAAGTAACACAATGCCGGAGCCTGGTTCAAAGTATGTACTTCGAAGACAAGGCTTCGAACACAGCTTCGAACCAAGAGCTTCGGAGCAAAGTGACAGAGTCGGAGCCTGCTTCGAAGTGTGTACTTCGAAGACAAAACTTTGAACACAACTTTGAACCGAAAGCTTCGAAGCAAAACCTTCGAACAGAAAGCTTCAAACACAACACACAAAAGGACAACCTTCGAACAAAGAAGCGAAGCCTGTCACACGACAGAAAACCAAGTCCGAAACCAATGCTCTACCTTCGAAAAGAGCAAGCTCCGAAAAGAGAGGCGAAGGGTGATGCTACATAGAAGTCAGTGCGAGGCCTAGCGGAGTTACAAGCTTCGAACCCAACTTCGAAACTTGTCGAAGTATGGACTTCGAACGGATAGGGCCGAAGCCCCTTCGCACTATTGTTCGAAGTATGCGATACCGTCGTTCAGAAAAATGCTTCGAAGCTTAGCAACACAGAATGCAAACCAAAAACCGAAGATCGAATGAAGCCTTCGAAGGAGATAGATCGAAGCCTGTCTCGCGAAACTGAAGGGGTTCGAACAGAGAATAGCTTCGCTCGAAACACAGCCAAAAAGGTGACAGACCCTGTCAGCCTCGATCAAAAAGCTGTGCAGTAGAAGGTGAAAAGCTGCACGGACTACTGTAGCTACAGGAAAGTAGTACTACTTGCAACAGCAAGAACTAGTACTCAGTTTGTGAAGAACAGAAGCAACAGAAGAAGCTTCTCCTCACGAAATAAATTCACCAGCCCGTAGCTGAAGCAATAACTCTCCAAACCAACCAAGTGCAACAAATAAAATCAGCAGGGACCAAGGCTTAAATGCATCCAAGAGTTAAGAGTAAGAATAATGCACAAACAGGAAGGAACACAAGCCTGGCGGCGCACACAGGAGAGAGAAACGGGAGACAAAATGACCCAAAGAGTGGATTTGATTTCAGCACAAAGGGGTAGTCCAAACCCTAGGGATTGGGGTCCTATTTATAGGCAGCCCAACACTAGGAATATTCTACCAGCCCCTTAGGGTTTTTACAGACTCAAAAATAACAGAAAAGACTCTACTGCCCTTAGGAATTTTTACAGACACAACTGACTGACTGTGGGCCTAGAGATACAGATGACATATCCGGAAGCTAAGTTTTCGTAGCGACTACGGCTTCTCTTCTGGATAGTCGGTTACAGAATCAACGGTTGTCAGTTTTACGCCGAAACTGACAAAGCCTCCACCAGCTTTGCACTAGGTACCCGGATTGGGCCGGCCCGACTGCGCAGCTCTCTCAGCCCGGCAATCGCTCACCGCCCGTGTACCTGAGTCAGTCCTGGTCAACAGCCCAGTGGGTCTTCTACTGCTTCTGGCCCATGCACCCGGATTGGGCCAGCCCGACTTCGCAGCCTCCTCTGCCCGACAGTCGCTCGCTGCCCGTGTACTTGAGTCACACGCGGCCCATGAAACAGTAGATCTCCTCTTCTTCTGTCCTCTTTGACTATCGTTGACAATGACTCATCACTTCTGGAGCCATGAGGCCCACGCTATTCAGCATGGCTCCTCAATCTCCCCCTTGATGAGTGCATTGTCAACACTCCTCAATTCTCAACTCTTCAGCACCTGTGAACAAATGTGGAAACACGAAAACAAAACACACGGAAACAAAGAAGAAGAAAAATAAGGTAAAAGTTTAACCCTAATGACCAAAAGCCAACCAAAAGCAAGAAACGATCATTATGGTTAACCAAAACGTAAAAGCTCAAAATGAGTGTGATTTCAGAACAACAAGGATATCAACAGAGTAAGAACTCCCCCTTAAACTCTGATCCCAAATTTTCTCCCCCTTGTTGACAAGTGAACTCATCAAGCACTCAAAAGAGACACAGACTCCCCCTGAAATGCAACTCCCCCTCAAAATATGCAGTGAATGCAATTGGGGTGCAGGTGGAGAGTAGAAAGCATGCTTCTCAGATATGATTGACGGCAGTTACAACATCTAACAGTTATAGCAAAATAGATACTGTCTAAGACACATGGCATGATCAGTGCAAGAGATGATATCTAAAGAAAGTCATTTAGCACGCATATTTCAGTTTTTGCAAACAAAAGCATCACCATAAGTTCCAATAAATGAGCAAGGTAAAACATGAGATGCAGAAGCTAGCTGATATCTACCAAGATAAGCATTGTCCAAAAACAAAATGCTTCAGCAAACTTGTTATCTTTTAGATGTTCAGGCTTTTTCATTTTCCTTTGTCATTTTTGCCAAGGGTTATTTGCATGTCAAACCTTATGCTAACCGACCAAGTCAAGCCTAGGCCAGAACTGGACCATCAGAAGCTTAAGACATTGGTCTTGGCATACACTACACTGTCCTAGTTCATACCAAAGTGCTATGGTAAGCAGTCCAGAACAATATAATGCGACAAAGCAAACCCACTTGGATCTTTTCAACTTAAGCATAAAAAGGCATGGAATTTTCATTCATTTTTGATTTTTTATCATTTTATAGCACATTTTCCATGTTAAAGCATGAAGATGTCCAAGTTGCATATCTGCATCTATGTGATGAACTAGCTACAAGGCATGTAACAAATAGCAAAAGCACTCAGCCTACACATGCTAGTTACCAGAAGCAATGGTGATCATTTTTCAAGTTGAAAGCGTAAAAAGCCATGCACATGACAGATATCAGGTATATCAAGTGAACTGAATCAAGCATGATCATCGACATGTAATCAAAAGCATGTACCCGCTAGAATAAGTAAAGCAGTTCAATCATATAACAGAAGCATCTCTAAAGTGTGAAACGTGAATATGCAAGATATGAACACACACAAAAAGACTCAAGAAAAGAGTAAAGAAGAAAGAAAAACTGACGCAAAATATCCTAGAAGGGATACACAACACCCAAATCCCCTCTTAAACGCTCAAAAGTAGACTGATCTAGGGGTTTGGTGAAAATGTCAGCCAACTGATGATGGGTATCAACATGAACAAGGTCAATGACACCTTTCTCATATTGATCCCGTAAGAAGTGAAAGCGCACATCAATATGTTTGGTTTTTGAATGAAGACATGGGTTTTTCCCTACACTAATAGCACTAGTGCTGTCGCAAAACAATGGAACCCTGGTAGGAAAGAATAACCCAAAGTCTCGTAGAGTGGAAATCATCCAAACCAACTGTGAGCAGCAGCTAGCAGCAGCTACGTACTCAGCCTCTGTGGTCGAAAGAGCAACTCCAGATTGCTTACGAGAAGACCAAGATACAAGGGAAGAACCAAGAAACTTGCAAGTACCGGAAGTCGACTTGCGATCCAACCGGCACCCACCAAAGTCGGCGTCCGAAAAGCCAGATAAATCAAGAGATGATGATGCTGAATAATAAAGACCAAGATCAGGCGCATAGGTGAGATACCTGAAAATGCGCTTGACAGCCTGTCGGTGAGACGCGCGTGGTGAAGACTGAAAACGCGCGCAAAGTCCCACGGCGAACTGTATGTCCGGTCTTGTTGCCGTTAAGTACAACAGCGAACCGATCATCCCTCGAAATTCCCTTTCATTGACCTTGACATCGCTCTCGTCCTTGTCCAGACCTCCAGAACTGCCCATCGGGGTCATCTGCGGCTTCAATTCACCACCAAAGTCAAATTTCTTAAGCATATCACGAGTATACTTACCTTGGTGGATGAAGGTGCCGTCCTTGGTCTGCTTGATCTGGAGCCCTAAAAAGTACTTAAGCTCACCCATGAGGCTCATCTCAAATTCACTGTGCATCTGCTCAGAAAACTTGGACACAAGATCATTAGTAGTACCGCCAAAAATAATATCGTCCACGTAAATCTGAGCAACTAAGAAGTCTGAAGCAACTCTGAGCAAAAAGAGAGTTTTGTCCACAGAACCCATCACAAAGCCCTTCCCCAACAAAAATTGCTTTAACCGGTCATACCAAGCCCTGGGGGCTTGCTTCAACCCGTATAAAGCTTTATGCAATTTAAAAACATGTCGAGGAAACTTAGGGTTCTCAAAACCTGGGGGTTGCCTAACATAAACCTCCTCTTCTATGTACCCGTTCAGAAAAGCACTCTTAACATCCATTTGAAAAAGCTTAAAACCCTTTGAAACGGCAAAAGCTAGAAGGATACGAATGGACTCAAGACGGGCAACAAGAGCGAAGGTTTCTTCAAAGTCAATACCTTCCTTCTGGCAATAACCCTGGGCAACTAGTCGAGCCTTGTTGCGCACCACAACCCCATCTTCACCTTGTTTGTTTTTGAATACCCACTTGGTACCTATGGGGTTGCATCCAGGTGGCGGCTCAACTAGTGTCCAAACCGATTGCGGACAAAATTCTCAAGCTCTTCTTGCATGGCATTAATCCGATTAGAATCAGAGAGAGCATGAGAAATATCTCTGGGCTCAAAAGATGCAACAAACGCAGATTCAGCAAACACAGCGAGAGAGGCAGAAGAACGCACAGTCCTCTCAGTCAAATCACCAATGATGAGCTCTGAGGGGTGGTCACGCTGAACTGCTCGAGTTCCCTGGTGATCTGAAGTCACCTCACCGGAGTCAGCAGCTGGCACCTCTGGACTCGACTGAGGGGGCTCGATCGAAGTGGAAGAAGTGATCAGAGGTCCGCCCTCATCATCAGTCGAAGTCACAGAAGGTGCGGGCTCTGCGGGGGATGCAGAAGGCCCGCCCTCAACAGCAGCTGGAGTATCCTCATCTTCCTCGAAGATGGACTCTCCGAGCTCATCATCACCAGAAAGCTCAAAAGAAGGAGTCAAAGAAGGCAAGGACTCATCAAATGAAACCTCACATGTCTCGACAAGCAGCTGGGATTCGAGGTTCCAAACACGGAAGCCTCGAGAATGCAATGCATAACCAAGAAAAACACCATCCCAGCAACGAGACTCAAACTTGTCCAAATGCCCTCCCTTCTTGAGCACAAAGCACTTGCAGCCAAACGCTCGCAAGTGGCTCACCTTGGGCTGTCTGCCAAACCGCAATTCATATGATGTCTTACCAATGTAAGCTCTAAGAAAAATGCGGTTGGCCAGATAGCAAGCCGTGTTCATGGCTTCAGCCCAAAAACGCCTAGGAGTCCTGTGCTCATCGAGCATCGTCCTGGCCATCTCAACTAGCGTGCGGTTCTTTGTTCCACAACGCCGTTCTGTGGGGGAGTGTAAGGAGAAGAAAACTGATGATCCAGACCCTGATCACTACAGAAGCTGACGAACTGAGAGTTCTTGAACTCAGAGCCGTTGTCGAAGCGTATTGCTCGCATCCGACCATTGTTCTCATTCTTCAGCTTCAAATCAGGTCATGGACAAATTGAAAAGTTTCATCCTTAGACTCCAAAAAGAAAACCACGAGAATCGAGAAAAGTCGTCAACAATCACAAGTGCATACCACTTCCCACCGACTGAGCGTACCCGAGCTGGACCTACAGTGTCCAAATGTAAAAGCTCGCCTGGATACGAAGTCATCACCTGAGTCACAGGTGAGTGAGAAGCGGCAACCATTTTCCCATGACGACAGGGATGACAAACTAGATCCTTCTCCATCTTAAGCTTGGGCAATCCTCGGATGAGGTCCATTGAGCTTAACCTGACTAGCAGATCAAAACTCAAATGACCTAACCTCCTATGCCACTTCCAGAGCTCAGAAGAAGATCCAGCAATCAAACAGCGAGAAGGGCCAAAAGAACTAGAGAAGTCAATTCGAAAAACTTTACCGAAGGGTAAAATCTGACAAACCAAAGACCCTCTAGAATCAACCACAGAAGAATTGCCCTTCTTAAAACGCACTTCCAAACCATCCTCAAGAAGTTGCGAAACAGAGATTAAATTAAAGTTCAGATTTTTGACCAAAGCAACATTCTTTAAAGAGAAATGATCTGAAATGCTGATTGAGCCTATGCCACTTACTTTCCCTTGACTGATGTTCCCGAATGTGATGTACTCTTTGGAGCTCGGGGGAGTGAGACTGGAGAACCATCTGCGATGTCCCGTCATGTGGCGAGAACATCCTGAGTCCATAATCCAAACATCCTCCAGTCCCCCGGTCCTGCACAATCAGTGTCTGTAAGTGGGAGCAAATGGTCCGGCACCAGGTTTAGCAAAAGAGCTAAACCAGTGTCGAGCCATCTGCTCAAAAGATGGAAAGCGAAAACCATCAAAAGAGTTTGGACCAAAACGCGGCTCAAAGCGCGGTCCTCGGTTCTGCCTAACCCTGCGGTCACGAGGTCCAGGACCGTAGCCAACACGGTCTGGAACTCTGCCGGAACGAACACCACCAACTAGAGCACGGGCAAGAAAGCCGTCTCCTCTACCACCACCTACACGACGCGGCCTGGCCTCCAGCCTCTCCCCGCGCCGAGGAACACGCAGTCTACCACCCTGATGGTAGAACTGCTCCTGATCACTACGAGCCCTCTCTGCTCTCTCAACTCGCTTCCTCCTGAAGCAAAACTCCGCAAGATGCCCGTCTCTCTGACAATACTCACAATGATAGGTAGGCTTCTTGGGATGTGGTTGAGGCTTGGGGTTCTTGGGCTTGGTAGTGTTTGGTGTGGTCTTCTTGGGCTGAGAGGGTCCAGGAAGAGAGTCAAGAGAAGTGTGGAGATTTTTGGGCTTTGGAACCCAGATAGGTTTCTTGGGTGGAGCTTTAGGTGGTTCATGGATCACTCCATCCTTGGGCTAACAAGCCTGGGAAGACTCAGTGGAGTGAGTCTTGGGATACCTCTGCTCTGGAGTCATTTTACTCCACTCCACTGCCCGGCTAATGGCACTCTCAAAGTCAGCCTTGGTGTAGGTGTAACCTACCCCAAACCCATCCTGCCTCTTGAACTGCTGGATCATCATGCCAAGCTGTGGCTCTCTGGCACTGATCCAACTCAGGATAGAACGGAGGTAAAAGTTCTCATTCTGAGAATCAGCTAGCTCCTCTCTCAAAGAAGCTAGAACCTCCACCTGAGACAAGCAGGTCTCACACTCACTCTCTACTTGGACAGACTTTCCGGCTTTTAGCTTAATCAACTCCATTCTAAGAGACAGGCAGTTCTCACAAACAGTGGGTGGAACTGACAGTGTCTCAAGCTCTAGCCTAGTCTGAGCAAGCTCAGCTCTCAACCTCTCTAAATCACCCAAATGCTCATCGCCCTTGGATTTCAGCTCAGCTAAGGCAGCTAGATGAGATGGGCAATCAACACAGGGTGCGACGACAGTGGCTTGAGCATCTTTCAGCTCCAGCTGAGCGCTTTCAAGCTCAGTGGCCAAAGCGTCCTTCTCATCAACCCTTTCTGTGTACCTGGACTTCAGAGTCGACAGGTCACACAGAAGCACCTCACACTTCGGGCACTCACTGCTATCACCCAAGCAAGGGGAAGAAGATAGACTTTCTATTCTACCGTTGGCTACGGCAAGCTCACTTTCTAACTCGTCTATCCTTTTCTTAGCCCCCCTAAGCAGTTTCTCCCGATACTTCAACTCCTGACGATTGCTCTCAAGTAAATCAACAATTTCGCGCTCATAAGATGATACCTTGCTATCGTCGTCGTCGGAGTCATCGGAGGAGCTCTTTTCTTCTCTATCCCCAAGAGCCATGGAGCAGAAGCTCTTGCGGGATCTTCGGCGCTGGTGTGAGCGGCTCTTCGGCTTGTCTCCGAAGGCCATGAAGCAGAGGCCTGCCGGATCATCCTTGTCCTTCCCCTTCCTGATGGCGATCTCCTCATCGCTTGAGCTCAATGAAGAGGAAGAAGTCGTGGACTGCTTGGAGTAGCTCTTCTCCATCTCGGCGAAGAAGGCCTTGTCGCGCTTCTTGTTCTCTCGCCGGTAGTCCTTCAGGGCCTTCTTGAAGAACCGGGTCTTTGGCTTGCCCTTGTTGAAGGAGGGGCTCTCATGCTTGCCGGAGTCGTGGAAGCTGCTGCCGGTGCCCTTCTTGTATCCACTGCGCTTGGGGCAGTCGGCGATGAAGTGTCCTGGATCACCACATTCAAAGCATCCGGATTTTGTGCCGTGTCTTTTGAACATTCTTTTATCATAGACACGACGCACCCGGTTGTTAAAGAGACACAAATCATCATGTCCCAACAACTCAAGCTGGTCCTCAGTGATAGACATCAAGGAGAACCCAGCACAGCTCACAGCAGAGGGATCAACAGAAGGTGTAGCAAGGGCCAGGGATTTTGATCCAGAACCAGTGAGATTTGATCTCAACTGGATATCTACCTCAGTGGCCTTCAGCTTGCTAAACAACTCAGAAATGGTCAAGGTATCGTAAGAAGTACTCTCAACGATAGATGATACCTTGATCTCCCAGATCTTTGGGTCCAAGGTATGAAGAACCTTGAGTGCCTGCTCGTGATCTGAGACTAACTGAGCACCCTCAGCCTTGTTGTCCCGAAGCTTGTTAATGATCGACTGAAAGCGACCAAACAAAGCCTCAACGGATTCACCTGGCTTCTGTGTGAAATTCTCATATTCACGCCGGTAGGTCTGATAGAGCCGAGCCTTGACTTGTGCTGTTCCCTCATGGTGTGCCTTGAGGGTAGCCCAGATCTCTCTCGCAGTGGAGAGATGACTCACACGCTCAAACTCAGTGGGACCTAAACCAGAAAACAAAATGTTCACAGCCTTACTGTTGCTCAGATGCTGAGCAATGATACCAGCAGTACCATGCTCAGCGACTGGCAAAATGACAAACGTGATGTGAACGCAAATGTCCCATATGTCCGAACCCTGGCTCATGAGATAGGCTCGCATGCGAGTCTTCCAATAATTATAGCCATAGGCTTCCAAGGACAGGACTTTGCCAGGAGACGTCATAGTCACTACTGGGGTTTAGAACCGGTTAAGGTATGGAAAAACCCTAACCTTGCTCTGATACCACTTGTAGGACCGAAAGTAGCGACCAGAGGGGGGGGGGGGTGAATGGGCGCCTTAAAAAATTCTTTCGAATCAATGGCATGTTCCCAATACCCAACGCACCTCAAAATACTACGCAGCAGAAAATAAACAGAAGGCCTAAGTCTAAAGGTTTCTAACCTAGAAGCAACTGATGATAAACAGTGTAAAACTAAAGTGGTGCAACTAGGCAGATGAACAAGTTGTAACAGGCCTAAACTTCTCAATGAAATGATCTAAGTATGTGTAAGATGAAAAGAGAAGTTACTGTCCAAATTTGTCTCCTGTTCGGAACTTGGCGAAGCCCCCTTCGCTCGTCGAGGTATGCTTCGGAGGTTGGTGACGGAGCCTATCCGAGATGCCGAAGGTGTCACGGTCTAGCCTAGTTCGAAGTGGTAAGATGCGAAGTGTACTTCGGAGCGAAGTAACACAATGCCGGAGCCTGGTTCAAAGTATGTACTTCAAAGACAAGGCTTCGAACACAGCTTCGAACCAAGAGCTTCGGAGCAAAGTGACAGAGTCGGAGCCTGCTTCGAATTGTGTACTTCGAAGACAAAACTTCGAACACAACTTTGAACCGAAAGCTTCGAAGCAAAACTTTCGAACAGAAAGCTTCGAACACAACACACAAAAGGACAACCTTCAAACAAAGAAGCGAAGCCTGTCACACGACAGAAAACCAAGTCCGAAACCAATGCTCTACCTTCGAAAAGAGCAAGCTCCGAAAAGAGAGGCGAAGGGTGGCGCTACACAGAAGTCAGTGCGAGGCCTAGCGGAGTTACAAGCTTCGAACCCAACTTCGAAACTTGTCGAAGTATGGACTTCGAACAGATAGGGCCGAAGCCCCTTCGCACTATTGTTCGAAGTATGCGATACTATCATTCAGAAAAATGCTTCGAAGCTTAGCAACACAAAACGCAAACCAAAAACCGAAGATCGAACGAAGCCTTCGAAGGAGATAGATCGAAGCCTGCCTCGCGAAACTGAAGGGGTTCGAATAGAGAATAGCTTCGCTCAAAACACAGCCAAAAAGGTGACAGACCCTGTCAGCCTCGATCAAAAAGCTGTGCAGTAGAAGGTGAAAAGCTGCACGGACTACTGTAGCTACAGGAAAGTAGTACTACTTGCAACAGCAAGAACTAGTACTCAGTTTGTGAAGAACAGAAGCAACAGAAGAAGCTTCTCCTCACGAAATAAATTCACCAGCCCGTAGCTGAAGCAATAACTCTCCAAACCAACCAAGTGCAACAAATAAAATCAGCAGGGACCAAGGCTTAAATGCATCCAAGAGTTAAGAGTAAGAATAATGCACAAACAGGAAGGAACACAAGCCTGGCGGCGCACACAGGAGAGAGAAACGGGAGACAAAATGACCCAAAGAGTGGATTTGATTTCAGCACAAAGGGGTAGTCCAAACCCTAGGGATTGGGGTCCTATTTATAGGCAGCCCAACACTAGGAATATTCTACCAGCCCCTTAGGGTTTTTACAGACTCAAAAATAACGGAAAAGACTCTACTACCCTTAGGAATTTTACAGACACAACTGACTGACTGTGGGCCTAGAGATACAGATGACATATCCGGAAGCTAAGTTTTCGTAGCGACTACGGCTTCTCTTCTGGATAGTCGGATACAGAATCAACGGTTGTCAGTTTTACGCCGAAACTGACAAAGCCTCCACCAGCTTTGCACCAGGTACCCGGATTGGGCCGGCTCGACTCCGCAGCTCTCTCAGCCCGGCAATCGCTCACCGCCCGTGTACCTGAGTCAGTCCTGGTCAACAGCCCAGTGGGTCTTCTACTGCTTCTGGCCCATGCACCCGGATTGGGCCAGCCCGACTTCGCAGCCTCCTCTGCCCGACAGTCGCTCGCTGCCCGTGTACCTGAGTCACACGCGGCCCATGAAACAGCAGATCTCCTCTTCTTCTGTCCTCTTTGACTATCGTTGACAATGACTCATCACTTCTGGAGCCATGAGGCCCACGCTATTCAGCATGGCTCCTCACAATAGAAGCCATGACACGAAGGATTGCAAGGCAGTGCTGGCCCTTTGGGGTGACTACCTTGGGCGAAGTACCGGACGGGGTACTTCGGATCGAGCCCCACCAGCGGCACGGTCGGAGCCTGTGCAGATCGTGGCCCGAGCCGGTGTCCCAGAAACCCCTATGCGACTTCCGGTGGCCAACAATATGCCACCACCGAAGCAGGAAGACCCACAAGACTGCGGCAAGCGAGTGGTCCTGCCCATCTATAGAGGGGGGACCCTCGGGAACATGTCCAAAAGGCAGTGGCATGAGTACGTCCGCGAGGTTGGGCACATTGGTACTTCGAGCTCCGTAGAGGGGATGCCAGAGTGGTCTCATGTGCCCATCTCGTTTACTACTAGCGATGCCGTGGGGGTAAAGTTCCCCCATGCCGACCCCTTGGTCATTTCCGCAGACATAGCAGGGGTGGAGGTCAAAAGGATCCTGGTGGACGGCGGGAGCTCCGAAGATATACTTTTCGTCCAGGCCTTCGATCAAATGTGCATCTCCCGGAAGCATCTACTTCCAGCGGCCTGGCCACTTCAAGGGTTCTTAGGACCGCCTCTCGATGCCCTCGGCCAGATTGGCCTCGAGGTTGCCTTCAGAGAGGGGCCTCTGGCCAGGGTAGAAGAGGTGATCTTCGATGTTGTCAATGCCCCCTATGCTTACAATGCAATCTTCGGCCGAGGGATGCTGAACCAGTTCGGGGTTATAGTGCACCACAATTATCTTTGTCTCAAAATTCCCACGCAAGGTGGAGTGCTTACTATTTCAGGAGACCAAGCTACAACCCAGAGAACGGAGTATGGGCACGGACAACCGTTGGATCCCCGGCAAGTACACAACGTGGCGGAAGGCACGGAAGAGGTACCGGAGGCTTCGAACCCTTCAAAGGGGCTCTCCCTCAAGCCAAGCCCGGAAGGTGATGTCGAGACAAGGATAATTTCAAAAGATGGCAAAGAATACCCAGTACAGTTCGGCAAAGGGCTATCCCCGGAGATAGCTGCCTCATTGGAAGAAGTCGTCAAGCAAAATCTAGACGTCTTTGCCTGGACCGACGAAGACATCACCGGGGTTGATCGAAGCATCATCGAGCATAGCCTACTCATCAACTCGAAAGACAGGCCAGTACGCCAGGGGCTCCGCAAGCTGTCTGCAGAAAGAGCAAGCCTCGCCAAAGCCGAAGTAGAGAAATTATTAAGGGCTGGCATCATCAAGGAGGTAGCCCATACCGAGTGGTTGGCTAACCCTGTTTTTGTAAGGAAGAAGGACTCGAACAAATGGCGCATGCGTATTGACTTTACTTCATTAAATAAAGCATGCTCGCGAGACCCCTACCTGATGCCCCGAATAGACCAGTTGGTGGATTCCACAGCCGGCTCCGAATTGCTAAGCTTCCTCGATGCTTACTCCGGGTATCATCAAGTCTGGCTGAAACGCGAAGACGAAGCCAAGACAAGCTTCATAACTCCTTCCGGGGTATTTTGTTATGTAAGAATGCCTTTTGGCTTGCGGAATGCCGGAGCCACCTTTTCACGTTTAATAGCTAAGGCTCTAGGTCATCAAATAGGCTGGAATGTCGAAGCCTATATGGATGATATTGTAATAAAAAGTGCTCAAAAGCACCAGCATAGCCTAGACCTAGCTGAAACGTTTGAGAGCCTCCGAGCTTGTGGAGTATGCCTCAACCCAGAAAAATGTATATTCGGAGCACAAGCAGGAAAACTGCTAGGGTACTTAGTTTTGAGCAGGGGAATTGAAGCTAGCCCAACGCAGATAAGTGCACTGCAAAGAATGGCTCCACTAGGGAATTTGAAGCAGGTCTAGAAGCTAGCAGGAAGGCTCGCATCCCTTAGCAGATTCCTGGCCAGGTCAGCAGAGCGAAGCCTCCCAATTTTCAAAGCCCTAAAGGGGTCCGAGAGTTTCAGTTGGACACCAGAGTGCCAGAAAAGCTTTGATGACATAAAAGCATACCTCGGAAGCTTGTCAACACTTACTGTGCCCCTTCCAGAAGAAAAAATCCTCCTTTATCTTGCAGCAACAGGCTCCGCAGTAAGTGCAGTGTTGGTCCGGGAAGTTGAGCTTAAGGGAAAGCTGGTGCAAAACCCAGTTTATTTTGTGTCAGAAGCTTTGTCCGGAGCTAAGACAAGATACTCCGAGCTCGAGAAGTTTGCTTATGCCCTTGTAATGGCCTCGCGAAAGCTAAGGCATTATTTTTTTGGCGCATAACCTAATCGTTCCTACCTCGTATCCTCTTGGGGATATGCTCCGGAGCAAAGACTCTACAGGTAGGATTGGAAAATGGGCTGTTGAGCTAGCCCCCTTCGGAATCTCCTTCATGGCAAGAACAACTATTAAATCCCAAATCATAGCTGACTTCGTAGCAGAGTGGACTCCAGCTGCAGTTTGGGCTCCGGAGGAACCCTCCGAAGGTTTATGGACAATATTTTCTGACGGAGCTTATCAGGCATCTGGTGCCGGAGCTGGGGCAGTCATCATCTCACCATCAGGGCAGAAGGCCATGTATTCTGTGAGGCTCAACTTTAAAACCACCAATAACATCGCAGAGTACAAAGGTGTCCTGCTAGGCCTCCGAAAGGCAAAGGCACTTGGAGATGCAAGGATAATAATTAAGACAGATTCCCAAGTCATCGCAGGGCATGTCGATAAGAGTTTTCAAGCAAAAAACCCGCATCTAGCGCAATACCTTGAAGAAATCTGCAAGGCTGAAGCAGCATTCAAAGGATTCTCTGTTCGGAGCATCCCTCGGGCAGATAATCAACTCGCAGATATTCTGGCCAAAGCTGCGGCCGGAGCGGTGGACCTCCCGGAGGGTGCTTTCTACGAAGAACTAATGAAGCCCTCATCTAGTCAGTTACCTTCTGCAGAAATATTGTGTATTCCGGCTGCGGATTGGTGGGCTCCGATTATGAACATATTGCAAGGTGGCATAGATTCTTCAGAAGGTCCGGATGCCCGAAGATTGCAAACAAGGGCCCGAAACTACAAGCTTGTCAACGGAATATTATACAAAGCTGGCGTGTGTTCCCCTCTACTCCGATGCATATCCCAGCACGAAGGCCAAGACATACTTCGGGAGATTCACGAAGGTTTATGCGGAAGTCATCTGGCCCCTCGTGCTCTAGCAGGCAAGACACTTCGGCAAGGGCTTTACTGGCCAACAATTGTGAGAGATGTAGAGGAGTTGGTTAGAACATGCCAAGGATGCCAATGGATGGGCAGACGAAGCCACTGTCCGCCAGTTCAACTTCAAGTTATTACCCCAGTATGGCCAATGGCTCGGTGGGGCTTGAAGTTTGCGGTAGTAGCAATCGAATATTTTTCAAACTGGGTTGAAGCGGAGCCATTGACTGCTATCACTTCGAGGAACGTGCAAAGATTTTTCTGGCAGAACATTGTATGCAGGTTCGGAGTACCAAGGGAGTTGACAGTGGATAATGGAACCCAGTTCGAAGCTGACACATTCCAAGCATTTTGCGAAGAACTGGCATTAAGTTGTGCTTCGCTGCGGTACACCATCCACAATCCAACGAAGCCGTTGAGCGGCCAACGAGAACATCCTCTCCGGTCTAAATCGGCGAATCGTTGGCTTAGCCAAGGGGCTGTGGGTCGAAGAGCTTCCTAAGATCTTGTGGTCCATTCGAACCACTCAGACCAAGTCCACAGGCTTTACCCCATTTAGACTGCTATTCGGAGATGAGGCCATGACTCCTACGGAGCTCAGAGGTGGATCCCTTCGTGTAGTTCAGCCCAGAGATGAAGACGAAAGGAACACTTCGCTGGACTTGACAGAAGAAACAAGGCTTTGAGCTGTCGCCAATCTGACCAAGTAACAAGACCAAACAAAGACATGGTATGACCCGAAGATAAAGCTAAATGAGCTTAAGCCTGGTCATCTAGTTTTGCGAACTGTAATATCTCCGGGGAAGCTAGCAAATAAATGGGAAGGACCATATGTTATCCTACGCTCATGACGCCTCAGATCGTTTAAATTAGCTAATTTAGAAGGGGAAGAGTTGAAGCATGCATGGCATGCGGAGCACCTTAAGCGTTAGTACGCTTAGGGGCTCCTCGTAATCACTTGTAAAGGTTCCCCTTTTTTCTAAGCAAAGTGAGGGTCGAATTTTGTTTGCTCTTCGAATATCCCTTACTCCTGATGGACGCATCGGGAGGACGGAGATGCTTGCGGAGTCAACCATCTTTCCAAAGACACAAGTAGAAGCCTGCGAACCATCGGTTCGAGGGCTCCGCTGCCACCCTATGGATTCCAGGCTCCGGCTTGTTAGGATCCATAGAACAGTCTAAGGACTTTAAAAAGAACAGATTTCCGGCCTCCGGGTACGAGGTATCTGTAATAGAGCCGAAGGTGGCCACCCTACGGATTCTAGGCTCCGGCTTGTTAGGATCCGTAGAAGAGTCTAAGGACTTTAAAAAGAACAGATTTCCGGCCTCCGAGTATGAAGTATCGGTAAAAGAGCCAAAGGTGGCCACCCTATGGATTCCAGGCTCCGGCTAGTTAGGATCCGTAGAAGAGTCTAGGGACTTTAAAAAGAACAGATTTCCGGCCTCCGGGTATGAAGTATTTGTAAAAGAGCCGAAGGTGGCCACCCTACGGATTCCAGGCTCTGGCTTGTTAGGATCCGTAGAAGAGTCTAAGAACTTTAAAAAGAACAGATTTCCGGCCTCCGGGTACGAAGTATCTATAAAAGAGCCGAAGGTGGCCACCCTACGGATTCCAGGCTCTGGCTTGTTAGGATCCGTAGAAGAGTCTAAGGACTTTAAATAAAACAGATCTCTGGCCTACGGGTTCAAGTAATCTGTAAAAGAGTCGAAGGTGACCAAATAATAATATTTCGAGGCCCCGGCCAACGAGACACTTCAAAAAAAAATAATAAATAAAGAAGGGAACCAAAAAGTCCTAAGCGGCAGATCCAACCTCAAAACTCACGAAGTGATAATACGGAAGTATGTTAGAAGAACTCTCTGAAAAGGTAAGTACGGATATTAAGTGTGATACGAAGCATCAGGTTGTTCGGCGCATCATTGCGACGGCGAACCCATTTGCACAACAAAGGATCCACCACCCGCATGAAGGGGTAGGAGGGTAGAAAGCAAACAAGATACCTTCGAAGCTATTCACATTAATCCATCGTATTTTTACATCAGGAAAAGTTTTGGTCCAAGCCTAGAAAAAATCGAAGACCCTGTCGGCCTCTGGAGCTACCCCTCCGGCTGCTCTGTCCTTCGGAGCTCGAAGCTGCCGGTTTAGTCCTTTTCATTCGAGCGCTTCTCTTCTTCTTAGAAACTCGTAGTTTCTTTTGCTCCTCTTGAAGCTCGGCCTAGGTCCGAAGCCTTTCGGAATTAGCCTCTGTAGGGTCTTCGGCCTGGTACTCTGAGTCCGACCAATTCGTGTGTTCAGAGGACGAGGATGCCTTCTCTTTCTCCTCTTCCTTGATATAAGCTAAGACTTCTTGAAAAACTTCGAGGGTTATCTCTCCTTCGTCTCCACGAGGAACAGAGAAGCGAGAGCAGCGGTAGGGTCTTAAGCTTTCGAGGCTTGCCCATTCCTTCCGGAGCCCTTCGGTAAATTCCAGTATTTCGAGGTCAGGGTTCGAAGGGCGTGACAAAACCTAAAAGAACAGAACACCCAAACAAGCTTTTTCTTTATAACTTTTTCATTAATGAAAGGGGCTTTACAAGATTTTGTGTACATGATGGCCCTAAGAGCTAGACTTGCGAGTCGGCTGGTGGAGCAGGGATTGCCGGAGCTGGCGAGGCAGGGAGTGGTGGCCTTGTTTGTGCATGCTTCTACCGACGGGCCTCGTCAATCCAAGATTTGGCCGCAGCCTTGTGGTCCATCTTCCAAGTCGACCGGAAGGCTTCCAGGCCATGGCTACGTCCGAAGATGGCTGCAGCAGGTCTTTGGAGGTGAAGCTTCCAGGGGTCGAACCCCCGACTAAAGCAAGGGGGATCTGAAGGGCTTCGATGTGGCGAAGAACTCCGATGCCGACACACTGACCGGAGATCTCTCTGTACCAGACACCGGAGTTCAGCAACAACGACGCCGCCACTTGGATCCTCTTCAGCTTCCGGTCGAGGGATTCGCTGGCCGCCGTAGAAGACAAAGGGCACATAGTGCCGAAATATTCCAAGGTACCCTGAAGGGCGTCCAAGGTACGTTCTGCCGCACTAGCTTTCTTCTTCTCCGTTGCCTCCAGCCCCGCAACAGTAGCAGAGACCTCGGCCACTTGGAGCAGCAAGGAGCCCTTCTGAGCCACCGCTTGATTAAGGGCTCCTTGGAGCTCCACCAGCTGGGCGCTCGAAGTGGCTGCCGATTGCCAGAGCCTTTCAACCTCTGCTCGAAGAACTATGTGCTTGGCTTCAACCTCTTGGGCTGAAATATGGAGCGCGTCGTTGTCTTGCCTCGCCATTTGGAGGGCTTCGTCGGCCGCAGCCCTAGCCCTCCGTTCCTCTAAGGCTTCCTCCTCCAACCGAAGGGATCTTTCATCGGAGTCTTTGAGGGCGGTTTGGAGGGTGATAACCTTCCTCTTGAGTTGATTGGTTTCGACTTCATTGGAAGTCGCTGCCTCTCTAGCAAGGACGAATTGCTACGAAGAAAAAGAACAAGTAAGTACCAAAGTGTTTATAATTACTAATTAGAAGTAGTTGTGGTACTTTTCATACTTGAAGGGCAGCCCTTTCGAGGGCCATGTTGAGCGCTGGGGCCCTAGCTTTGCTCAGAGAAGAGACCAGGTCCGAATTGGCGATGTCCTGGCTCTTCTCCGCCAAGGGCTCCAGGAGCACTCGGAGGCCTGTCCGGTGCTCCAGGAACGGAGCCAGCAAAGGAAGCCAAGACGAAGCTTGGCGATCATCTGTCGTGGCCTCCTCCTCCGAGTTGCTGGCTGAGGTCGTCGCGGGTCCGGCGGGAAGGCCGAGGCTAGACATGCGTTTGCCCCTCCCCGGCACAAAGGCAGGTGCATCGGCTAAAGTAGAGGTGGCCCTTTCTTTGGCGGCTACCCTTTCGACCAGAGCCGCATCAACGGGGGTGACCTCGGTCACCGGAGTCGCACCGGTGGGCACGACTTCCGCCACTGGGACTGGAGCGTCCAAGGGAGTCGGGGGGTCGACCTGGACCACGACCCTTGAAGACATTGGGACTTCGCGTGCAGTTGGGGCTTCATCACCCTTCGAGGTACCTATCGTGTCAAGACATTTGATAAGCATTTGCAACTAAATATTGTTGCAGGTATCGACCGAAGTAAGGGCTTCGAAATGTACCTTCGGAGGCCTTGTGAGGCAGGATCGTCGGATCCTCCAGAACTTCGTACAACTGGAGGATATCAGCGAAATCGTCTCCCAAAGTCCTCTCCGCCATGTTTTCTGCTGGAGCCTCGACTTCCGCCGTGATCACCCCGGTTACGGGTGAGTTGGGGGTGGTGGAGTCCGTTTCCAGGTTTACGACGGCGGGCACGGAGGCGCGCGTCGGGTCTACCTCCACAACCTCCCGAGCAGAAGTTCCGACTGGGACTTCCCCCATGTCTTCGTCGTCCTCCAAGAGATAATTCTCGAAGGCCATCCCCAGTTGGGCATTGGAGTCCTCGAACTCCTCAAAGGCCGAGCTCCGAACGTCCAAGGACGAAGCCGACGAGGCAGGAGCCAGCTGCGAAGGGATCTTCGCCACCTTCTTCTTCTTAGGCGGCATCATGCTAGCTTTCTTGGGCGGTTCAGCGACGGCCTTCCATTTCTGAGCGGCTGCTCCGGTCGAGGTAAAGTCTGGTAGAGGAGGGGGCGCCATCCCGAGAGCTCCCCACACTCTGTTGGAACGCTCCCAGGTCCCCACCAGCTCTAGCCTCTTCTGCCTTTCAGCCACTGTAGGGGCTCCGAGGACCCGTTCGGTGGCCCGAGCTATGTCTTCCGGAGCTAAAGCCAATGGAGCCGCTGGAAAAAAGGGGTAACATATTGTAAGTATGTTATTTTCAACATCTAATGCATTACTGCAGGAGTTGAAATCTTACCTAGGGTTCTGAGATCACCCTCCGAGGCCTGTTGGAACACTATCGACCAGTTGGCCCCGAGGGGTGGAATCCGAAGGGCGATGAACTCTTCGGCAAGGTCGCGCATGCTCATGCGGTGTGCCACCGAGGTCAACAGCCCTAGCCGCGTGGAGAGCAGGATAGGGTTCGGAGCGATCTCCGCCTCCTTCCAGAACCAGATCTCCTGGAGGGGCCCTACGAGGGGGGAGTCCTCTCCGACTTTGGCGTAGAACCACCGAAGGATCCAGTTGGTTTACCATCGATCGTTGATGGCCTTCACAGGGAAGTGTTGGGCGTGCTCCCTCCGCAATTGGAAGTTGATGCTACCGAAGGCCGTTATCACCTTGGAGTCCTCGGGCCCGTCCTGCGGCTTCGGCTGGCAGATAGCTTCGTGAGTGGCGGCGAAGACCTCCGAGCGTCCTTCGCACTCTTCGGCCCGGAGCGCCCACTCGAAGACAGCTAGGCGGGTGACGGCATTGGGAGATAATTGAGGTAACGTGATGTGAAACAGATCCAGCACCTCCACCAAGAAGTCGATGGCCAGAAGTCCCAAGCCCGCTTTGAAGAACGCCTCGAAGACCACCACTTCTCCGCTTCGTGGCCTCGGGGTTGATTCTGACCCAGGGACTCGAGTCCTCAGTCCGGCCCCTAGCTTCCCTTCCACGACCTCCTCAATAGACTCGTCGGTGCTCGTGGATTGGCCGATGAGGAAGCTCTGAGAAATCTTCTTCTTTGACGGCGAACGGAGCTCCCGAGGGTTCTTGGGCCAGGCATCGCCCGGAGCTCCCGCCATTGCTGCCACAGCCGAGGCAGCCCACGCTTGCCTCTGCGCCAGAGTGCTCACCACCGCCGGAATGGTGTGGCTGGTTCTCGCCATTGCCCGGTGGATTGGGAGATTGTGAGAATGGGAGGTTGAAGAAAGTGAATCACATGTGCTGAGTGCGGTAAAAGGTTTCGAGTAACTTCTAATCCTCCTTTTATAATCGTTCACTGGTTGCTACGCTTCGATTGCATTCACACTGCAGGTTCGACTTCCGCCACTGGCAGGTGGGTCCAGAAAGTGGAACGGCGAGAAACTGCCGTAAATTTCGACTGTTACCTTTTACAGGGCATAATGGCTACTTGCGCCGTAACGGCTATAATCAAATGGCTCCTCATGTCGTTTGTGCTTCGGAGCAGTACTTTTTCCTACAATGTGTTCACACCGCGTTGAGAGCTCGGAGAAGGGGTCCGAATGCTTTGGGTCCGAGATCTTCCGAAGGACTGTAATGTGTTCAAATTCTCTCTAAGTCTCAGAATATGAAAATATTCCTTGCGTATACTGCCTCCCCTCTGTACAGGTTAAATACGGAGAGGCGTATTCGAGGGGCTACTGTTGGGGGAAATTGCTTCACTTCCAGGACTTAGAGATTAATAACTCAAAGGGTCACTAAGCTTCGGAGCTGGTGGGCTCTTATTCGAAGGTGAAGGCATCGAGCCAAAGGGTGCCTCGATCTGGAGTCCTGAGAAGCCCTCCGCAAGATACGAAGGCTCCGAAGCAGAACGACAGGATTGATAAGATGTTTGGCTTATCCATCTGCCTTGGATAACTTTACCCTTTTTTAACCCTGCTCCGGGTACCGAATAGTTTCCACTATGTCGGTTGTAATCTAGGGGTAATTAAGTCCTTTCCTTAGACATGTTTGCTTATAAATACCTCCTTCTATCTACCGTGTAGAGGGGATCGGATACTAAGATATTCAATACACATATTCGAACTACTTGAGCTATTATCAAATACGGAGGCTTGAGACAGTTCTTAAACACGAATTCACTGTTTGTCCGTTCTTGATCTCATAGAACCTGTTAGCGTAAACTTTCACGCCAACAGTGTGCCTGGAGGGTAGCCCAGATCTCTCGAGCAGTGGTGAGATGGCTAACACACTAAAACTCACTAGGACCTAGACCAGAAAATAAAATATTCACCGCCTTACTATTATTTTGATGCTGTGTAACTACATCTGCAGCAGTATCCGCAGCAATAGTCGTGATGGTGAAAGTAGGATGAACACAAATCTCCCATATGTCCGAGCTCTAGCGCATAAGGTATGCTCGCATGTGAGTCTTCCAATAAGTGTACCCAAAAGCTTCTAGGGACGGGATTTTACCAGAAGATGTCATGGTCAACACCTAGGTTTAGAATCGGTTAAGATATTAGAAAACCCTAAGCTCGCTCTGATACCACTTGTAGGACCGAAAGTAGCGACCAGAGGGGGTGAATGGGCGCCTAAAAATTTCTTGCTAAACTTAAACTTAAACTCAACACCCAAACGAAATTAACCAGACGAATAATATGAGCAAAACAGATTACATGAATTAAAGTTGTCTAGCCTAAAACTGACCGGTGTTCTAAATAAAATGATATTAAAGTTAAACTAAATAGTGATACTGCAAAGATAAATACACCTAGATAAATCACGAAATATTTATATTTCAGTCTAGAAATAAAATACTAATCAAATGAATAAAACATGGATCATTAAAAATTAATTCAGAAATAAACCTAAAGTATTGCACGTAAAACTAGACTAAAATATTTTAGCGACTAATAATTTTTTTCTTTTTATATGAGCAGATTAAAAAACACTAAAATGAATAATGCAAGTTAAGTAATAAAAATGTAACAGAAAAAAAACTTCGAGATTAATTTTTATGCTAATACAATAAAAACCATCAGATAAACTTAAACACGAAATAACTAACAGATTTAAACTAATTAAAAATTAGGAGATGAAAACTTACCTGCATCGCAGAAAAATCCTGGCGTCCTCGCTTGGAAAAACTTCACCGGAATTACTCTCGCCATGGAGCGCCTCAGTTTGCACGCCGGCCGGCCTTGGGATGGAGGTTTGCTTCCGTGCTGCTGCTGGTACGTGGGGCCCGCTGGAAAAAGTTGAGCTGTTGTGCGCCTGCTGCTCTCTGGCTCTACCTCCCATGCGATTCCCGGTGCCAAAGGCAGTCAGATGGAGTGAGGGAAGCAATTGTTGTGGGACCCGCCGTGGGAAGTCAAATACATGGGCTGCTGCCGCTGCTAATTGCAGCCTGGCCGAAAGCTTGCGTGAAAGCCATATCCTAGCGCATGTGCGCCGTCCCGCCGAAGGACCTGCTCCTGAGTCCTGCCGGTTCTGCCGAAAGTTGCCGTGGGGCCTGCTAGCGGCAACCGGATGACGAGCCACGCGCCGAAGATTGTGCCTCCGCTCTGCAGCACCCGCCGACCGGAGAGAAGAAAGCAACAAAAGAAAAACTTTTTTGCCAGTGTCGAAGATCGAAAAATTGTAGATTAATGACTAATCGGTGGACTGTATATTGTAGATTGATCTTAAAACAAAATAGTCATCTATCCCCAGGGGGGATAGGAGCCTATTTATAGGCGACTCCTAAAACATGAAAAGACTAATTTACCCCTAGGGTAATTTAAACTGACTCTAAAATCAATTCCGAAAATTATTAAAATATTCTTAGAAAAATCACCTGACTCAAATAAAAATATTCTAAACTTAAAAACTAAATATTAATATCCTAAAAACGAATTAATCATAGGTTGTCAGTTTTGCACTGAAACTGACAAAGCGTCCACCATCTTCGCACCGGGTACCCGGATTGGGCTGACCCGACCCCGCAGCTTCCTCAGCCCGGCAATCGCTCGCTGCCCGTGTACCTGAGTCAAACCCAGTCAACAGACTGGTGGATCATCTGCCACTCCTAGCCATGTACTCGGATTGGGCTAGCCCGACTCTGCGGCTCCTCTGCCCGGCTGTCGCTCGCTGCCCGTGTACCTGAGTCACACGTGGCCTCGGACTCAGCATGTCTTCATTTCTCTTCTTTTGACTTCCGTTGACAATCACTCATCACATCTGGAATATCAAAACCATATTCTTCAACATGGTTTCTCATCCGGCACCGCTTTCACTTGGTTTTCGGCGCTCCCGCCGAACTCCATCCAAATGTGGGATGATTTAGAGCGGAAATTCCATGATTATTTCTACACGGGTGAGACAGAACTCAGGCTTTCGCATTTGACATCGGTTAAGCATAAATCTAACGAGAATGCCTCTGAGTACATCAAGCGTTTTAGGGATACTAGAAACCGATGTTTTAGCCTTAATATTTCGGAAAGGGACTTGGCGGAATTAGCTTTTAACGGGTTGCGTTCCGAAATTAAAGAGAGGTTAGATAACCAAAAATTTTTAGAAGTTAGCCAAGTTCTACAGCAGGCTCTGGTCGAGGAAGGCCGAGCCAAAGATAAGAAATTTATTAAGACGTTTAGCAAGCCTAGGGCTGAAATCCACATCATGGAACGTTCTAACGAGGAAGAATCAGAAGAGGAGGATTCGGCTGATATGTATGCCGCCGAATGGGTGTGGAACGCTAAGAATAAACCTGTCACCTGCTCCGAGTTATGACCATCCCCCACAAAGAATCGACTTAGTGAGGTCAAGTACTCGTTTGATATAACTAAATGTGATGAAATATTTGATTTTCTCTTAAAAAGTCAGCTTCTCAGGTTACCTAAGGGTCAAGTCATTCCACCTACCGACGAGTTAAAGAAGCATCCATACTATAAGTGGCATGATTCACATTCGCATAATACTAATGATTGCAATGTTTTTCGATGGCAGATTGAAGATAGACATGATCCGAAGAGGAAGCTGGATAAAGATCCTTTTCCCATCAACGCTGTCGACCTCAGCGAAAAGAAGGTGTTGATTCGGCCAGAACAGGCTGAGTCGGCTAAATGGAAAGATGTAATTGTTGGGGAACCACGCACTTGCACACTCATACCAAAGAATCCCGAGGTAGGAGTGTGGAAACATAACATCAACACCCCTTCGGCTAAGGCTCACAAGAGGCCAAAGGTGACGTATAACATGCTCTTCAACAAGCATCGAAGAAGGGCCAGAAAGACTGGTCAACACACTCAGAAGCTAAAGCAACCAAAGGGTCCGGGACCCTCGGAGGGTAGCTTTGGACCGAAGCAGCCGAACACTCTGCACGGAGGCTCCGGGCCACAATGGCCTGACACTCCGCATGGTGGTTTCGATCCGCAATGGCCGAACCCCCCGTACTGTAACTTCGGTCCCCAATGGCCGAACCCCGCACCGTGTTGGACGTCTCCGATGGGAGGCTTTGGCCTTCACTGGCCGAACGTACCTCCGGCCTAGCAGGACCCTTCGCTGGTGTGGTCCGAGATACCTTTGACTTGGCCGAACCCCCCTCCAGGTAACGGGTTCGGCTCACAGTGGGCGAGGCCACTAGAGCCGCTGATGCCTCCGCCGTATGACTAGGCGGGGACCCCATGGGCTGCGTACGTATCCAGGTCAGGTTATCCTCCATAACCTAACACTGTGCCTTATTTTCCTTCGGAGTATTATGGATGGAAGGGGCAAACAGACGCAGCGGATGGGGAATCGTCCACAGACTGTCCATGGTGCCTCCAAATCAGACCATGCAGAGCAAAGCCAAAGGGTGCGAGCACACGGAGGCTGAGGTCAGGGAGTCTGAAGCCATAACCATCAGAGTTGGGTCTAAGGAAGTCCCAATCCCGAAGACTTTGACATCGAGGTCTGATGGAGGTAAGTCTCATGCTTCGTCCGAGCTCTGCGCCGAAGCTTGGTTCGGTTGGCCGAACGAGACCTGCCTGTTTGTCGGGGTTCACAGCGAAGCACCCTCCAAACACAGGGTGCACAAGGCCAAAGGGCACAGTACCACTTCGGCCAGAATTAATGGAAGCCGAACAGTTGCACCCGGCACCAAGCCGTAGCCATCTTGGGCCCCTCCAGGCATGTCCAAATCACAGAAGAGACGCCTACAAAGACTACGGGCATAGGAGATGCGCGAGAGGAAAGCTGAGGCCGAGCGCGACGCTATCTTCGAGGAAATCCGCCCTCAGCCAGCTACAAATCAGGTAAGGAGGGAGAAGCCGCTTGAGATAAACAACCCGGCTCCTAGTCCGAGCGACGACGACGACGACATGCTCGACGACGATTACTCGCCAATCTCTGAAGGTCCCACACCCCAAGTGATGGACATCAACATCGTCATGCTACCTGCCGAGTTCGCCCTACCGCAGGACGAGGCCGAGGTTGCTCAATTGAACCTCGGCCCGTGCAATGCCATCGTCGAGAGGCCCGAGGACTCGGCTCGCCATCTAAAGCCCCTGTATGTCAGAGGTCACATGGATGGGAAGCCGATTTCCTGAATACTCGTCGACGATGGCGCCACTGTTAACTTAATGCCTTATTCGTTCTTGAAGAAGCTTGGCAGGGATGAAGATGACCTAAAGAAGACCAACTAGATGCTCAATGGCTTCAACGGCAAGAGCTCTGAGGCCAAGGGGGTACTCTCTATGGAGTTTACGGTGGGCAACAATACGTTGCCAACATCATTTTTCATCGTCGACATGCAAGGTAATTATAGCATACTACTCGGACGCAACTGGGTTCACGCGAACGGTTGCATTCCTTCTACTCTACATCAGTGCATGATACAGTGGAGGTCATTCCCACGGATACTTCGGCCCATGTAGCATTGGCCGATGTATCGGTTGACGCCGTCCATAACAGAGTAAAATGTCTATCAGGTAGGGATCTCTCGGATTACGATTTTGTTAGTGTATCCAGAGGACGGTTTGTACCAGTGTCTGTAAAGCTGGCTGGAGTAGCACGGCTATTTTTGTATTAATGGTCATGTCTAGCAAGAGTAATCTAGATTGGCTAAAGTCTCTTGTGGAGCAATATAGGTCAAGTAAAGACGGTATCACCGAAGCCACCGGGGAACTTAGCGAAGTAGAAAAATTAGGACAAGGTTTTGCATCGGCTGACCCCTTAGAGGAAGTTGACATAGGTAATGGTAGCATCCCAAGGCCGACTTTTGTAAACAAACATTTACAGCCCGATGAAAAGGCTGAAGTAATAAAGTTACGTCGGTCGTATGTCGATTGTTTCGCATGGGAGTATAGCGAGATTCCAGGGCTAAGCCACGAGATCGTGGAGCATCGGCTGCCCATCAAGTCCGGATTTAGGCCTTATAAGCAGCCTCCCCGCCTCTTTAATTCGGCCGTCTATGACCGAGTTAAGGAAGAAGTGGAGCGACTACTCAAGGCTGGGTTTATTAGGCCGTGCAGGTACGTAGAATGGGTTGCTAACATTGTGCCTGTAGAGAAGAAAGGGAGCGGCAAGATACGGGTATGCATTGATTTCATGGATCTGAACAGAGCCACTCCAAAGGATGAGTATCCAATGCCGATAGCCGACATGCTGATCAATGATGCCTCAGGACACAAGGTACTAAGTTTTCTTGATGGCAATGCTGGTTATAATCAAATCTTTATGGCCGAAGAGGACGTCTACAAGACTGCCTTTTGATGCCCTGGTTTTGTCGGTTTATTCGAGTGGGTCGTCATGACTTTTGGTTTGAAAAATGTCGGCGCCACATATCAGTGCGCTATGAACTTAATCTTTCATGACTTGCTAGGGGTTATGTTAGAAGTTTACATCGATGATGTTGTAGTCAAATCGGATGCTATGTGACACAATTTAGCTGATTTGAAGGTTGCTTTTGATAGGATGCGGCAATACGGTTTGAAAATGAACCCACTCAAGTGTGCTTTTAGTGTGTCGGCGGGTAAGTTCTTAGGATTTATGATTCACGAGAGAGGCATAGAAATTGATCCTAAGAGGCTTGAGAAGATTAGAAACATTGCAGCGCCGACGTGCAAAAAGGACGTACATAAGTTGCTAGGCAAGATGAACTATTTGCTTCGCTTCATATCCAACTTGTTTGGCAAGATTGATGCCTTCGTCCCCATACTCTGGCTAAAAAATGAAGCCGAGTTCACTTGGGGGGCAAGCCAG
Organism: Zizania palustris; assembly: GCA_019279435.1. NCBI lineage: Eukaryota > Viridiplantae > Streptophyta > Magnoliopsida > Poales > Poaceae > Zizania > Zizania palustris. The sequence goes on along the minus strand of JAAALK010000285.1, from coordinate 19,737,180 downwards.
CAAAGTGCTTTTGATAAGATCAAGGAGTGCTTGTCATCACCGCCAGTGGTGAGAGCACCCAAAGCCGGGATTCCATTTCGGCTATACGTCGCTGCTGAAGATAGCGTGATTGGGGCCATGCTAACCTAGGAGGTAGAAGGGAAGCAGTACATCATCACATTCTTGAGCCGCTGCCTGCTGGACACCGAAACCAGGTATGCATTTGTGGAACGATTGTGTTTATCACTTTACTACGCGTGCACCAAATTGCGTCATTATCTTCTCCCCACTACATGTGTTGTCGTTTGCCAAACTGATGTTATAAAGTGGAAGAATCGGAAAATGGGCTTACGCGTTGATTGAGTACAATTTGGCCTACGAACCCCTGAGAGCGATGAAAGGACAAATCGTGGTCAACTTTGTAGTTGATCACCACGTAGACGTCAGCTGGAGTGATACTATTGCTTTAGTTGAAGTAGTGTCGTGGAAACTTTATTTTGATGGTTCGGCCTGCAAGAGTGGCCAAGGCATTGGGGTGGTTCTCATATCACCTAATGGAATGCACTTTGAAACTTCGGCCCGTCTAGAATTTTCTTCCACTAATAACCAAGCCGAATACGAAGCTTTGTTGCTAGGTCTTGAGTTACTAGAGTCTGTGGGTGCTAGGCATGTCCACGCATACGGTGATTCTTTGTTGGTAGTGCAACAAGTAGCTAAGAGTGCTCAGTGTTTTAATGGCTTGCTGAATAGTTACTTGGATAAATGTCTAGACATAGTTGCTACTTTTGATGACTTCGAAATTTCTCACGTGTCAAGAGAGGCCAATTCAGTCGCCAATGATTTGGCTGAGCAAGCATCTGGCTACCAAGTCAGGAGAGGAAAATTTTCCGTATTGGAGAAGCCAGTGTTTGGTCTCACTGCCGAAGCCAGTAGCGGTGGGCAGGCACACCCTCCGGATCGAACCCCTCTAGTCACCGAAGGTCACTACACGCCGAGGATCCTGGATCAGAGTGCCCTACCGACCGAAGGAGCTGGCACACCAAAGTCTGTAGGCCAAAGCCTCCTGCACGGAGAAGGCTCCCCGAAGTTCAAACCCTCTGAAGGGCTTCGGCCCAGCATACTCCGAACGGCCACCCTGGCCAGGCTTCGGCAGGAGCTGAAATGGCTCGGGGGGCACCCCGAAGTCAGTAATTTAGAAGTTTCAGAAGGTGGACCGGTGAGACCCTATGAAACCTATAAGGGCGATTGGAGAGTTCCAATCGTCCAGTATTTGAGAGACCCTAGCCAAAGGGTTGATCAGAAGGTTCGGCGACAAGCGTTCAAATTTGTGTTGATAGATGACACATTGTATCGCAGAACCATCGACGGAGTACTGTTGTAGTGTTTAGACCATGAGCAATCCCAGGTGGCTACAGGAGAAGTCCATGAAGGGCTTTGCGGCACTCATCAGTCGGCCCAAAAAATGAGTTGGATGCTCAAAAGAGCGGGTTTTTATTGGCCGACTATGACTGAAGATTGTTTCAAGTACTATAGAGGGTGTGAAGCATGTTAGAAGTTTGGCAATATCCAGTTATCTCCTGCCTCATTGCTCAATCCTATTGTCAAGCCATGGTCGTTTTGAGGTTGGGGTTTAGATTTCATCGGCCAGATTCACCCTCCTTCCTCAAAAGGGCATCGGTTCGTGTTGATGGCGATGGATTACTTCACTAAATGGACCGAGGCCGTAACTCTCAAGAACATGACTCACAATTAGGTACGTGATTTTATTTTAAAGCACATCATACATAGATTCGGCATTCCTCAAACTCTTACTATGGATCAAGGTAGTTCATTTGTCTCTAGAGAAGTAAGGGACTTCGCCGAATACTATGTTATTAAGTTGATAAACTCTTCACCTTACTATGCTCAGGCCAATGGTCATGCCGAGTCTAGTAATAAAACCATGATTAAGCTTATTAAGAAGAAAATTGAAGAGTTTCCTAAAAGGTGGCATGAAGTGCTTTCCGAGGCGCTATGGGCTTGCAGGATTGAAAAGTACGGTGCTACCAAAGTCAGTCCATATGAATTGGTATATGGTCACCTAGTTGGGAAGGTCCTTTTAAGATAGCTGAAATCGCTCCCGGCAACGCATACGTGTTGGAATCCCTACAGGGAGAGCGGTTTCGAAGAGCTTTGAATGGTAGGTACTTGAAAAGGTATTTCCCAAGTGTGTGGCAAACATCATAAAAGTGTCCAAAAGCCGATATGGATGGTATCTTCTTCAGCTCGTTGTGCTTTTAGTTCACTCAGTTCACTAAAAGGCAGGGGGGCACGTGTTGATAGCAAAAAATGGCATTAATGGCTAGATTGTCAAAATATCAATTTTTGTGATTTGGGCCGAAAATACACATGTCCAGGGTCTGTCCGAAGCCCTGCAGGGCCGAAGTCCATTGAGCTATGGGCTCCTAAAGCCTCTAGCCAGCCCATGGGCTTCGGCCAGGAAGCCTTCGGAGGCCCACGCCGCCGAAGCTTCGGCCCGAGGAGCAAGCCTCGACGGGCCTGGCCGAAGCCCACTTCGGCAGAGTTGGAGTTGTATGCGATTCTAGCTCAGTTTTTATCTCTATCCAGCCGGATTAATAGTAGATTAGATTTGGAATTAAGCCCCTTTAAATAGAGAGGCAAGGCTAGCGTAGAAGCCCCCCCCAACTCAAATCAAACCAAAGCCCTATGCTTTGATCGCATTTACTTTACCTTTATTTTCCTATACCTCTTCGTGGGTTTGCCTTGAAGCTTTCCATCGGCCACTATGGAATAGTGGTAACCCTTGTTACTTCGCTTGTGAAGTATCCGTTAATCTACGTAATAGATTGTTATTGCCTTGTTACTTCGCCTGTGAAGTATCCGCTAATCTGCGTAACAGATTGCTACCTTCACTACTAGTGCAACACTTAGCAAAATTCAGTCCTTAGGCCGAATTAGTACTTCGAATCATCTTTGTTGCAGGTTCCTACGTTCAGAGCTACTTCGTCGGAGGAGTCTGGAGCTTAGAGATCGGTTTCGGAGGTCACCAGGACACCCTTCAGCGGGACTGCAGGCTTCGACAACAGGCTTCGCCAGTATACTTCGTCGCAACGGGCTTCGCCACGACCATACTTCACACTGGACGAAGTTGCGCTCGCGCGTGGCCTTCGCGTCATTATTCCGTAGTTTGCTGTATTGGAGATCTCACGCCGAACCCCGTTGTTCGGAAGTGATCGCCGCGTCCAAATCCGTTCGGTGCCCCCTTCGCACCAGACTTCTAACTAGACGGGCTCCGACTGGTTTGCTGATTTTATTCTGTTTAATCTATCTCTTTCGGCTAATTGGATTATTTTGTGTAATCTGGTTGCCTGGCGACTCCACCACCCTTATCATGACTAAGGGTAGTCGGAACGCGACGTCAGTGCCACGTCACGCTTAGGCTTGTCCCTAAGTATCCGTGCACTTTTGGATCGTCGAACTGACCCAAGTGCGGGGGCACGTTTCCGTGTCAACACAGTGCTAGCTACTGTACATGTTGCGTAGCCTGATGGAGCTAGGTGTTGGACCGAATGTAGCGAGCAGAGGGGGGCTGAATGGGCGCCTAAAAATTTCTTGCTAAACTGTGATCTAATCCCAACACCCAACGTACTCCGACAAATCAAATAATAGTACCAAAGCAAATTACAAGAACTAAATTTGTCTAGCCTAAAAATGACCGGTGTCTTAATTGAAAAGATATTAAAGATAAACTAAAATAAAATTACTGCAGTAAATAAAAATACCTAGAAAAAACTCGAGATATTAATATTTCAGTCTAGAAATAAAATACTAATTAAAAGAATAAAAGCATGAATCATTAAAAATTAACTCAGAATTAAACCGAAAATATTGTAGGTAAAACTAGAATAAAAATATAACTGTGACTAATAAAATTTTCTTTTCTTTTGATATGAGCAGATTATACAGATAAAAATAATACGAGATAACTAATAAAAATTTAACAGATTAAAATAACAACGAAATTTAGAAATAGATTTTTAGCTAATTAATTAATAGATGATTATCTCTAAAACTGATCTACCAAGAAAATAGGAAACTAACTTGCATTGAAGAATAATATATTTTTTTCGCCTGGAAGGACGCGCCGAACATCGCTTCATTGGACGGGCGCGTCGCTATGCCATGTTCACCGGCGACGCACGGCCAACGCCGTGGCAACAACTATAGTTGTGCCGCCCGTGCAAAGGAAAAGTCATGGATTAGGTTGCCTGCGCCGGCTGCTCTGCTTGCTATCTTGAAAGACATGCGCGCAAAGCAACACAATAAAAGCACCGGCGTTGCTTTTTCCCTACCGTACCTAGCTACGGCTAGATCTCTGCTGTTGCACGCCGGGGCCCACTTGGAAAAAAAACCTTGCATTCGTTGCTTGTGCAGGGACTGCGCTCGGCTGCGTGATGCGCCAGAGATGCCACGCGTGGCCGCAGGGATCAGCCAGGCACAAGGTTGCCGCCCGTGGTGGAGAAAACAGTAGTAACGCCGTGGAAAAATTTCGCCGGGTAAAGAAATTTTGTGGCGACGAAAACTAAAAGCTGGACTGTAGATTGATCTGAGGGAAAAGAAAACAGTCATCTATCCCCAGGGGGGATAGGGGCCTATTTATAAGCGACTCCTAATACATGAAAGACTAATTTACCCCTAGGGTAAATTAATACTGACTCTAAAATAAATTCCGAAAATTACTAAAATATTCTTAGAAAAATCACGTGAATCAAAAGAAAATATTCTAAACTTAAAAACTAAATATTAATATCCTAAAAACGAATTAATCATAGGTTGTCAGTTTTGCACCGAAACTGACAAAGCATCCACCGTCTTCGCACCGGGTACCCGGATTGGGCCGACCCGACCACGCAGCTTCCTCAGCCTGGCAATCGCTCGCCACCCGTATACTTGATTCAAACCCAGTCAACAGACCAGTGGATCATCTGCCGCTCCTAGCCCATGTAGCCGGATTGGGCCAGCCCAACTTCACGGCTCCTCTGCCTAGTCATCGCTCACTGCGAGTGTACCTGAGTCACACGCGCCTCAAACTCGGCAGGTCTTCATTTCTCTTCTTCTTTGACTTCCGTTGACAATCATTCATCACATCTAGAGTATCAAAACCATATTCTTCAACATGGTTTCTCAATCTCCCCCTTGATGAGTGCATTGTCAACACCCTTTTCAGCTCATCTTCAAAAACCGGTAAAACATGTGGAAACAGGAAAACAAAGACAAAAGAAAATAGAAGAAAAAAAATAAAACTTTAACCCTAGTGACCAAAAGCCAAACATAAGCAAGAAAATGGTCATTATGGTAAACCAAAAAATAAAGACTCAAAAACAAGTGCAAATCTCAGAATTACCAACAAGGATAATCTCCCCCTGAAATAAATCCCAGAGAAAGCTAAAAAATGTTCCCTAAACTCCAAAATTCCCCCCCCCCTTGTTGACAATTGGACTCATCAAGTGAGACTAAATGCACTCTAAAGAGACATAGACACAAACTCCTCCTGAAATGTAGCTCCCTCTCAAAATATGCCATGAATGCATATGGGGTGCAGGTGGAGTGTGAAAGCATGCTTCTTAGATATGATTAAATGCAATTACAACATCTAACAGGTATAGCAAAAGATATATTATCTAAGATACATGACATGATCAGTGCAATAGATGATATCTAAATGGAGTCATTAGCATGCATTTTTCGATTTTTGTAAATAAAAGCATCACCACATTTTCTAGTTGACAAGGAAAGTAAAGCATGATATGCAAAAGCTAACTGATATTTACCAAGATAAGCATTGTCCAAAACAAAGTGCTTCAACAAACTTGTCATCTTTTTAAATTTTTCAGACTTTTTCTTTTTCTTTTTATTTTTTCAGACTTTTAAATTTGCATGTCAAACCTTATGCTAACCGACCAAGTCAAGCCTAGGCCAGAACTGGACCAAGTCTTGGCAAACATTACACCGTCCTAGTTCATACCAAAGTGCTATGGTAAGCAGTCCAGAACAATGCAATGCGACAACGCAAACCCACCTGGATCTTTTCTAATAATCATAAAAATGCATAAACTTTTCAATTTTCTGAATTTTTTTATCATTTTTATAACACATTTTTCATATTTAAAGCAGATAAATGTCCAAGTTGCATATCTGCATCTAAGTAAGGATCTAGCTACAAGGCATGTAAAAGATAGCGAAAGCATTCAGCCTACACATGCTAGTTACGAGAAGCAATGGTGATCTTTTTTCAATTTTAAAGCATAAAAGCCATGCATTTGACAAATATCAGATATATCATGTGAACTGAAACAGAACATGATCATCGACAAGTAATCAAAAGCATATACTAGCTAGAGAAGGTAAAGCAGATTAATGATATAACAGAAGCAAGCTCAAAATGTGATTGATGATTGTGCATGATATGAACGCACACAAAAAGACTCAATAAAAAATAATGAATAAAAGAAAAAATACTGACTCAAAGTATCCTAGAAAGGATACACAACTCCCAAATCCCCTCGTAAACGCTCAAATGTAGACTGATCTAGGGGTTTAGTAAAAATATCAGCCAACTAATGATGGGTATCAACATGAATAAGATCTATGACCCCTTTCTCATATTGATCCCTCAGAAAGTGAAAGCGCACATCAATATGTTTGGTTTTAGAATGAAGACATGGGTTTTTCCCTACACTAATTGCACTAGTGCTATCACGAAACAAAGGAACTCTAGCAGGGAAGACCAACCCAAAATCCCGCAATGTAGAAATCATCCAAACAACCTGAGAACAGCAGCTAGCAGCAACTACATACTCAGCCTCAGAAGTAGAAAGCGCAACTCCAGATTGTTTTCGACAAGACCATGAAACAAGTGAAGAACCAAGAAGCTGGCAAGTACCGGAAGTCGACTTGCGATCCAGCCGGCACCCACCAAAATCAGCATTCGAAAAACCAGCTAAATTAAGAGACAATGATGCAGAATAATAAAAACCTAAATAAGGAGCATAAGTAAGATACCTGAAAATACGCTTCACAGCCTACGGTGAGATGCGCGTGGCAAAGACTAAGAACGCGCGCACACACCCACGACAAACTGAATGTCCGGTCTCGTCGCAGTCAAGTATAGTAGCGAACCGATCATCCCTCGATACTCTCTCTCATTTACCTTGACGCCATCCTCATCCTTGTCAAGACCTCCAGATGTGCCCATTGGGGTCATCTGTGGCTTTAACTCTCCACCAAAATCAAATTTCTTTAGCATGTCCCGTGTATACTTACCCTGGTGGATGAAAATGCCGTCCTTGGTCTGCTTGATCTGGAGCCCTAAAAAGTACTTGTGTTCTCCCATGAGACTCATCTCAAACTCCCTGTGCATCTGCTCAGAAAACTTAGATACAAGCTCATTAGTAGAACCACCAAAAATAATATCGTCAACATAAATCTGAGCAACCAACAAGTCTGCGACATCTCTAAGCAAGAAAAGAGTCTTGTCCACAGAACCCATTACAAATCCTTTCTGCAACAAGAACTATTTAGGCGATCATACCAAGCCCTGGGGGCCTGCTTCAGACCGAATAAAGCCTTCTGCAACTTGTAAACATGTCGTGGAAATTTAGGGTTCTCAAAACCGGTGGGTTGCTTAATATAGACCTCCTCCTCTATATACCCGTTTAGAAAAGCACTCTTGACATCCTTTTGATGAAGCTTAAAACCTTTAGAAGCAGCAAAGGCCAAAAGAATACGAATGGACTCAAGACAAGCAACAGGGGGAAGGTCTCTTCAAAATCAATGCCTTCTTTTTGACAAAAAAACCCTGTGCCACTAATCGAGCTTTGTTGCGCACCACAACACCATCTTCTCCTTGTTTGTTCTTAAACACCCACTTGGTGCATATGGTGTTGCATCCAGGTGGCAGCTCGACTAGTGTCCAAACCCAATTGCGAACAAAGTTTTCAAGCTCTTCTTGCATTTCGTTTATCCAATTTGAATCGAAAAGAGCATGATAAACGTCTCGGGGCTCAAATGTAGCAACAAAAGCAGACTCATCAAACATAGCAAGAGAACAACCTAAAGACCGTAAGGATCTCTCCGTAAGATCACCTATGATGAGCTCTGAAGGGTGATCACGCTGAACTACTCGGGATCCTAGGTGATCTGAAGTCACCTCACCAGAGTCAGCAACTGGCTTCTCTGGACTCGGCTGAGGAGGCTCGAACGAAGTAGAAGGAGTAATTAGAGGTCCGTCCTCATCCTCAGTCGAAGTATTAGAAGGTGTGGGGTCTGTAGGCGGTGCAGAGGGCCCACCCTCATCATCAGCAGGAGGGTCATCATCTTCCTCGAAGATGGACTCTCCAAGCTCATCATCTCCAGAAAGCTCAAAAGGAGGAGTCGACAAGGGCAAAGACTCATCAAAAGAAACCTCACAAGTTTCGACAAGCATCTGAGAATTTAGGTTCCAAACACGAAAGCCTCATGAATGCAAAGCATAACCAAGAAAGACTCCATCCCAACAATGAGACTCAAACTTGTCCAAATGCCCTCCCTTCTTAAGCACAAAGCACTTGCATCCGAAAGCTCGCAAGTCACTCACCTTGGGCTGTCTACCAAAACGCAACTCATATGATGCCTTACCTAGCTAAGCTCTAAGAAAAATGTGGTTGGCAAGATAGCAAGCTTTGTTCATTGCTTCCGCCCAAAAACGCCTCGGAGTCCTATGTTCATCAATCATCGTCCTGGCCATCTCGGCAAGCGTGCAGTTCTTTCGCTCAACAACGCCATTCTGTGGGGGAGTGTAAGGAGCAGAGAACTGATGATCAAGACCCTGTTAACTACAAAAGCTAACAAACTGAGAGTTCTTAAACTTAGATCCATTGTCTGAACGAATTGCTCGCATCAGACCATTGTTCTCGTTCTTCAGCTTCAAAATTAGGTTATGAACATACTGAAAAGTCTCATCCTTAGACTCTAGAAAGTAAACCCACGAGAATCGAGAAAAATCGTCAACTATTACAAGGGCGTACCACTTCCCACCGACTGAGCGTACTTGAGCTGGACCTATTGTGTCCATGTGCATCAGCTCTCCCGGGTACGAAGTTATCACCTGAGTCACAGGTGCGTGAGAAGCGGCAACCATTTTCCCATGACGGCAAGGATGGCAAACTAGATCCTTCTCCATCTTAAGCTTAGGCAATCCTCGGATAAGATCCATAGAACTCAATCTAACAAGTAAATCAAAGCTCAAATGGCCTAACCTCCTATGCCACTTCCATAGCTCAGAGGAGGATCCGGCCATTAGACAACGAGAAGGGCCAGAAGAACTAGAGAAATCAATACGAAAAACCTTACCAAAAGGTAAGATCCGGCAAACTAAAGATCCTCTAGAATCAACAACAGAAGACATGCCCTTCTTAAAATGCACTTATAAACCATCCTCAAGCAGTTGCGAAACAGAAATTAAATTAAAGTTCAGATTTCCAACTAAAGCAACATTCTTCAAAGAGAAACAATAAGAAATACGAATCGACCCAATACCTTGTACCTTCCCTTGACCACTATTCCCGAAAGTGATTTATTCCTTGGAGCTCGGGGGAGTGAGGCTGGAGAACCATCTACGTTGTCCCGTCATATGGTGAGAATATCCTGAATCCATGATCCATACGTCCTCCAGTCCTCGATCCTGCGAGATCAATGGTCATGAGTGGGAGCAAATGGTCAACCACCAAGTCTAGCAAAAGTACTAAACCAGTGTCGAGCCATCTGCTCGTAAGTAGGAAAGAAGAAGGAATCATATGAGTCTGGACCAAAACGCGGCTCAAAGCGTGGTCCTCTATTCTGCCTAAAATCACGGTCACGAGGTCCAAAACCGTATCCATAACGATCTGGAACTCTATCGGAATGGAAACCACCCTCCGGAGCACGATCATAAAAACCGTCTCCTCTACCACCACCTACACGACGTGGCCTGGCCTCTTGCCTCTCTCTACATCGAGGAACTCTCTATCTACCACCCTGCTGGTAGAACTGCTCCTGCCCACCTCGAGCTCTCTCTGCTCGCTCAACCCGCTTCCCTCTAAGGAAAAACTCCTCAAGATGCCCGTCTCTTTGACAAAACTCACAGTGATAGGTAGGCTTCTTGGTATGTGGTTGAGGCTTGGGATTCTTATGCTTGGTGGTGTTTGGTGTATAATCTTTGGTGTGAGAGGGTCCAGGTAAAGAATCAAGAGAAGTGTGAAGAGTTTTAGGCTTTGGGACCTAGATCTGCTTCTTAGGTGGAGCTTTAGGTTGTTCTTGGATCACTCCATCCTTGGGCTGACTATCCTTAAAGGACTTAGTGGAGTGAGTCTTGGGATATCTCTGTTCGGGAGTCATCTTACTCCACTCCACCGCATGGCTAATGGCACTCTCAAAATCAGCCTTGGTATAGGTGTAACCTACCCCAAACCCATCCTATCTCTTGAACTGCTGGATCATCATGCCGAGCTGTGGCTCTCTGGCACTAATCCAACTCAGGATCTGATGGAGGTAAAAGTTCTCATTCTGAACATTGGCTAGCTCCTCTCTCAAAGAAGCTAACACCTCCACCTGAGACAAGCAGATCTCACACTCTTTATCAACTTCGACAGACTTCTCAGCTTTTAACTTGATCAACTACATTCTAATGGACAAACAGTTCTCACAAACAGTGGGTGGAACTGACTGGGTCTCAAGCTCTAGCTTAGTCTGCTCCAACTCAGTTCTCACTCCATCTAACTCGCTCAACTGCTCATCACTCTTGGCTCTCAGCTCAGCTATACTAGCTAAATGGGATGGGCAGTCTACACAAGGTGCGACGACAGTGGCATGAGCATCTTTTAGCTCCTGCTGAGCGCTTTCAAGCTCAGTGGCCAAAGCATCTCTCTCATCTACTCTCTCTGTGTACCTAGACTTAAGAGTCATCAGGTCACACAACAACTCCTCACAGTTAGGGCACTCACCATTATCACCCAAGCAGGGGGAAGAAGACAGACTCTCAATCTTGCCATTTTCCGTGGCAAGCTCACTCTCAAGCTCATCTATCCTCTTCTTAGCCCCTCTAAGTAGTTTCTCCCTATACTTCAACTCCTGACGGTTCTGTTCTAATAAATTAACAACTTCTTGTTCATAGGATGATACCTTCTCATCGTCATCGTCATCGGAGTCGTCGGAGGAATCCTTTTCTTTCTTCTCCCAAAGAGCCATTGAGCAGAAGCTCTTGTGGGGTCTTCGGCTATCACGTGAGCGTCTCTTCGGCTTGTCCCCGAAGGCCATGAAACAGAGGCCCGCCGGATCATCCCTATCCTTCCCCTTCCTGATCATGATCTCTTCATCACTTGAGCTCGAAGATGAGAGGAAGACGAGGTTCTCTTGGAGTAGCTTTATCCATCTCGGCGAAGAAGGCCTTGTCTCGTTTCTTGTTCTCACGCCTGTAGTCCTTCAAAGCCTTTCGAAAGAATCTTGTTTTGGGCTTGCCCTTTGTAGAGTTGTCGTACTTGTCGGAGTCATAGGATTTGCCGCCGGTTCCCTTCTTGTAATTCTTCCGCTTGGGGCAGTCGACAATGAAATGACCTGTATCACCACACTCAAAGCATCCGGATTTTGTGTCGTGTCCCTTAAACATTCGCTGATCATAGACACGTCGCACCCGGTTGTTAAACAAGCATAGATCATCATCTCCTAGAGTATCAAGTTGTTCCTCGGAGATAGACATCAAGGAAAACGCAACACAACTCATGGCATTAGGATCAGCAGATGGTGTCGCAAGCGCCAGAGTCTTTGATCCAGAACCAGTGAGATTTGATCTCAACTGGATATCGACCTCTGAGGCCTTGAGCTTACTAAAAAGCTCTGCGATGGTAAAGGTATCATAAGACGCGCTGTCAACAATAGAAGAGACCTTGATCTCCCAGATCTTAGGGTCCAAGGTATGGAGTACCTTAAGTGCCTGCTCATGATCGGAGGCCATCTGATCACGCTCGGCCTTGTTAACGCGAAGCTTGTTAATGATCGATTGAAAACGACCAAACAAAGCCTCAACCATCTCACCCGACTTCTGTGAGAAATTCTCATACTCACACCGGTAAGTCTGATATAGCCTAGCCTTGACCTGAGCTGTCCCCTCATGGTGTGCCTGGAGGGTAGCCCAGATCTCTCGAGCAGTGGTGAGATGGCTAACACGCTCAAACTCACTAGGACCTTGACCAGAAAATAAAATATTCACCGTCTTACTATTATTTTGATGCTGGGTAACTACATCTGCATTAGTATCCGCAACAATAGTCGTTATGGTGAAATTAGGATGAACACAAATCTCCCATATGTCCGAACTCTGGCTCATAAGATATGCTTGCATGGGAGTCTTCCAATAAGTGTAGCCAAAAGCTTCTAGGGACGGGATTTTACCAGAAGACGTCATGGTCACTACCTGGTTTAGAATCAGTTAAGATATTAGAAAACCCTAACCTCGCTCTGATACCACTTGTAGGACCGAATGTAGCAACCAGAGGGGGTGAATGGGTGCCTAAAAATTTCTTGCTAAACTGTGATCTAATCCAAACACCCAACGTACTCCGACAAATCAAATAATAGTACCAAAAAAAATTACAGGAACTAAATTTGTCTAGCCTAAAAATGACTGGTGTCTTAATTGAAAGATATTAAAGATAAACTAAAATAAAATTACTGCAGTAAATAAAATACCTAGATAAAACTCGAGATATTAATATTTCAGTCTAGAAATAAATACTAATTCAACATCAACATCAACATCAACAAAGCCTTTTAGTCCCAAGCAAGTTGGGGTAGGCTAGAGTTGAAACCCAACAAGAAGTCACCAAAAGGAGAGAGAGAGAAAGGGGAGGGGAAAAGCTTTTAAAAGCACTAAAAGGGAAAAGGCCTAATCACGGTTCGGGCACGTGGATAGCTTCTTTCCAAGCACTTCTATCCAAACAGAACTCCTTTGGGATATTCCATTCCTTCAATAAGTCCCTTTTGATTGCCTCCACCCATGTAAGTTGGTCGCCCTCTACCTCTCTTCACATTATTGACCCGTCTTATGATACCTGTGTGCACCAGTGCCTAAGGGTCTCCTGTGGACATGCCCAAACCATCTCAACCGGTGTTGCATAAGCTTTTCCTTCAATTGACGCTACTCCTAGCCGATCGCGTATGTCATCGTTTCTCACTCGGTCCAATCTTGTGTGCCCACATATCCAACGCAATATACGCATCTCTGGACACATAGTTGTGGATATGCCGCCTCTTAGTGGGCCAACACTCAGCTCCATATAACATAGCAGGCCCAATCGTCGTCCTGTAGAACTTGCCTTTCAACTTCTGTGGCACTCTCTTATCACATAGGACTCCCAATGCTTGACGCCATTTCATCCACCCCGCTTTGATCCTATGGCTAACATCTTCATCAATATCACCATCTTTCTGAAGTACGATCCCAATAACGGAAGGTGTCCTTCTTTGGTACTACTTGGCTCCCAAGCTTACATCTCCATCCTCACTAATTGTAGTACCAAAAGTCACAATCTCATATAGTCGGTTTTGGTCCTGCTAATTCTAAATCCTTTTGACTCTAGGGTCTGACGCCATAACTCTAGTTTTCTATTTACTCCTTCCCGGCTTTCATCTACTAGAACTACCATCATCAGCGAAAAGCATACACCAAGGGATATCTCCTTGTAATATCCCTCGTGACCTCATCTATCACTAAGGCAAATAGATAAGGGGCTCAAAGCTGAACCTTGATGTAGTCCTATGTTAATCGGGAAAAAATTTGTATCACCATCAGTTGTTCGGGACCACTAGTCACAACCTTGTCATACATGTCCTTAATGAGCGTAAACATACTTTGTTGGGACTTTATGCTTATCCAATGCCCACCATATGAGATTCCTAGGTATTTTATCATAGGCCTTTTCCAAGTTCGATAAAAACCATGTGCAAGTCCTTCTTCTGCTCCTTATACCGCTCCATGACCTGTCCTTATTAAAAAATTGCTTCCATGGTTGACCTTCAGGCATGAATCCAAATTGGTTCATGGTGATATGTGTCATTCCTCTTAGGCGATGGTCAATAACTCTCTCCCAAAGCTTCATAGTGTGGCTCATGAGCTTAATCCCTCGATAGTTGGTACAACTTTGATATCTCCCTTGTTCTTGGAAGATTGGTACAATGTACTCCTCCTCCACTCATCGGGCATCTTGTTTGATCGAAAAATATGGTTGAACAACTGGGTTAGCAAATGATAGCAATATCCCCAAGGCATTTCCACACCTCTATTGGGATACCATCCGGACCCATCGCCTTGCCCCCTTTCATCCTCTTTAAGCTTCCTTTGACCTCTGACGCTTGGATCCTGCGTACAAAGCATCTATTTAAATCATCAAAGGAGTCATCCAATTGGGTGTCCATAGTCTCATTCTCACATTGAAAAGTTGTCAAATACCTCGCCACATCTGTTTGATGTCTTGTCCTCTTCACCAGAGTTGATCCATCTCATCTTTAATGCATTAATTTGGTTGAGGTCCCTTGTCTTCCTTTCCCGAATCCTAGCCATCTTATAGACATCCTTCTCCCCTTCTTTGTACTTAGTCTTCGGTAAAGATCATCATAGGCTCGACCCTTTGCCTCACTCACAGCTCGCTTAGCAGTCTTCTTTGCTACCTTATACCTCTCTAAGTTGACCGCGCTCCTATCATGGAACAAGCTCTTGTAACATTCTTTCTTCTCCTTTATTGCCTTTGAACATCCTCGGTCCACCACCAAGTATCTTTAGGTTCACCTCTGCTCCCTTTGGTCACTCCAAACACTTTTGACACCACCTTCCTAATACAAGTTGCCATCTTCAACCACATGTTGTTTGCATCTTCTTCTTCGGACCAAGCGCCCTCCACATAAACTCTTTCCTTAAAACTTCGGATGTCTCCCCCTTTGAGTGTTCCACCACTTTGTCCTCGCAATTTTGGCTTGTTTATCCCTATGGGTACGGATCCGAAAATGAAAGTCAGCCACCACAAGATTAGTTGGGGCACAACACTCTCTCCAGGTATCACCTTACAATCCAAACATGCTTGTTTATCTTCTCTCCTAGTGAGAACAAAGTCGATCTGGCTCGAACGATGGCCATACTAAAGTCACCAAATGAGATCTCTCTTCTGAAGAAAGTGTTGGCTATCACTAGGTTGTAGGCTACAGCGAAGTCCAAAATATCCTCTCCTTCTTGATTTCTACTACCATACCAGAAACCTCCATGAGCCAGCTCATAACCTGCCTTTGTTGACCTACATGACCATTGAGATCTCCTCCTATGAAAGCTTTTCATTGGTTGGTACTTCTCTGACCATGCTATCTAAGTCTTCCCAGAACTTTCTCTTCTCGCTCACACTGAGACCAACCTGAGGGGCAATATGCACTTATTATGTTCAAGACCACATCCCCCAAAACTAGTTTGACCTAAGATAATCCTATCTCCCTGCCTTTTGACATCCACCATCCATCCTTAAGGCTCTTATCAATCAGGATACCTACTCCATTTTTGTTGCCACTGTTCTGAGTACCAAAGCCATGAAACCAGTGTCTCCACCTCCTTCGCTTTTTGCCCTTCCATTTTGTCTCCTGGGACACATAGGATATTAACCGCCTCCTGCTCGTTGCATCGACTAACTCTCTAGCTTACCTGTAAGGGACCCTACGTTCCAACTACCTACATGGATCCTAGTCGGCTCAACTAGCTTCCTTACCCCTCGCACCCGTTGAGACAGATGCGAAGACCCTTGCCATTTGTCCTACACCCGAGCGCCGATGTAGCGCGCACTAAGAACGTGACCCGATCCTTGCTCACTTGACACCGCATCCAGATCACGACACCGGCGCGCCACCAAGGGGGTGGCGGCCGGCCTTGCCCATTTAACCCATACCTGGGTTCCGATATGGCGCATCGCTAAGAGGGTTACGCCCCAATGATTTCTATTGGGTTTCATTTCCATTTGAGTGGCTAAGTTTTTTATAGCTGGCTCGCCATGCCTAACGCAACCCTCCTCCTTGACCTGGACTTGGGACCAGGATATGCTGCACCAACATATGCTGAGACAACATAGGCGGAGTTAGAAATAAAATATAATTAAAAGAATAAAAACATTAATCATTAAAAATTAACTCAGAATTAAACCGAAAATATTGTAGGTAAAAACTAGAATAAAAATATAACTATGACTAATAAATTTTTCTTTTCTTTTGATATGAGCAGATTATACAGATAAAACTAATACGAGATAACTAATAAAAATTTAACAGATTAAAATAACAACGAAATTTCGAAATGGATTTTCAGCTATTAATTAATAGATGATTATCTCTAAAATTGATCTACCAAGAAAATAGGAAACTAACTTGCATTGAAGAATAATATATTTTTTTCGCTTGGAAGGACGCGCCGAACACCGCTTCATTGGATGGGCGCGTCGCTATGCCATGTTCGCCGGCGACGCATGCGACGCACGGCCAACGCCGTGGCAAACCACTATAGCTGTGCCGCCCGCGCAAAGCAACACAATAAAGCACCGGTGTTGCTTTTTCCCTGCCGTACCCTAGCTACGGCTAGATCTCTGCTGTTGCACGCCGGGGCCCTACTTGGAAAAAAACCTTGCCGTCGCTGCTTTTGCTGGCTTTTTCTTGTGCAGGGGACTGCACTTGGCTGCGTGCTGCGCCAGAGATGCCATGTGTGGCCACAGGGATCAGCCAGGCACAAGGGCTGCCGCCCGCGGTGGAGAAAACAGTAGTAACACCGTTGAAAAATTTCACCGGGGAAAAAATTTTGTGGCGACGAAAACTAAAAGTTGGACTGTAGATTGATCTAAGGGAACAGAAACAGTCATCTATCCCCAGGGGGGATAGGGCCTATTTATAGGCGACTACTAAAACATGAAAAGACTAATTTAGCCCTAGGATAAATTAATACTGACTCTAAAATAAATTCCGAAAATTACTAAAATAATTCTTAGAAAATCACCTGACTCAAAGAAAATATTCTAAACTTAAAACTAAATATTAATATCCTAAAAACGATTAATCATAGGTTGTCATTTTTGCGCGAACTAACAAAGCGTCCCACCGTCTTCGCACCGGGTACCCGGATTGGGCCGCACCCGACCCGCAGCTTCCTCGCCCGCAATCATTCATCGCCCGTATACCTGAGTCAAACCCAGTAAACAACCGGTGGATCATCTGCCGCTAATAGCCCTGTACCCCCGGATTGGGCCAGCCCGACTCTACGGCTCCTTTGCCCGGTCGTCGATCGCTGCCCGTGTACCTGAGTCACACGTGCCTCAGACCCAACGGTCTTCATTTCTCTTCTCTTTGACTTCCGTTGACAATCACTCACCAACTAGGAGTATCAAAACCACATTCTTCAACATGGTTTCTCCTAGTCGTTGTTTTGCAGATAAAAACC
>JAAALK010000285.1:19707151-19718680 GCA_019279435.1 Zizania palustris | reverse complement strand
GTGAGACTGTTGAAGCCTTGTTTGGGTCGCTTTCAGTCGATCATTAACAAACTTTGATCCAACAAGGCCAAATAGGGTCAGCTTGTCTCATACCATGAACAGGCGCTTAAGGTTCTTCATACCTTGGACCCTAAGGTTTGGGAGATCAAGATATTTTCAATTGTTGAGTGTTCTTTTTATGATACATTGACTGTCATAGAGCTTTTCAGTAAGCTCAAAGGCCTCAGTGTTGATAGATTGTTGAGATCAAATCTCACTGGTTCTGGTTCCAAACCCTGGCCCTTGCGACTACTACTGATGCTCTTCATTGAGTTTTGCTTTGTCTTCTTTAATGTTTATCATTGAGGATCAGTTGGATCTATTAGGGATGATGACCTATGCTTATTCAATAGCCGGGTTCGCCGTGTTGACGATAGGACAATGATCGAACGACATGGCACAAAACCTAGTTGCTTTGAGTTTGGTGATCTAGGTCACTTCATCGCCGACTGCCCCAGGTAGAACGACAACAGGAAGGTTATCGGCAGTGGCTCTTATGACCCCAAAAAGCACATCTGCTCCAACCAGAACACCTTCACCGTGGGCAGGCCTAAGAAGAAGTTCTTCTGAAAGTCCCTGAAGGACTACCGATGCGAGAACCGAAGGTGAGACAAAGCTTTCTTCACTGAAATGGAAGACAACATCGACAGGTGATCATCCTCTTCTTCCTCTTCATCGAGCTCAAGCGATGAGGGGATCGTATTCAAGAAAGGGAAGAAGCACACGTAATCATCCTACTGGCTTCTGCTTCATAGCCTTTGGGGATAAGCCGAAGACTCACCCTCACTGCAATCGAAGGTCCCGCAAGAGCTTCTACACAATTTCAAAGTATCGGCATGCTTTATTTAGATGAACGGTATATAGCATGAAAAAGATACAATAGAAAGAGATGTCGGACCTAACCGATGAAGCCTCAAACTACTACACCTAGATCCCATCAATCTAAGAGATCAATCTGATATAGCCTTAGACCTACCTAATATACAGAGATAAACCGGCGATCGTACTGTTTCAACCAGTGCTTCAAGAGATAAAATGGATGCAGCCATGAAGGCACTAACCTAATCGATATGATCGTCGGGGGTGGCGGGACTCACCTCGTCGCCGGAGATCGGAATGATGCAGCACAGCTCTGAGTGCTGAATCCTGCTGGGATGAACCTTGGGAAGCCAAGGATGGCGATGCGCCGAGTAGTTGTTTGACAGAGATGTGTGTTTGACCTAACTAAGGGGTACATATTTTGAGTCCAGAGACTTGTCGTCCAAGAAATCTATCCTAACTGATTCTAGATAAAACTTCATATTCTCATCATTGGCATCCTTCATACCCGTCCATGTTGTAACAGACGAGCTTCTTTGATCACCTTTGAACGAACTCTCCTTGACTTTTATTGACCGTATGACATCCTTGGTGGGCCCTGAGCTTTACCAAATCTTGGCTTCAACAGGTGTTATGTGGTGTCCTTGCAATGTTGGACATTGGTTGCCAAATCTTGGAATTAATTAAAGTTACAACCTAAAGTAATATTTTTAAATGACCATGCTATTAGTGATAGGTCTAAACAATCACCCATTAGTAAATGACCCTTTAATGATGGGTCACATTATGACCCATCACTAAAAAGTCATGGCAGGTGTGTCAGCATGCCCTGTTTAGTGAACCTAATTATTTGGCTTCACTGATGCGATAAGAGTAACGAGAGATATGTCTGTCATTAATAAAGGTTATTTCCCATCACTAATAGTGTTTCCTAGGGTAGTGCAAATTTTTAACTTAATATTATTTAGTACCTGTGTACTAAATTACGGTACCGATTTAACAAGTATTTAACCAATTGCAAATTTTTTTACCAAATTTTATATAAAAATTTTGAGGTGTCACACCCAATAGTAAAATCTTGGATCGACTACTACATTATATTCAATTCACATAAAACTATTTGATTCATGTATGATACATATCTCATGTTGTTTCTATATAGATAATATATGTTGAAAAACTTTATTTTTACCGTTTTTATCTACTCACGGTTCACAAATTACTATCTTGTTATTGTGATACAAGCCCCGCGACCTATAAAAAGGGTGTTACCGTTGCCATGAATTTTTCATGCTTTTAATCTTTCAAAACTTCCACCACTTGCCTTTAACATCTGGAGCTTCTCTTTCACACTTCACTTCTCGTGATCTCGGAGCTCTAAAGATGACGGAGAACACTAATAAGAGCTCATGCCTGCTGGCTTCATCTGGCACTCCAAAGGTTTAGGAGCCACATGACTTCATGCCGCCATCAGAGATGTAGTCGGAGTAGACATTCATTCATTAGAAATCCAGCTGCACCGAGTTGTCGGTGAAGGAGATTAGCCAGGAGAAGATTGAACCTAGTGTGTCAATCCGGATCCCAAGGGATTGTCATTAATGATAGGTTTTTATTGACACGATAAGGGTGACGGGGGACATGCCCATCACTAATGTACGTTATGACCCATCACTAATGTATGTTTTTGTGGTAGTGAATATGGATCTTGAGCCACTATTAGTCATTAAAGGGGAAAGTTATTGTTTTTACATAGTGGAACATCTTTTATTAGATAGAAGATAAACATTGCACAATGCTAAACCTTGCATTTAATCATTGTAGATCATGGCAACAACTACTACTGTTAAGAGCACTTTAGTTTTTAATTTGCGATCTATTCTTGAATGAGAGAAATTGTTTGAACATATTTTATGGATTGGTATAGAAACTTGAGAACTGTTCTCAAGCAAGAGATAAAGGATTATGTTGAGAAACCATGTTGAAGAACATGGGTTTGATACTCCAGATGTGATGAGTGATTGTCAACGGAAGTCAAAGGAAGATTAGTGAAGACATGCCGAGTCTGAGGCGCGTGTGACTTAGGTACACGGGCAGCGAGCGACAGTCCGGGCAGAGGAGCCGCGGAGTTGGGCTGGCCCAATCCGGGTACATGGGCTAGGAGCGGCAGAGGATCCACTAGTCTGTTGAATGGGTTTGACTCAGGTACACGGGCGGCGAGCGATTGCCAGGCTGAGGAAGCTGCGGGGTCGGGTCGGCCCAATCCGGGTACCCGGTGCGAAGACGATGGACGCTTTGTCAGTTTTGGCTCAAAACTGACAACATATGATTATTTTGTTTTAGGGTATTAATATTTAGTTTTTAAGGTCAGAATATTTTTATTTGAGTCAGGTGATTTTTCTAAGAATATTTTAGTAATTTTCGGAATTTATTTTAGAGTCAGTGTTAATTTACCCTAGGGGTAAATTAGTCTTTTCATGTATTAGGAGTCGCCTATAAATAGGCCCCTACCCCACTGGGATAGGACGACTGTTATTTTTTATTCCTGAGATCAATCTACAGTCCATCAAGTTTTTCTTCATCGCCACAACTTCTTTCCTCATGGTCGCCGGCGAAAGTTTTCCCCACGAGAAGATTTCTCGCAGCGCCAGGATATCCGCCGGCGGTCTTTTCTTCTCCACGGACGTCAGCGCAGCAGCGTGCAGTGTCAGCCAGCATAGGCGTTGTAGGCTAGCGCATAGGCGCGGAAGTGGCTTTGATCTCCACGGAAGCTTGCTGTTTTTTAACCAGTTCTACGCGTGTGACGACCGAGACAGCAGAAGCAACCGGCCAGCGTGCACACAGGATATACGACAAATAGCAATAGTTTTCGGCGGAGGATCATCTATGCACGGTGACGGCATGCAGGTAAGTAGATTTAATCTCCTATTTTTTAGGTAGACTAAGTTTAGTTAATAATCTCGTAGTTATCTGTTTTACTTAAAAAATTTATCTCGTCGTTAATTTTTTTATCTGTTAAATTCGTTTTAGTTATCTCGTATTACTGTTTATATGTTTAATCTGCTCATATAAAAAGATAATAAAAATTTATTAGTCATAGTTATATTTTTATAGTTTTACCTGCAATATTTTTGATTTATTCCTGAATTAATTTTTAATGATCCATGGTTTATTCATTTGATTAGTATTTTATTTCTAGACTAAAATATAAATATTTCGTGATTTATCTAGATGTTTTATTTACTGCAATATTGGTATTTAGTTTATCTTTAATATCATTTCATTTAAGACATTTGGTTATTTTTAGGCTAAACCATTTTAAGTTCAGTAATTCGCTTTGTTAATCTTAGTTGTCTAGTTAAGATAGTTTGGGTGTTGGGATTAGATCATAGTTTAGCATGAAAATTTTAGGTGCCCATTCACCCCCCTCTGGTCGCTACTTTCGGTACTACATATATTCTAGAGGAACCCCACCCTGATTCACCAAGGAAAGATGCTTCTACAGCAGATAAGTGTGCTTATGAGAAGCATGCTAGTGATTTTGTGGATGTCAGTTGTCCGATGTTTGCCTACATATCCTCCGAGTTTAAGAAACAATATAAGGAATGATATTCTTACGTTATGATCATAGTCCTCAAGGGCATGTTTCAGAACCAGGCACGGGCCGAGAGATACAATGTGTATAAGGCATTGTTTAGGAGTAGGTTGACCAAAGAGAGTCTAGTTAGTCCTCATGTGATCATGATGATTGGTTACATTGAAACTTTGGAGAGACTGGGTTCTCCACTAGATACATACTTGGCTATTGATATGATTCTCCAAATTGCTCCCCTTGAGTATTAAGTCGTTCATTATGAATTACAATATGGTTGGACTAAAGAAGACACTGGCCGAGTTACATGGGATGCTTAAAACTACTAAGGACAGTATCAAGTAATCTCCCAATCATGTAATGATGGTTCAGAAGGAGGGCAAAAAGAGAAAGAGGAATGGCAAGACTAAGACTTCAAATACGATCTCTAGTGAAAGCCTAAACCGACTGGAAAGTCCAATTCCGGTCCTGCTAGTTGTGTTGTTTGTCACCATTGCCACAAGCTTGGGTATTGGAAGCGAACTGCAAGGTGTATCTGGAAGAATAAAAGAACAAGAAGGGAATTGTGACTTTTGCTCCAGGTATTAATGTTATTGAAATTAATCTTGCTAGTCGTCCAAACGATTTATGGGTATTTGATATCGGTTCGATGATTCGTACTTGTAAATCGTTGCAAGGGCTGAGTAGGTCAAGAAAGTGTGCTAGTGGTGAATTGGATGTCCGTGTCAAAAATGGTGCAAAAGTTCCAGCATTGGTCGTCAGCGTTATTCACTATCGCTACCTTCAATACTAGTTTTGGAGTTGAATAATTGTTATTTCATTCCCACCTTAGGCAGAAATATTATCTCTTCTTCATGTTTAGAACAAGACAGTTTTGAATTCGTAATAAAGAACAAGTGTTGTTCAATATTTTCGAATGGCATGCTCAATGGTTTTTGTCCATTGGTGAATGGGTTATATATTCTAAGTCTTGAAGATGCACACGTTTATAACATTAGTACAAAGAAACAATGACTTAATGATTTGAATTCTACCTACATCTGACATTGTCGTTTGGGTCATATAAAAGAGAAAGCATGTAGAAGCTCCATTGTGATGGACTTTTGAAGTCATTTGATTTTGAATCATATGACATATGTGAGTCTTGCTTACTTGGCAAAATGTAACACCCCAAATTTTTAGAGAAATAAAAATACCATTTATTATATTTTTCTGGAATTATTTAATTTGGAAATACCTTTAATGCCCCTCTTAGCTTATTTGAACTAGAACCTAGGTGAAATGACCAAACTAGAGGCTAGAAAATTTTGTATATGATCCCAAGGCCAAAATATATTTTTGAGAATTTTTACAAATTTTTATCACCCTTGGAAGTAGCCCAAATATTTTAAATCAATTTCTGTAATTATTTTTATTCGGAAAAGGATTTAAACAGTAACGGGCCTCCCTCCCTCAATCTCCCCCAACCGGCCGGCCCAGCCCACTCCTCCCCGCGCCCCCGACTGACAAACGGACCCCACCCGTCAGTGACCCCCTCTCTCTTCGCGCGCGCGCCAGACAACCCAACCCCACCTGTCGGCGCCAACCAAACCCCTCGCGGGCGAGCCCGACCCCACCCGTCAGTCACCATGCCTGTTCGCTCGTGCCCGGTGACCGCCTTGGCTCGCCTGTCAGTTCCGTCATCCACCTCACGCCACCTCCTCCAAATCGTGCCGGCCGACGACCTCGCCCTCAGATTCGCCTCGCCAGCCCCTCCCCCATTAAATTGACGCCATTAATCGGTCCCCTCGCGACCTGGCCGACCGTTTCCCCTCGTTAATCCTCGCAATTACACCCGGGATCGCATTGTGCATGCATGGCCGAGCCTCACCGGCGCCATTGAAGACCCCCTCCCCTTTCCATGTATACACCGCCCGTTTCCCCATCGGCATCTGTATTTAAACCCCTAGTGTGTCCGCGTTAGACTCCCCACGCTCACACGCTGCGAGACCGAACAGAACGCCCCCGCTACGGTTTTTTAAACTCCTCCGCCGCCCGCACTCCAGCCACCGTTCGCCGTCACCGGAGACCTCCTCCACCCTCGCCGACCGCACCTGTGTGATCACTGACGTCACCCCGGCCTCGTCCACCCATTCACCGCCAACGAACCCCGCAGGAACACCGCCGCCGACAAGGACCCAAATGTATCCAAAGTCTACGATCGTCGCCGGCCTCGCTCCGACGATCATTCTTCCCGCTAACGGTACCCTCGTGATCCCCGTAGAGTCCCCTTTTCATTTTAGCCCTTAGGACCCCACGCCGTCGCTCGCCGTGGCCCCTGGCCCGCTCGCCGTCACCGGAGAAGACGACCGACACGGGTCGAGTACCCGTGCCGTGTCAGATTCAATCGTGACCGTGCGATCTGGATCCGACGATGGCGATTAAATCCCTCGTGCGGTTTATTCGGATCCGTTAGATCTCAGCGAAGCGTTACGTTCTAATCTGAACCGTTCGTTTATATTTAAAACTTGCGATGAATCTAGGCCATCCATCGCGTACCGATTCAGCCTTTTAATCTCGCGCGTCCATTCTCACTTAAGCCTCCCACCTCGCCCGCGTGCATTGGATCTAGATCCAACGGTCCAGGTTGGGCCGGACCACGCGCACAGTGCGCGGGTTCACGGTGGATCTGGTTTACCGTGGACCCGAGGCCGTTTTTTATTTAAATTAAATTCCAGAAATTGTTTTAAAATTATATAATTTATATCTGGCGCATTTTAACTTCAAAAATTATCATTTCAATTCCAGAAAATTTATAATTTTATTCTCTACATGTTAATGCAATAAAAACAGTATGTTTACTTTGAATATTTCATGCTTATTTAATAAAGTATTCAAATGCACTTTGGGGTAAATTTCAAATTGGCTCATTTCAATTTTAGAAAAAAAATCTTTTATTCTTTTCATGTTAGTATAATAAAAGCACTAGGTTTACACTAAACCTCTTATTTTAAATTAGATTAGAAAATTTAAAATACAATTGTGTACCTTATTATGTCTTTTAGAAAGGACATTATTTCATTAAAGTCCACTTTAAAATATTCATAAAATGAATTTCAGAAACTTAACAACTTTATTTTTCCTTGATTCAAACCAATCAAAACTTATATACCTGTTGTGTGGTTTTTGGATTGTTTAATTGAATGTTACGTTTAATTTATTTATATCGAGAAGACCACGATGTCGCCGAGGAGCCGGAATACTTTCCCGAATTCCTCCCTCCCCTTTCGCTGATCAAGGCAAGTCACCAAACCAATCTTTTGAGCATATTGAACCCATGTTATACTAATCTATTGCTAAAACACATAGGATACATGCATTAGTCAAATGGAACCCTTACAATATATTATTAGGATCCCCCGACCTTGATGTGCAACCCAAGCCATGCTATCTAGCCTAAACTCTTGTCACCATATGATTAATACTATTAGCTAGTGTATAATGTATCGACACGATTGCTATAAGATTAAAAACGAGTCGTAGCAACTTGGTTCTATTATATGATCCCTGTTATCCTTATCTTTGGAATTCTATTGGTGATAGAGTTTTGGTTGTGAGTGTATGCATGGTGGGTTCCGGGTGCAAGCTAGGGCATTGGTCGGTAGCACCCGAGGCACTATAAGGACCGGTCTGAGGGATCCATTGCAATACACTTCCGTACTAACCACAAGTCTAATGGGTAAGTCCTAACTAAGGTATGGAGTGTTCCAAACCGAGGCCACCATTTGGAGATGGGTCAAGCTGCACCTGCGGGTGGCTTGTACCGACGTGGCGCAAAAGGGGATGCGACGTTAGCTGGGATGCGGCCCAGCGCGCCGGCGAAACATAGAGCGGGTGTTTATCGCTTAGAGCATTTCATGCCGAGGTTTTGGCACGAGTTCCCGTGGTATGGGTCATCTCGTTACACCTTGGTGTTTGGGATGAGTGCGTGCCTTGTGGGTACAGTAGTACACCTCTGATCAGAGTCATAAATCTTTTCGAAAAGTCGAACCCACGGTCAAGGGCGGGTTGCGTAACATCCCATAGTTAGTTTACTTTATTATGAATGTGTATGATTGATTTGACATGTAAGGACCGTTGAGCGAGGGTGGGCTGACTGTACCCCTCGAGTTAGAAGTTGATGCACACATGTTTACATTTCTGTATTAATAATTGTATCACATTAACTGCTTTATAAATATGCTTTTCCGTACTTTTAGCCATTATCCTCCCTTTGTTATTACCTTGCATTAATATTGCATTTGTGGTGGCTTGTTGAGTACTTTTCGTACTCATACCCGTTGGACACACAATTCAGAGGATGCCTACTAAAAGGATAGTCTGGAGTAGCGACCCAGTCAAGAAGAAGATCATGAAGAGGGCGTTCGTCATGCTTTTATTTACTTATTTTTAATTTTACCCTTATGTAATAATATGGTCTACGTACCATGAATGCTTGCCTGTATGTATGTTGTCGCATGATGAACCTCTTGTATTATTGTTTTTCGTTAGAAATTCAATAATGTTCCGATTTGTTAAATCGGGGCGTCACAAGATGGTATCAGAGCCAGGTTGACTGTAGGAAGCCAAATGGACCAACCTAGCCATTAGCTGCAGAAAATTATTTCTCGAAAACCTACTTTATAAACTTTGTTCCTCCCCTCACTTTTCTTCAACTTGTTGTTTTTGTAGATGCCAGTCTACCAAGTGCATAGCTTCTGCCGCCACTTCGATGGCTTCGTCAGGGAGCTCCGCATGATGGTCACCTTCCTTGGGTTCCTCTTTGAGCCCGAGTTCCATGGGGTGTACATGGAAGAGTTCGCAGGACCTTGCGACGTCTCCCTCACCATCCACGGATCTAGCGAGCACCTGTCGTTCTTCATGGCAGCACTTGGGGGCCCAACCTTCGACGTCGCGTGCCAACGCATCGCCCTCCAAGCCCTCATGGAGCCGAGGATGATCTATGACGATCGTCTTCAGAACTCGTCCTTCCGGCTCGTGCCGAAGCGCACTCTCCGTTCCCACCGTAGCATCTACATCGGAGTTCACTCCGATCGCGATCCGGTAATGGCCCAACAGACGCGCCTTCTTCAGGCCATGGATGATCTCCATACCGAGGCCATGATGGACGCCGAGGAGCACCATGAGGCGGTCGAGTTTCTTGGTCAGGAGACGAAGAGATTGATCCAACAGAATGGCGAGGTGCAGCGCAAGATTATGCAGCTGCAGAAGGACATAACGGAGATGGCCCCCCTCGTCCTGAGGAAGAAGAAGCCCATCCGCGAGCCCTCCCCTCACCCCAAGAGGATCCCGCCACACCCCTCTACCGCCGGACCGTCCAGCTCCAGTTCCCCTGCTCCGCGCCCCTCCCTCGTCTCCGACCCCATTCACTACTACAAACCGTCACTGTAGTGGCGTTGGGCAAAACCACTGTAGTGGCGGGCCATTAGATGCCCGCCACTACAGTTGCTGGTGCTGACGGCAGCACCAGCGCCCGCCACTATTGTTGGTAAAGTAGTGGCGGTCGGTGCTGACGTCATCCCGGACCGCCACTATTGTACCAATAGCAGTGGCGGTCGCTGGTGCTGCCCGCCGCTGCTAATATGGCCGCCACTAAAGTATTGATGACATCACTTGCGACCGCCACTACTATTCTAGCTATAAATGCGCAGCTTCTTCCTCCCCGAGCTCTACTGGAGTTCGCATTTAATTTTGTCCGTACAATGGCGACAAAAATCTAGATAAAGAGGGGGGAGGCTTTGTTTTCGTTTCTTTTGAAGGATTTCATTCTAGGAGGTAAATCCATGCTGAATCTCACATTTATTTTGTATTTAATCATGTATACAATGAGTTATTAGCGTTTTTCTAATTTAGGGTTTGTGAATAGAAATTTTCAAATAATCTTCCATTTACAGTGTTACCTTCTCCCAAATGAACAAATATGACCCTCCTCACAATTATTCATCACTTGTATATTGATTTACGTCATTTTAATCTCTTTTTAAATTTGATTTATGATTATAGATCTAGAGTTATGTTGTTTGGAGAGAGAGAGAAACCAATATAGTTAATTTATTTAATAATTTTTTCTGCTTAATAAGTAGTTTTAATTAAAGCATTGAGGATTTTAATTAATGTTGTTATGAGCGATAATAAATCAATATATTTTCAATTTGTAAATTACTAAAATTAACAATAATGATTTTATTAATATTTTTTCAAATAATATATGTTTTAGATGGAGCACAGGTCCTGGATGTACTCGTCCAACGACGGAGATGTGGTGGCATATTTTAACAGAGTAACTGAATTTACTGAAGCTGCCGCACAATATGCTTCCCGTCAGAGTGAAGAGGCAATATATTGTCCTTGTAAAGTTTGTAAAAACGAAGCGATGTATCCGTGTTCTGATCGTGAAACCATACGATTTCACTTGTTGAAAAATGGTTTCGTGAAGAACTATTATATATGGACGAAACACGGTGAGATGGGTCCAAAATCCTCCTGAAGATTCTGATGTGCCGCAAGATGCTCATTCAACATAGAAGAGGTTGTGATCATACATCCGACATAACACATGATGATGTTGATCAACATGATGATGATGACGCCTTTGATGTGGAGGAACTGATGTGAAATGATGCGCCTGAGGTGTTGTTGCAGAGAACTACAACCAAAGGATACGATAACTTTGAAGCACTTGACAAAGCATCAAAAAACCTTCTTTATGAGGAACGCCACGGATGCGATAAGCAGTATACTGTGTTGTACACAATTCTTGAGCTTATGAAACTGAAGGCCAGCAATGGATGATCTGACACTAGTTTTTCAGATCTTTTACAACTCCTAAAAAAGGTTTTGCCAAAACCCAATGGTTTACCATCTGATATGTACCAAGCAAAGAAGATGATTTGTCCGTTGACTTTGGGCGTTCAGAAGATTCATGCATGCCCGAACCACTGTATCCTATATCGAAA
Source organism: Zizania palustris (assembly GCA_019279435.1). Classification (NCBI taxonomy): domain Eukaryota; kingdom Viridiplantae; phylum Streptophyta; class Magnoliopsida; order Poales; family Poaceae; genus Zizania; species Zizania palustris. The sequence continues at coordinate 19,707,238 of JAAALK010000285.1, read as the reverse complement.
AGAGTATGGATTGTTAGAGAGATGTCCGCAGTGCAACGCGAGTCGATACAAACGTCCAAATGACTGTGTGGAGGACTACAATGACCA
>JAAALK010000285.1:19624629-19706151 GCA_019279435.1 Zizania palustris | reverse complement strand
TAGGGTGTTAAAAATTGGAGATTGTGCGGACTACTTAGGATTTAGAGAAGGAATGAGAAAGGTTTTGAAGCAAATCGATAGCTAAATTCTCGTATTTACTTGAAACTTTTTTACAATCAAATACAGCATAACTTATCTATTATAAAATTTGGTATTTTTCTCGGCCAGATTACTATTTATAATCCATAAGTGTGTTTCTACGATTTAAATTGAAATATGTGAAATTTGAAATACGAGTGCATGAAAGAATTATCAAAATTTATAGAAAAATCATATTCATGTTTTTAGTCTATTTTTAGTTATTATCCAATAAATTTAAATACGTTGTGAAAATCTGGGTTACGACACTCGATTGGCAACATGGAGCTTATACTTTTTTAATTCTAAAAATCAATTAAAGTCTAAAAATACGATACTTGACACAATGTTATGTTATGATACCTACATGCTGTGATAAAAATTTAAAAATGTTTTCGAAATTTTTTTGCATGTAGAATGTTAAGAAACTAGAGATTGTGTAAGGACTACATAGGATTTAATGAAGGAATGAGGAAGATTTTGAAGCAAATCGATAGCTAAATTCTCGTTTGAACTTGAATTTTTTTTTATAATCAAAATACAACATAACTTATCTAATGTAAAAATTTGGTATTTTTCTGGATAATTTACTATTTTTAATCCATTAAGTATGTTTCTATGATTTAAATTGAAATATGTGAAATTTGAACTTCAAGTGCATAAAATATTTATCAAAAATTTATAGAAAAATCATATTCATGTTTTTCAGTATATTTTTAGTTATTATCAAATAAATTTAAATACGTTGTGAAAAATCTATGTTACGACACTCAATCAACAACATGAAGCTTTGTAGTTTTTTAATTCTAAAAAAATCAATTGAAGTCTAAAAAGACGAGACTTAGCATGGTGTTATGTTATGATACCTAAATGCGGTGATAAAAATTTAAAAATGTTTCCTATAACTAAACATATTTTCTTTATTTTTAGGAAATCAAGAAACATAAAAAATTCTGAAATTTCAAAAAATAAAAAATTCTGAAATTTCAAAAAATAAAAATCCTAGCTACCTTCCTTCCTCGCGGCGCCGCCTCTCCCCTCCCTCCCTAGCGTCGCCCTCTCCCCTCCCTCCCCACCGCCGTCTCTCCCCACCCTCTCCACTGCCGCCTCTCCCCTCCCTCCCCACTTTCTCTGGCCACCTCTCCCCTCCGTCCCCACCGACGTCTCTCCCCTCCCTCCCCACCCTCTCTGGCCACCTCTCCCCTCCCTCCCCACCACTGCCCTCTCCCCTCCCTCCCTAGCGGCACCCTCTCCACTCCCCAGCGTTGCCCTCTCCCTCTCCCCTCCATAGCGAAAAGATCTCACCTCGTGGCCCTTCAAAAATCCCCTCACCCCCATGATGCCGGGAGCTCCACCACCACCCCCATGAAGCGTAGATCCTTCGGTCGGCTGCTGTACTCCAGCACACCGCCGAGGCCGACTGTAAAAGGATGTCCTAGTGCTGCTCTCCAAGTTCGGCGCCTCCGATGAGTTGCTCGCACTCGCGCCTTGCGCGTGGGTCAAGGGTGCCTACCTCTTCTCCCTCACTTCCACCGCCTCCAGCTCCAAGTGGCCGCTCACCACGGCGTGCAAACTCAATGTGCACCTCTCGCTGCAGGGCGAGGTGTTCCCCATCGGCCTCACACCCGTCGCCTCCACCGCCATACAGATGGTGTTCGGGGACACCATTGTTGTCACCATCATGGAGGCGTGCCGCCTATCTAGGGACCAATACGTGGCCAACCACCCTACCGGCAAGATTGGCAAGACCCTCATCTTAAAGAACTACAAGAAACCAGAGAACTTCTGTCGGCCAAAGCCGATGGAATATAGGCGAATCCCAATGGAAGAAGCCAACTTCCGTCGGCATCTGGACGACGAAAGCGGTTTGACGGAAGTTAGCTAACTTTCATCGATTCCACATGGCCAACGGAAATTTTTGTGGTATTTTTCCACATCAGCAAAAACAACTAACTTCCGTCGGCCAACGCTTGGCTGACGGAAGTTACAGGTTTCTTCCACGTCGGTAAACTATCGTAACTTCCGTCGTCTTTGACCATAGCCGACAGAAGTTAGCTCTTTTTGCCACATCACCGAAAACAACTAACTTCCATCGGCTATGGTCAAGCCGATGGAAGTTACCTAGATTTTTTTTGTTTTTTATGGTTCTCTCATTCACACTCACATTGATCAAATCCACGTATCCACAAATAAAATCACATCCACATCAACATATCCAAAACAATCCACAATCACATATATCCACATCCACATCCAAAAGAATCCACATTCACATATTTCCACATCCAATAACAAAATCACATCCACATCCAAAACATTCCATGTACACATCCACATCCAACAATAGTATCACATCCATGTATTTGTCAACATTTCACAAATCACATTCAAATCCATAAAGAGGCAATCCATACTCACTGAACACCCTCATTGGGTTGGTTGGAGTTGTGGGCGCCACCACTGCCTCTCGGTTAATCCACATTTGAAGCCGAGGGTCTATCCTGACCGAGCGTACGGACAGTCTGAAGCAATAGATAAAATTAGAGTACGAACTCAAATAACCATCTAAACGCTAACTCAAGTATCTCGACTAATGACAAGAGGTACCTCAGCTACAAAAGTAGCACCAACTGGAAACAATGGTGGTGGTGGGGGAGGCATTGGTTGGAACTGCGACATGTCAATTCCTTGCAGCTGGGCAATGTGCTATACATGTTGTAATGCAACCAGTTAGTTTTAAACCTTTTCCTAATTGCTATATATTTGTAATGCGAAAAACTAAACTTACTTGCATCATCGCCTATTGCTGTACAAACCAGGTAGCATAATGGTCTTGGTACTGCCTAATTTGCTCATATGACTGCATAATTTGCTCGCGTGACTGCCTTAGTTCCTCCGTCAGCTCAAAAACTTCCTGGTTTGCTTCTGAGCGGCGATGGCTGGAGCTAACTCCTAAGGAGCCCTGCGACGACTGAGCTGACGTCTAAGTTTTCACCGTCCTTGAGTCAATAACTCCATTGAACATGGAATACCTGCAACATTGAATACATTAGTTACCATTACAATACCATACACAAAACATTGAGAAAAACATCGTCTCACCGTCCATAGATTTTTACACCTCTGTAGGAGTACACGGCCATTGGGTCGATAGGTTGTCTCCGCCAATCATACTCCTCTCCATGGAGTTGAACCATGTGTTGACCATATCGCGTCTGCAAAAAACCAACATTACCGATTAGATGAAGAAAAATGATGCAAACTCTTAAAATTTTTAACATCTCACCAAATGATTCGTTGCTGACTGACTACACAACATATTTGGGTGTGCATGATCTACTCCTTTATGACTAGAAGCATAATTCTCGATGTCACTTGGCACAACACTAGTTTTAGCTTCCTGTAGATATGAGTTAGTCACATTACAATGTATATATAAATAAAGTGACAAGTGTAGGTCTTACCATGTGTTTAGCCAAACAGATATGTCCATTGGCCCCATATCTATGCTACGGATCTGTTCCACAACATTGCCTTTTCTTCTTGGAAACCTTCTTGAATTCATATGAAGACCAAATCTTGCATAATTCAAAGTAGGCATCCTCGCGGTTTGAAAACCATGAAATCCTCACCTGAATAGAGATGTTAAACTTCTGCATTAGATGAAAATAAATCTCAAAAATCAAAGATTAAAAGAGTTAGAATTATTTACCGAACAATATTGCTCCTCAGTCAAGTATATTACTGAAGAACTCATCACCTTGCTCATTCATTGCCCTAGCTTCTCCTTGTAGTACGCAGTGTTCTCTTGAATCCGGGCATACGAAAGTGCGTCCTTCATTCACCACCTTGTGTGCATTGTTGTTGAAGACAACAAGGACATGATTATGGTGATTTCCCGATTCTGGCAAGCAAAAATGTAACTGCAAAAGTCATGATTAGTAACCTATTATAACTCCAAAAGTTTTGCGTTAAAACGAAACAATGCATGAAAAAATCATACCCAGAAGTCATGAGACACCGCCCCTAGGAAGTTCTGTGGGCCCCGTTAGGAGCAAACCAGTATTGGTCCCATGTCGTGCATAGTTCCAGCTGACCGGTCGGTATTTTCAGCACACCTAGGTAGTGAAGACGACACAAGCTACCCAATATCTAGTTAACCTACCTGACCCTCAAAGTGCCGTCAAACCTAGAGTCAATCCAAGATCTAGAAACATATAATAAATAAAGTTAGTAAAATGAAAGAAATTTTTGGCAGTAAAGAAAAACACCAGAGTATGAGACTTAGGCGTGATCTCTATCTTGTTTCCACCCGAAGGGGCTATAGGTGGGTCGATCAGGTGGCTCATCCAAAAACAATATGAGGATGTCCCTGAAGCCTCTACATCGGCCTGACCCGCACCCTCCTCTTGCCCTACACTGTCTGTGTCAGCCCCCTGCCCCGCACTCTCCGGGTCATCCCCTTCCTACCCAACACCCTATGGGTCATCCTCCTGACCCACCCCGTCTTGATCATGCTCTTCATCCTGCAAAATAGTATGAAAACAATTAGTAATAGTTTATAACTAACATAAAAATCAATTTGAAGGTTACCTCATCATCGCTTAGAAATGCAATAGGCCGATTACGCAATGCTAGGTCTACACATCTCAAGAGCTGCTCTTGATGACGTCTGTTTGAAGAAGAGGAGCTACTGTGGAATAGGGTGTCCTCCTAATTCGGTGTACTCTTAATGCTGAAAAGCTTCCTCGTGACACTCTTCACCTTTTTCGACATTCTATTAAAAACAAGCAAAAATGAGCATTTATTAGTATGAAAAGTTAGAACTTATGAAAAAGCATGTAATATGAAGTATATTTAACATACACAATGCATGTATGAAAAGAATTACTTGTCAATTATCTTCAAAATCAGGATCAATTTGTCCCTTTCTCCCCAAAGCACGCTGTGTTACTTTTTTCTTCTTATGCTATTGTTTAATTTTCTCGGGAACCACTACATCATTAGCATCGCCAAGAAAAGAATATGCTGGAGAGTCTAGCTCTACATTAAAAGAAGTTGGCAATTCATCATCTTGGTAAACCTCATCGACCTCTTTAGCTTCCAATTGATAAGCAACATCACTAGGGGTCTATAGACGTTCTCGAGGATTCACTTTGTAGACTACCCACCAAAAACTTAGATTTTCACATGGGTACGACATATAATACACCATCTCGACTTGGTAAGCAAGGACAAAATTATCGCAACCACATAGTAGTTCCGCGTGTTTGACTTCAACCATCCCAAATTGGTTTTCTCGAGTACCATGTTTGGGGTCAAACCAATTGAGGAGCCATGTTGAAGAGCATGGGCCTCATGGCTCCAGATGTGATGAGTGATTGTAAACGGAAGTCAAAGAGGACATGAAGAGAAGAGAAGACCTGCTGTGTCTGGGCCGCATGTGACTCAGGTACATGGGCAGCAAGCAACTTTTCGGTAGAGGAGACGCGAAGTCGGGCTTGCCCAATCCAGGTACATGGGCTAGGAGTAGAGAGGATCCACTGGGCTGTTGACCGGAATTGACTCAGGTACACGGGCGGCAAGCGATTGCTGGGCTGAGAGAGCTGCGGAGTCGGGCCGGCCCAATCCGGGTACCCGGTGCAAAGACGGAGGACACTTTGTCAGTTTTGGCATAAAGCTGATGACCGCTGATCTCGGATCTGACTGTTCTGAGGCAAAGCCGTAGCCGCTACGAAATCTCCGCTTCAGGATAAGTCATCTGTATTTAGGAGTTTACTATTTTGCCTTTAGGCCCACAGTCTGTCAGTCGAGTCTGTAAAAATATCCTAAGGGCATTTTGGTCTTTTGCATTTTATTTCAGCGTCTGTAAAAACCCTAAGGGTCTTTTGGTATTTTTCCTAGGCTATTGGGCTGCCTATAAATAGGGCCCCAATCCCTAGGGTTAGGGTTACCCTTTTCTAAAATCACTTTACTAATCCAAAAGATTGGGTCACTTTTTGGCGTTCAACCTCTTGGTGTTTTGTTCTTCTCCGTCGCCACTATTTTCATCGCGCACATGTCAAGAAATCGCTTCATCAGGTTTATTCTTTCTATTTCTCAGCCATGAGGCATCGTTGTGGATTCATTTAATCATTGCCTCGTTTTGCGTGCCTAGTTCATCTGTGTGCGATAGCTGTTGTTGTTTTGCTACAGTGTGTTCCTGCCATCTGCTTTGTATTCATCGTGAGGAGTATTTTACTGTGTTTTTATTCTTCGCGGGATCTGCAGAAATCTCTTCCTAGATGCATGTATTATCTTGAGCTGTGTTGCACGTAGTTTCACGAATAGCTTATTTTAATCTTTGTTGTCGTTGCTTCCTTGCTGAACATGTGGAGAAGTTTATATTTTTCTTGGAAAATTGCTCTTAATCTTTGGAGCTAGAGTCTCTAGGCATTTTGCCTTTTTGCGTGTAGGCTGCATGAAGTACTCAAGAGGTTTTTCCCTGTAGTTTGCTGCTATCCTGGTGCATGCGCCTGAACCTAGAGGTTTTAGCTTTAACAGCTAGTTGTGTAGGTGGGCTATTTTGCTTCGTGCCTTGTGTAGGTGCAGCTAGGATGTATAGCTAGAAGTAGCCTAGGACTCTAGGTCTCATGCTAGCTTCGGTAGTAGCCTGGTGCTACACTTCGCGCGCTACTCGGCACCTCTCGCTAGCTTCCTGGCAGCCAGGTCCTTGGGCGGAGTTTCCACCGGTCAGTCATAGCGTGGGCCCCACCGAAGATCAACCTTCACTGTTGTTTTGTGCATGTGATCGAAGTACGCAACAACACTTGTGTCGGAGTAGGTGCGCACTTGTGTCGGAGATTCATTGCGAAGGTCTTAGCACCGACTCAATCGGACTGTAAGCTTCGCAGTGGCTGCTTTGATTTTTGGGACGCTTCGGAGTTCGCTGGAAGTGTTCGGATATTGAGGCCTGGTGTTCGGTCTTTTATCTTGCCATAGTGAAGTCTGTAGTCGAAGGTTCTGCGCAGGCTTCGACATCGGAGTGTGATTGCTTCGAAGCCTGCAGTGCGCGTTTGAACAAGCTTCGTTTTGTCCTCTTCGAACTTTGTTGTACAGACTTCGTCTCATTTTGCGTGCTTTTGACTAGATGCTTCTTTTGTTGATTCGTGAACAGCACATGTTTTGAATGATCTATTAATCTGCCTTTCAACACTGTGTTGGTGTCTTTTCTCTTAGGACACCGGTCATTTTTAGGCTAGAATTTTTAGTCACCTGTGAACTATTTGTTGAGGTGCGTCGGGTGTTGAGAGAAGGCCATTGATTCGCAAGAATTTTTAAGCCGCCCATTCACCCCCCTCTAGTCGCTACTTTCGGTTCTACAAGTGGTATCAGAGCCAGGTTATGGTTTTTTTCATACCTTAACCGGTTCTAAACCCAGGTAGTGATCATGACTTCTTCTGGAAAGGTCCCGTCCCTGGAAGCTTTTGGCTATACTTATTGGAAGACTCGCATGCGAGCATATCTCATGAGCCAGAGTGTGGACATTTGGGACATTTGTGTTCACGCTACTTTCACCATATTGCCTGTTGCTGAGCGTACATCTCCTGATATTATTGCCCAACATCAGAACAACAACAAAGCAGTGAACATTTTGTTTTCTGGTTTAGGTCCCACTGAATTTGCGCGTGTGAGCTATCTCTACACTGCTAGAGAGATCTGGGCTACCCTCCAGGCACACCATGAGGGGAAAGCCTAGGTCAAGGCTCAGCTCTATTAGACCTACCGGCGTGAATATGAAAATTTCACACAGAAGCCGGGTGACTCTATTGAAGCCTTGTTTGGTCGGTTTCAATCAATCATCAACAAGCTTCGGGCCAACAAGGCCGAGGGAGTTCAGCTGGTCTTAGATCATGAGCAGACGCTCAAGGTTCTCCATACCTTAGACCCTAAGATCTGGGAGATCAAGGTATCCTCTATCATTGAGAGCACCTCTTATGATACCTTGACAATTTCTGAGTTGTTTAGCAAGCTCAAGGCCACAGAGGTTGATAGCCAGTTGAGATCAAATCTCACTGGCTTTGGATCAAAAACCCTCGCCTTTGCTACACCTTTTGCTGACTCCTCTTCTGTGAGCTGTGTTGGGTTCTCCTTGATGTCTATCACTGAGGACCAGCTTGAGTCACTAGGAGATGATGATCTGTGTCTGTTTAACAACCGGGTGCGTCATGTCTATGATAAGCGAATGTTCAAAAGACACGGCACAAAATCCGGATGCTTTGAGTGTGGTGATCCAGGTCATTTCATTGCCGACTGCCCCAAGCGCAATGGTCACAAGAAGGGTACCGGTGGTGGCTCCCACGACTCCAGCAAGCATGACAGCTCCTCCTTCACAAAGGGTAAGCCCAAGACAAGATTCTTCCGAAAGGCCTTGAAGGACTACCAGCGTGAGAACAAGAAGCGAGACAAGGCCTTCTTCGCCGAGATGGAGAGAAGCTACTCCAAGCGGTCTTTGTCTTCTTCCTCTTCATCAAGCTCAAGCGATGAGGAGATCGTGATCAGGAAGGGGAAGGACAAGGATGATCCGGTGGGCCTCTGCTTCATTGCTTTCGGGGACAAGACGACGAGCCGCTCACATCACCGCCGAAGATCCCGCAAGAGCTTCTGCTCAATGGCTCATGGGGATAAGGAAGAGAAGGGCTCCCCGATTACTCTAACGATGACGACGATGAAAAGGTATCATCCTATGAACAAGAAGTCGTTGATTTACTTGAAGAGAACCGTCAAGAGTTGAGATATCGGGAGAAACTTCTTAGACGGGCTAAGAAGAGGATAGATGAGTTTGAGAGTGAGCTTGTCGTGGCTAATGGCAGGATTGAGAGTCTATCTTCTTCCCCTTGCTTGGGTGGTAGCAGTGAGTGCCCAAATTGTGAGGTGTTACTGTGTGACCTGACGACTCTGAAGTCGAAGTACATAGAGAGGGTAGATGAGAGGGACGTTTTGGCCACTGAACTTGAGAGCGCTCAGTTGGAGCTGAAAGATGCTCATGCCACTATCGTTGTGCCCTGTGTAGACTGCCCATCCTATCTAGCTAGTTTAGCTGAGCTGAAAGCCAAGGGTGATGAGCAGTTGGGCTTGTTGGAGAGAGTCAAAGCTGAATTGGAGCAGACTAGGCTAGAGCTTTAGACAGTGTTAGTTCCACCCACTGTTTGTGACAACTGCTTGTCTCTTAGATTGGAGTTGATCAAGGTGAAAGTTGAGAAGTCTGTCCAAGTTGATAGAGAGTGTGAGACCTGCTTGTCTCAGTTGGAGGTTCTAGCCTCTTTGAGAGAGGAGCTAGCTGATGTTCAGAATGAGAACTTTTACCTCCGTCAGATCCTAAGTTGGGTGAGTGCCGGAGAGCCACAGCTCGGCATGATGATCCAACAGTTTAAGAAGCAGGATGGGTTTGGGGTAGGCTACACCTATACCAAGGCTGACTTTGAGAGTGCCATTAACCGGGCAGTGGAGTGGAGTAAAATGACTCCTGAACAGAGATATCCCAAGACTCACTCCACTGAGTCTTTCTAGGCTAGTTAGCCCAAGGATGGAGTGTTTCAAGAGCAGCCTAAAGCTCCACCCAAGAAGCCCATCTGGGTCGCAAAGCCCAAACATCTCCACACTTCTCTAGACTATCTACCTGGACCCTCTCACACCAAAGAGTCTACACCCAACACCACCAAGCCCAAAAACCCCAAGCCTCAACCACATCCCAAGAAGCCCACCTATCACTGTGAGTACTGTCAGAGAGATGGGCATCTTTAGGAGTTTTGCTTCCGGAGAAAGCGGGTTGAGAGAGCAGAGAGAGCTCATGGTGGGTAGGAGCAGTTCTACCAGCAGGATGGTAGACTAAGAGTTCCTCGACGCGGGGAGAGGCTAGAGGCCAGGCCGCGTCGTGTAGGTGGTGGCAGAGGAGACGGCTTTCAAGCCCGTGTCCTGAGGGTTGTGTTCGCTCCGGCAGAGCTCCAGGTCGTTTTGGATACGGCTCTGGACCTCGTGTCCGAGACTTTAGGTAGAACCGAGGACCGCACATTGAGTCATGCCTTGGTCCAAACTCTTATGGTTCTTTCTACTTTCCTTCCTTTGAGCATATGGCTCGACACTAGTTTAGCTCTTTTGCTAAACCTGGTGCCGGACCATTTGCTCCCACTTACGACCACTGACTGTGCATGATCGAGGACTGGAGGACGTGTGGATCATGGATTCAGGATGTTCTCGCCACATGACGGGACATCGCAGATTGTTCTCCAGTCTCTCTCCCCCGAGCTCCAAGGAATACATCACCTTCGGGAATAGTGGTTAAGGGAAGGTACACGGCATTGGCTCAATTCGCATCTCTGACCATTTCTCTTTGAAGAATGTTGCTTTGGTTGGGAATTTGAACTTCAATTTGATTTCTATTTCGCAACTTCTTGAGGATGGTTTGGAGGTCTGTTTTAAGAAGGGCATGTCTTCTATGGTTGATTCTAGAGGGTCTTTGGTTTGCCAGATCTTACCTTTCGGTAAGTTTTTTCGGATTGACTTCTCTAGTTCTTTCGGCTCTTCTCGCTATTTGATTGCTGGATCCTCCTCTGAGCTCTGGAAGTGGCATAGGAGGTTAGGCCATTTGTGCTTTGATCTGCTAGTCAGATTGAGCTCTATGGACCTCATCCGAGGATTTCCCAAGCTTAAGATGGAGAAGGATCTAGTTTGTCATCCCTATCGTGACGGGAAAAATGGTTGCCGCTTCTCACTCACCTGTGACTTAGGTGATGACTTCGTACCCGGGAGAGCTGTTACACATGGACACTGTTGGTCTAGCTCGGGTACGCTCAGTCGGTGGGAAGTGGTACGCGCTTGTGATTGTTGACAATTTTTCTCGATTCTCGTGGGTTTTCCTCTTGGAGTCTATGGATGAGACTTTTCAGTTTGTTCATGACCTGATTTTGAAGCTGAAGAATGAGAACAATGGTCGGATGCCAGCATTTCTCTTTGACAACGACTCTGAGTTCAAGAACTCTCATTTCGTCAACTTCTGTAGTGATCAGGGTCTTGATCATCAGTTTTTTGCTCCTTACACTCCCCCACAGAACCGCGTTGTGGAACGAAAGAACCGCACGCTAGTCGAGATGACCAGGACGATGCTCGATGAGCATAGGACTCCTAGGTGTTTTTGGGCTAAAGCCTTGAACACGGCTGGCTATCTGGCCAACCGCATTTTTCTTAGAGCTTACTTAGGTAAGACTTCATATGAGTTGCGGTTTGGCAGACAGCCCAAGGTGAGCCACTTGCGAGTGTTTGGCTGCAAGTGCTTTGTGCTCAAGAAGGGAGGACATTTGGACAAGTTTGAGTCTCATTGGTGGGATGGAGTTTTTTCTTGGTTATGCTTTGCATTCTCGAGGCTTCCGTGTTTGGAACCTCGACTCCTAGCAGCTTGTTGAGACTTGCGAGGTTTCTTTTGATGATACCTTGCCTTCTTTGACTCCTTCTTTTGAGCTTTCAGGAGATAATGAGCTTGGAGAGTCCATCTTCGAGGAAGATGATGACGCTCTGGCTGTCGATGAGGGTGGGCCATCTGCACAGCCTACAGAACCCACACCTTCTGGACTTCGACTAAGGACGAGGGCGGACATCTGATCACTTCTTGCACTTTGATCGAGCCCCCTCAGTCGAGTCCAGAGGTGCCAGCTGCTGACTCCGGTGAGGTGACTTCAGATCACCTGGGATCCCGAGCAGTTCAGCGTGATCACCCTCAAAGCTCATCATCGGTTATCTTTCTAAGAGAACTTTGCACTCTTCTATTGACTCGCTTTCTATGTTTGCTGAGTCTGCGTTTGTTGCCTCTTTTGAGCCTAGAGACATTTCTCATGCTCTTTCTGATTCGAACTGGATTAATGCCATGCAAGAAGAGCTTGAGAATTTTGTCCGCAATCGGGTTTGGACACTGGTTGAGCTGCCACCCGGATGCAACCCCATAGGCACCAAGTGGGTGTTCAAAAAACAAGCAAGGTGAATATGGGGTTGTGGTGCGCAACAAAGCTCGACTAGTTGCCCAGGGTTTTTGCTAGAAAGAGGGCATTGATTTTGAGGAGACTTTCGCCCCTGTTGCCTGTCTTGAGTCCATTCGCATTCTTTTAGATTTTGCCGCTTCAAAGGGTTTTAAGCTTTCTCAAATGGATGTCAAGAGTGCTTTTCTGAACGGGTACATAGAGGAGGTCTATGTTAGGCAGCCCCCCGGTTTTGAGAACCCTAAGTTTCCTCGACATGTTTTTAAGTTGCAGAAAGCTTTATACGGTCTGAAGCAAGCCCCCAGGGCTTGGTATAACCGGTTCAAGCAGTTTTTGTTGGGGAAGGGCTTTGTGATGGGTTCTATGGACAAAACTCTTTTCTTGCTCAGAGATGGCTCAGACTTCTTGATTGCTCAGATTTACATGGACGATATTATTTTTGGTGGTTCTACTGATGCGCTTGTGTCCAAGTTTTCTAAGCAGATGCACAGCGAGTTTGAGATGAGCCTCATGGGTGAGCTCAAGTATTTCCTAGGGCTCCAGATCAAGCAGACCAAGGACAACATCTTCATCCACCAGAGTAAGTACACGTGGGACATGCTGAAGAAGTTCGACTTTGGTGGAGAGTTGAAGCCTCAGATGACCCCAATGGGTACATCTGGGGGCGTAGACAAGGACTAGAGCGGCGTCAAGGTCAACGAGAGAGAGTATCGAGGGATGATCGGTTTGCTGTTGTACTTGACGGCGATGAGGCCAGACATTCAGTTTGCCGTAGCACTGTGCGCGCGCTTCCAGTCTTCACCACGCGCGTCTCATTGGCAGGATGTCAAGAGCATTTTCAGGTACCTTACCTATGCGCCCGATCTAGGTCTTTATTATTTAGCATCATCATCTCTTGATTTATCTGGCTTTTCGGACGCTGACTTTGGTGGGTGCCGGTTGGATCGCAAGTCAACTTCCAATACTTGCCATTTTCTTGGTTCTTCTCTTGTCTCCTGGTCTTCTCGAAAGCAATCTGGAGTTGCGCTTTCTACCACGGAGGCTGAGTATGTAGCTGCTGCCAGCTGCTGCTCACAATTGGTTTGGATGATTTCCACATTGCGAGACATTGGGTTGTTCTTTCCTACCAGAGTTCCTCTGTTTTGTGACAGCACTAGTGCGATTAGTGTAGGGAAAAACCCTTGTCTCCATTCAAAAACCAAACACTTGGACATCTATATTGCTTTAACATGGAAAATGTGCTATAAAACTGATAAAAAATCAGAAAAATCAGAGTAGGTGCGCACTTGTGTCAGAGATTCACTGCGAAGGTCTCAGCAATAACTCAGCCATACTGTAAGCTTCGTAGTGGCTGCTTTGATTTTTGGGTCGCTTCGGAGTTCGTTGGAAGTGTTCAGAGTTTGAGGCCTGGTGTTCGGTCTTTTATCTTGCCGTAGCAAAGTCTTTATAACAGGCTTCGACGTCGGAGTGTGATTGCTTCGAAGCCTGAAGTTCACATTTCAAACAAGCTTCGTTTTGTCCTCTTCAATCTTTGTTATACAGGCTTCGAACCAGAGACTATTTTGAAGAGTTTTACTTCGTCTCGTTTGAGTTCTTTTGAGTAGATGATTCTTTTGTTGATTCGTGAACCGCACATATTTTGAATGATCTGTTAATCTGCCTTTCGACACTGTGTTAGTGTCTTTTCTCTTAGGACACCGGTCATTTTTAGGCTAGAATTTTTAGTCACCTGTGAACTGTTTGTTGAGGTGCGTCGGGTGTTGAGAGAAGGCCATTGGTTCGCAAGAATTTTTAAGGCGCCCATTCACCCCCACTTCTGGTTGCTACGTTCGGTCCTATAGTAGAAGCGGAAAGGAAATCCAGACTTTGTCTGGAAGCTGCTAATCGGAAGCTCGAAGCCGAACAAATCGTGCTTCGGGCTGAAGTAGAGAAAATGCGAACGGAGCAAGCGACCACGAGGGCCGAGCTGGTCAAGCTCCGGGAGGAGCAGGTGAAGTCAATGGAAGAGGCCAACAACTTGCTCGGTTAGAAGAACTCCTTGGTTACGGAGGCAACCAGGCTGTCTTCTTTGATAGACGAGCTGTCTTCGTCAAGGGATATTTTGTCTGAAGACAGGGTGAATTCCCAGAAGGTAGCTATAGAGACCATGGACAACCTTTGGGTGTCTTGGAATACTTCGGTACTTCTTGGACATTACCTTCGACTAGCGACGCCCCTCTGCTGCGAAGGTTGAAGATGATCCAAGCAGCAGCGAAGATGATGAAGACAGTGGGTATTCGGTATGGAGAAATCTCCAGCCAAGTATCTCCTCTCGGAGTACTTCGCTACTACGAGGATCTAGGGCTATCAGTAGCACTAGACTTAGGGGTGACTCCCATTACCTTCAACGACAACCGGCTCTTAAACCCTTCCGAGGACGTAGCCACAGCTTGGCAAGCCTTCCAAGCATCTTGGAGAGTCGAAGGTCGATTAGTGATCAAGTCTTGGATTGATGAAGGACTTCACTAGAAGCAAGCACGGTCGTCAGCTTCGAGCAGCCAGCCCCCACCAGACCCGAATGTCTAATTTTGTCTAGGGCTCTAAATATGTAAAAGTTTATGCTTTTATCTTTTATGAATGAAAAGAATTATTTGGAAATGTTTTTAGGCATTCCTACCTTTTATGGATGATCTCGAAGTGCTAGAGGTTAACGAAGAGCTTTGACTGCTATGGGCTACCTTCGAAACTTTAAGACCTCACCAATGCCCTCGATTTTCAATTCCTCGAGAAAGCTCCGGTGTAATTGCGCCCGAATTATGCAAAGATATATTATCTTACATTAAAGAGGAGGAAAAAGAAGTTAACATGAAAACTTCATCTTCTGAAGACATTGAATGGTCTGAAGAAGAAAATACTGCTGAAGAACAAGTAAAGAAAAACCCTGAACAAGTGTTGTAGCAATCGTGTTAGCTACAACACAAGTTTTGTATGTGTGTAAAATGAACCTCGAAGGGTTCTCTTAGAAGGAGAAAAGATTTATACTGGTTCGGACCTCTCCTAAGGGATAATAGCCCTACGTCCAGTTTGTAGTGGATTTGGCATAATATGCCTCGGTGTAGTGTAGTGAGTTCTAGGGTTCTCATGGCCTTAGAGCAGCTAACCTGTTACAAGGGCTTGGCCCTGCTTTTATAGGCACGCAGGCCAAAGGAAAAGACCAAAATGCCCTCTATAAGTCATAGGCTTATAGGGGAAAAAAAGGGAAAAAGGAGCTAGCTACTATACAAAGTGCTTTATAGCTTTACATATGTGTCAGACAAACGTCACTTCTTGACCAGCTAAACGACATACTAGCGGCAAAGGGGCCCTAGTATGACTTCTACACTATAGCGAGGTGTAGATATTTCTAGGTTCGGAGTAGGGGCCATAGCTCTTTCAGGCGGAGGTCGCAAGGAAGCCTTCGAAGTACACTCCAAAGTGGGCTTCGAAGTATACTCCGAACTGGACTCCGAACTGGGTTCTCGGAGACTTAGCTTTGAATTGGCTGGAAAGGGTCCGAAGACTGGCTCTGAGTAGCTCCGAAAGGAGCTCGAAGGTTAACTCCGAACAGAGATCAAAAGTTAACTCTGAAGATAACCCGGATGATAACTCCGAGACTAGCCTGAGACTTAGCTTCTATAAACTTCAAAGGGATCTTGGTGGCTTCGCTCCGGAGGGCTCCGAAGGGGTTCGGAGGCCTCGCTCTAGAGGGCTCCGAAGAGGACCTTGGGACTTATAAATTACTTCGCCAGATAGGAACATGCTTTGATAGTGTTGGGCTCCGGGCCGAAGGTTGTCGGAGGTTGACGTCATTTGGCCCGTGTTCAAGGGGAAACTTATTCCCCCAACAGTAGCCCCTCGCTTGCAGGCCTTCGGGACGAAGGGGTGCGTGCGTCCTTGGGACAAATGGCAGTAAAAATTGCAACTTCAGATAAAACGGGCCTTTGGAGCTTGGACCGAAGGTGGCTTCGAATAGCGCAGGTAATAATTGCCTGCGTCAGCTATCAGAATGATCTCGGGGAGATCAATTGACTCTGCAATGACTATAAAATTGACCGTTACAGTGCGTCGGGTCACCTCAGCTTCGCTGGAGGCCCACCTGTCAGTGGCTTCGACACGTGAACCATCGGGATTTTTACCGCCTATAAATAGGGGTTTACCGCACACGGCTTCGACACACCTATCATTTGCTTTCTTCTCAATGCCTTGCATCCTTCGCTCTCTTCTCCTCCATAGCTTCACGCGAAGCACCCTTCGCAAGCTTTAGCGCCCTTCGCACCGAAGATCCACAAAAATGCCGAAGAAAGTTGCTTCGAAGGCTTTGGCCTTGGGCTCGAGCTCGAGCTCCGCCCAAGCACAGGCAGCGGTAGCAGCGGCAGCGAAGCCTGCAGCGTGGCGGTTGGAGCCGAAGGATCTCCGATCACCATCAGATAAGTTCGAGCAGACTTTGGAGATGAGGGCCTCGATCTCGACAGAGGAGTCTGTCCGTAGGGCCTGCGCGGGGAAGATCTCGCCGAAGATACAACTTTGAGTGCCGGAGAAGTTGGAGGCCATACCAAGGCCTCGGGCTGACAAAGTGGTGCTGTTCGAGGCCTTCTTGAAGCCGGCCTTGGACTGCCAGCCATGGGGATGCTGAGCAAATTCCTGAAGGCTTACAACCTCGAGCTTCCTCAATTGTCGCCCAACGCCGTGGCAAGGCTTGCAGTGTTTGAATGGGCCATGAGGGCGGAAGGCTGCGAGGGTCACGCCGACTTCTTCGTTGCTCTTCACGACGCCAACTGCCAACCGAAGCCGAGGGAGGGTGCAGACCACATCAAGAGGGCTTTGGCCTTCGGAAGCACCAACTTCCAGCCTCGAAGGGAGTACCAAGATGCCTTCCCAGCGAGGGCTTCCAACAGCAAATGGTACTCGAGGTGGGATCAAGAGTGGTTCTACGCCTCCATCGGTGCGAACTCTCCCCTTCGGAGTACCAATGCGCTTATCTCTTACCGGCGCGAAGGTGTGGTGAAGACGAGCCCCAACACCCTTCACTCGAGGATCCTGCTCCTTCAGAAGGTGGCCGCGAAGATGAGCATGAGGGACCTCACGGAAGAGTTTATCACCCTCTGGCTCAGCCCCCTTGCGCGCTCTTGGCCGGAGGGCCTCTTCCATCCTTTGGGCCGACGGGGCCTAAACAAAGTAGCAACAGAGCGCCTTGGTAAGACTTCAAAGCCTTTCCACTTTCGTACTTCGCCAAAAAACTCTACTCTGACTTGTAATCTTGATGAAGCCGCTCTTGAAGTGAGGACTCCGGAGGAGGCCATCATGGCGGTGGAGCATGTTGTCGGGGCCCCGATACCTGAGGAGCAGGCCCAACGACTTGCTCTGGTGGGGAGTTGGGAGCACTGGAACAGGGTGTGGACCCTGCTTGGTGTCGAGGAGGGCCAGACCCTACCAGACTTCTACCACCTTGTACCTTCGACAACCAGCTCCAAGAGGAAGAGGCGGGACGACGACGAGCCCGAAGCTTCGAGGGTTCGGTCGGAGGTCCCCATGACCGAAGCTCCTACTCCAGAGGAGGCAACGGTCGCAAACCCTCAAATAGAAGTGGAGCCAACAGGGGCTCCGGCAACAGCTGCCGAGGTGGTAGCGAAGACCTTAATGGTGACGACTTCGGGCATGGAGGTTGAAGCGCCAGCTTCGCAGCAAAAGGATTGGGGGGCACACATCGACCCCTCTACCTTCGAAGACATCTCCGACGAAGGTAAACACTTTAAACATAATTCTCTTTTACATGTGGATATTGACTTGAACTTTTTTGCAGAAGATGATGCCAGTGCGAGGCCCATCGCACCGAAGCCAGCGGAGGCCTTCGACAGCAGCAATAGAGGTAGCGGTTCGGAGTCTCACGGCTCCTCGTCTGAAGAAGATGGAGGCAACGGTCATGACAAAGGGGACCCCCGAGACGATGAGCACATCGAGGTGGTGGACCGAAGCCCAACTCCTCCAAAGCCTGTGCAGGAGGTTGAGGTGGAGGAAATTGTCCGGCCTCTGCTGCCGAAGGGGGCCGTGATGGAGGCAGCCATCCACGACTTCCACGAGGGCTGCGCGGCTATGGAGGCAGGAGGCTTGGTAGCTCAACTCAGCCACTCAAGCCCCATGGACCTCTTTATCAACGCAAACGAAGCCCTCATCCAGGTGAGCGAAGTCCTATGCAGCCTTCGAGACGTACTTTTGTCTTCGATCAACACTTCATGATTTTCTTGAACTCTTTCAGGCCTTCGCACTGAACGCTGCAGCGTCAACCTCTGCAGACAGGCAGATGACGTGCTTGGCGGAGGAGAGGAAGCCCTCCGACATGAAGTCTCGGTGGAAGCCGAGAAGCGAAGGCGAGCCGAAGCCTCAACCGAGGTGACGAGGGCCGAGGCTGACAAGGCAAGGGAAGCCTTGGCCTCGTAGACCGAGTGGAGCTTCGAGCTGCGAAGGATGTCAAAGCCTAGCTGGCGGAAGAGAACTCCAAGCTTCGCCAAGCCGGCCACTGCCTTGAAAACTTCGTCGTTGCCAACATCGACGAAGCCACTCTGAGCCTGACCAAGGTCATAAAACAAATAGGGACCGAGTGTCGGGCTCCAGACTTCGCCAGTCAGGATCCAATTGGGGACCGCGTCGACTTTTTGAAGGTGGTGGCTGCGACGGCAGAGCAATCTTTGAAAGGCTTCGCCTTGATGGCCGGCTGAGTGGCGGGTGAAGGGGTGTTGCAAATGCTTCACGACACGGGGTGCAACCACCTCGAAGCAGCAACCTCGGTGACTTCGGTGGCCTTCGGAGGCCAGCACCTGGTGACGCCTCCGGCCGGCGTCTGCGGAGCTTGGCGGCGACTTCGGGAGCCTTGGAAGGCCCAAGGCTGCGAAGCAGTCCTTGAACTTCAGAAGGCCATCCACCTTCGCCGAGCCAGGGTGCATGCCTCGCCAGCTCAACCTTCGACGTCAGCACCTCCGCCTCCGAAGGTGTAGATCTCCTTAGGCTCCTTGTAATTCTTAGCTGTAGGCTTGTAAAAACTTATCATTTTATTAATATGAATGCGGGGGTACTTTATACCTGCCCAGGCTCAGTCTCCGAATGTTGACTTCGAAGTACTTGATTAGTCTGTCTCTTTAGAGTGCATTTTATCTCGCTTGATGAGTCTAATTGTCAACAAGGGGGAGAAATTTTGGGGTACTCGATTCTTTAGAAGAGTTTAGGGGGAGTTTTGGCTTTCTCTAGGATTTGTTTCAGGGGGAGTTTTAGTCTCCTTTGCCTTTACTCTTTGGATATCCTTTTTAATAATTCTGAGATTGCACTCATTTTGAGTCTTTATTTTTGGTTAACCATAATGACCGCTTTCTTGCTTTTGTTCGGCTTTTGGTCATTAGGGTTAAACTTTTATTTTATTTTCTTCTTTCTGTCTTCTTGTGTTTTGTTTTCATGTTTCCACATGTGTTTGCAAGTTCTAAAGTGCTGATGAAGAGAAGTGTTGACAATGCACTCATTAAGGGGGAGATTGAGGAGCCATGTTGAAGCGCATGGGCCTCATGGCTCCAGATGTGTTGAGTGATTGTCAACGGAAGTCAAAGAGGACATTAAGAGAAGAGAAGACCTGCTATGTCTGGGCCACATGTGACTCAAGTACACGGGCAGCGAGCGACTGTTGGGCAGAGGGGCCGCGAAGTCCGGCTGGCCCAATCCGGGAACATGGGCTAGGAGCAGCAGAGGATCCATTGGTCTGTTGACCGAGATTGACTCGGGTACACGGGCAGCGAGCGATTGCCGGGCTGAGGGAGCTGCGGAATCAGGCCGGCCCAATCCAGGTACCCGGTGCGAAGATGGTAGACGCTTTGTTAGTTTCAGTGCAAAACTGATGACCGCTGATCTTGGATCTGACCGTTCTAAGGCGAAGCCGTAGCAGCTATGAAAGCTTCGCATCAGGACAAGTTATCTTTATTTAGGTTTTTACTATTTTGCCTTTAGGCCCACAGTCTGTCAATCGAGTCTGTAAAAAACCCTAAGGGCATTTTGGTGTTTTCCATTTTTATTTCAGCGTCTGTAAAAACCTTAGGGGTATTTTTGATTTTTCCCATTTATTGGGCTGCCTATAAAAGGGCCCCAATCCCTAGGGTTAGGGTTACCTATTTTCAGAAATCACTTTACTAATTCCAAAATTGGGGTCACTTTTTGTGTTCATCGTCATGAGTTTTCTCCACCGCCACCGCCGGTATTTTTCCCTTCGCCACCACCGAAATCTCATCTGTTGGGCGTAGTTTTTCTCTAGTCAGGTTTTTTATCTGCACAACAAGGCCTAGTGAGAAACCATGTTGAAGAATGTGGTTTTGATACTCTAGATGTGGTGAGTTATTGTCAACGGAAGTCAAAGAAGAAGAGAAATGAAGACCTGTTGGGTTTGAGGCACGTGTGACTCAGGTACACGGGCAGCGATCGATGACCGGGCAAAGGAGCCGCAGAGTCGGGCTGGCCCAATCCGGGTACATGGGCTAGGAGCGGCAGATGATCCACCGGTCTGTTTACTGGGTTTGACTCAGGTATACGGGCGACGAATGATTGCGGGCTGAGGAAGCTGCGGGGTCGGGTCGGCCCAATCCGGGTACCCGGTGCGAAGACGGTGGACGCTTTGTTAGTTTCGGCGCAAAAATGACAACCTATGATTAATTCGTTTTTAGGATATTAATATTTAGTTTTTAAGTTTAGAATATTTTCTTTTGAGTCAGGTGATTTTTCTAAGAATATTTTAGTAATTTTCGGAATTTATTTTAGAGTCAGTATTAATTTATCCTAGGGCTAAATTAGTCTTTTCATGTTTTAGTAGTCGCCTATAAATAGGCCCCTATCCCCCCTGGGGATAGATGACTGTTTTCTGTTCCCTTAGATCAATCTACAGTCCAACTTTTAGTTTTCGTCGCCACAAAATTTTTTTCCCCGGTGAAATTTTTCAACGGTGTTACTACTGTTTTCTCCACCGCGGGCGGCAGCCTTGTGCCTGGCTGATCCCTGTGGCCACACATGGCATCTCTGGTGCAGCACGCAGCCAAGTGCAGTCCCTGCACAAGAAAAAGCCAGCAAAAGCAGCGACGACAAGGTTTTTTTCCAAGTAGGCCCCGGCGTGCAACAGCAGAGATCTAGCCGTAGCTAGGTACGACAGGGAAAAAGCAACGCCGGTGCTTTTATTGTGTTGCTTTGCGCGCACGTCTTTCAAGATAGCAAGCGGAGCAGGTGGCGCAGGCAAGCTAATCCACGACTTTTCCTTTGCACGGGCGGCACAGCTATAGTGGTTGCCACGGCGTTGGCCGTGCGTCGCATGCGTCGCCGGCGAACATGCCATAGCGACGCGCCCATCCAATGAAGCGGTGTTCGGCGCGTCCTTCCAAGCGAAAAAAATATATTATTCTTCAATGCAAGTTAGTTTCCTATTTTCTTGGTAGATCAGTTTTAGAGATAATCATCTATTAATTAATTAGCTGAAAATCCTTTTCGAAATTTCGTTGTTATTTTAATCTGTTAAATTTTTATTAGTTATCTCGTATTATTTTTATCTGTATAATCTGCTCATATCAAAAGAAAAGAAAAATTTATTAGTCATAGTTATATTTTTATTCTAGTTTTTACCTACAATATTTTCGGTTTAATTCTGAGTTAATTTTTAATGATTAATGTTTTTATTCTTTTAATTAGTATTTTATTTCTAACTCCGCCTATGTTGTCTCAGCATATGTTGGTGCAGCATAGCCTGGTCCCAAGTCCAGGTACAAGGAGGAGGGTTGCGTTAGGCGTGGCGAGCCAGCTATAAAAAAACTTAGCCACTCAAATGGAAATGAAACCCAATAGAAAATCGTTGGGGCGTAACCCTCTTAGCGACGCGCCATATCGGAACCCGGGTATGGTGTTAAATGGGCAAGGGCCGGGCCGCCACCCCCTTGGTGGCGCGCCGTGTCGTGATCTGGATGCGGTGTCAAGTGAGCAAGGATCGGGTCATCGTTTCCTTAGTGGCGCGCTACATCGGTGCCCGGGTGTAGTGACAAATGTGCAAGGGTCTTCGCATCTGTCTCAACGGGTGCGAGGGGTAAGGAAGCTAGTTGAGCCGACTAGGATCCATGTAGGTAGTTGGAACGTAGGGTCCCTTACAGGTAAGCTAAGAGAGTTAGTCGATGCAGCGAGCAGGAGGCGTGTTAATATCCTATGTGTCCAGGAGACAAAATGGAAGGGGCAAAAAGCGAAGGAGGTGGAGAACACTGGTTTCATGCTTTGGTACTCAGGAACAGTGGCAAACAAAAATGGAGTAGGTATCCTGATTGATAAGAGCCTTAAGGATGGAGTGGTGGATGTCAAAAGGCAGGGAGATAGGATTATCTTAGTCAAACTAGTTTTGGGGGATGTGGTCTTGAACATAATAAGTGCATATGCCCCTCAGGTTGGTCTCAGTGAGAGCGAGAAGAGAAAGTTCTGGGAAGACTTAGATAGCATGGTCAGAGCAGTACCAACCAATGAGAAGCTTTTCATAGGAGGAGATCTCAATGGTCATGTAGGTTCAACAAAGGCAGGTTATGAGCTGGCTCATGGAGGTTTCGGGTATGGTAGTAGAAATCAAGAAGGAGAGGATATTTTGGACTTCGCTGTAGCCTACAACCTAGTGATAGCCAACACTTTCTTCAGAAAGAGAGATTCTCATTTGGTGACTTTTAGTAGTGGCCATCGTTCGAGCCAGATCGACTTCGTTCTCACTAGGAGAGAAGATAAACAAGCATGTTTGGATTGTAAGGTGATACCTGGAGAGAGTGTTGTGCCCCAACATAATCTTGTGGTGGCTGACTTTCATTTTCGGATCCGTACCCATAGGGATAAACAAGCCAAAATTGCGAGGACAAAGTGGTGGAAACTCAAAGGGGAGACATCCGAAGTTTTTAAGGAAAGAGTTTATGTGGAGGGCGCTTGGTCCGAAGAAGAAGATGCAAACAACATGTGGGTGAAGATGGCAACTTGTATTAGGAAGGTGGTGTCAAAAGTGTTTGGAGTGACCAAAGGGAGCAGAGGTGAACCTAAAGATACTTGGTGGTGGACCGAGGATGTTCAAAAGGCAATAAAGGAGAAGAAAGAATGTTACAAGAGCTTGTTCCATGATAGGAGCGCGATCAACTTAGAGAGGTATAAGGTAGCAAAGAAGACTGCTAAGCGAGCTGTGAGTGAGGCAATGGGTCGAGCCTATGATGATCTTTACCGAAGACTAAGTACAAAAGAAGGGGAGAAGGATGTCTATAAGATGGCTAGGATTCGGGAAAGGAAGACAAGGGACCTCAACCAAGTTAAATGCATTAAAGATGAGATGGATCAACTCTTGGTGAAAGGACAAGACATCAAACAGATGTGGCAGAGGTATTTTGACAATCTTTTCAATGGTGAGAATGAGACTATGGACACCCAATTGGATGACTCCTTTGATGATTTAAATAGATGCTTTGTGTCAAGCCCCGATTTATACAAAATCGAGACATTATTGAATTTCCATAGAAAAACAATAATACAAGAGGTTCATCATGCGACAACGTACATACGGTAAAATTCATGGTACGCAGACCATATTTATTACAACATTGTTTTAATAAAACAGTAGAGTAAAATAATTAGAAAACGGCATGACGAACTTCTTCTTCAGGATTTTTCTTCTTGACTGGGTCGCTACTCCAGACCGTCCTCGAGATAAGCATCCTCTGTGGGGTCCAACGGGTATGAGTACAAAAAGTACTCAACAAGCCACCGCAAATGCAAATAATAATGCAGGATAATAAACAAGGAAGGATAAAGGCTAACAATGCGGAATAAAGCAGTTGCAGTTATGGCATTTAGTGTAATCATATTTTAATCATGCGGAAAGTAAACATGAGCGTCATCAACATCAACTAACTCGAGGAGTACGTTTTACCTCCTCGCACAACGGTCCTTACATGTCAATCAACATGCACATCCATATTCAAGTAAACTAACTGGGGGATGTCACGCAACCCGCCCTTGACCGTGGGCTCGGCTTTTCGAAAAGATTTAAGACTCTGATCAGAGATGTACTACTGTACCCACAAGGCACGCACTCATCTCAACGAGATGACCCATTACACGGGAACTCGTGCCAAAACCTCAATATGAGATGTTCCAAGCGATAACCACCCGCTCTAGGTTTCGCCGGCGCGCCGGGCCGCATCCCGGCTAACGTCGCACCCCCTTTTGCGCCACATTGGTACAAGTCACCCGCAGGTGCAACTTGACCCATCTCCAAGTGGTGGCCTCGGTTTGGAACAACCCATACCTTAGTTAGGACTTACCCACTAGACTTGTGGTTAGTACGTAAGTGTATTGCAACGGATCCCTCAGACCGGTCCTTATAGTGCCCCGGGTGCTACCGACCAATGCCCTAGCTTGCACCCGGAACCCACCATGCATACACTCACAACCATGACTCATCACCAACAGAATTTCCAAGGATAAGAAGCAACGGGGATCACATAATAGAACCATTTTGCTACGACTCATTTTATCCTATAGCGGCCGTGTCAATACATTGGACACTAGCTAATATCAGTGATCATACGGTGACAAGGAGGTTAGGCGAGATAGCATGGCTTGGGTTGCACATCAAGGTCGGGGGATCCTAAATAAATATAATGTAAGGGTTCATTTGACTAATGCATATACATAACCTATGTGTTTTAGCGATAATCAATTCAGACATGGGTTCAATATGCTCAAAAGAATGGTTTGGTGACTTGCCTTGTTCAGCAGAGGGAGAGGGAGGGACTTCGGGGAAGTACTCCGGCTCCTCGGCGACGTCGTAGTCTTTTTAATATAAAGTAAAATAAAAAGAACACAACATCCAATCAAACAGTATAACATTACATTATAAACACGTAAGTTTAAGTTGGTTTGATTATAAATAAAATAAATTCAAGGATTAAAGTTCTGAAATTTATTTCTCCATTAATTTAAAGTGAATCTAAATGAATTATTGTTTTTCATAAAAAGGGTTTTTAAGTGTGTATAACACTACATTAAGTTTTCTAATCAATTTAATTTAAATGATTTAGAGAAAACCCAGTGGTTTTAGTGTTTAAACAGTAAGGGGCAATTATATAAATTTTCTGGAATTTAAAGATTTAAATTTACATTTAAATCCTAAGGGCATTTGAATACTTATTTAAATAAAGATGAAAATGTCGAAATAAACCTACTGTTTTTATTGCATAAACATGTAGAGAATAATTTTATCAATTTTCTAAAATTGGAATGGCAATTTTTAGAGTTCAAATGCATTAGATATGAATTTTACAAGTTTAAAAGCATTTCTGGAATTTATTTTCAAATTTTAAACCTCTCGGGTCCACGGTGAGCCAGGCCCACGGTGAACCCGCGCACTGTGCGCGTGCGCCGGGTCGATCTGGACCGTCGGATCCAGATCCGACGCGCGAGGGCGAGGCGGGACGCGTAAGTCGTGATGGACGGCCAGGATTAAAACGTTCGAACCGGTACCACGTGGACGCACAGGATTAAACGCGGGTTTTAAATACAGATGGACGCACGAGATTAAAACGTACCGCTTCACTCAGATCCGACGGCGCCGATCAAATCGCACGAGGGATTAAATCCGGGCCGTTGGATCTGGATCGCGCGGCGCGGATCGAATCCGACACGGCACGGGTACTCGACCCGTGCCGGTCGTCTTCTCCGACGACGGCGAGCGGGCCAACGGCCACGGCGAGCGACGGTGGCCCTAGCTAAGTCCAAAAATGGAAGGAGGGGACTACAGCGGTCACGATGGTACCTTGGCGGCGGTCCGGGGACGGAGGGGCGTGGCCGGCGACGAGGGTAGACGCACAAGGCTCCTCGGGTACTCGACGGCGACGGTGTTCCGGCGATCTCCTTGACCAGCGGAGGCGTGGCCGAGGTAGGGGACGTCTTTGCGGTCACGACGGTGGCGGAGGCGCGGGCCGGGGTGGTCCGAGGCGACGGCGAGCGGTGGCCGGAGGCGAACCAGGGGGAATGCGCTAAAGCTCGGAGTGAGGGCGTTCTGTGCGTTCTCGCGACGTGTAGGCGTGGGGGTGAAACGCGAGGTGGCAAGGGGGTTTAAATAGGGCCATCGGCGGGGGCAGAGAGGGCGTAGTCTACGGTGGCCGGGAGTTAACGCGTTTAAACGCCGGCGAGGTTCGGGTTGGACGCGGTTCAACGCACCTGGACGCGAATCGGGCGAAATTAATAGGGGGAAACGGTCGGCGCGTTGAGGGGGATTCATTGCCGGCGACGAATTTAAGGGAGGGGGCCGGCGGGGGCGGATCCGAGGCGGGATTAGGGCTTCGGCCGGCGAGGGGGGGGATTTGGGGGCGGATCCCGCGGGGAAGACGGGTCCGACAGGTGGGCCAAGGTGGTCAGCGGGTGCGAGCGCGCGAGAGAGGGGACTGACAGGCGGGGCCGGGTTGTCGGGTTCGCGCGCGAGGGGAGGGATTCGGCGCCGACAGGTGGGACCGGGTTGTCAGCCTATGGCGAGCGCGGTAACGGGCTGGGCCGGCCGGGAGAGAGAGAAGGGGGGGGGAGGAGCCCATTACTGTTCTATTACTTTTCTGAATAAAAATAATTCCAGAAAATAGATTAAAATATTAGGGCTGCTTCCAAGGTTGGTAAAAATTTATAAAAATTCTCAAAATTATATTTTGGTCTCAGGATTATATACAAAAAGTTTTACCTCCTGATTTGGTCATCTACTCTATGTTGTAGTTCAAAAGGGTATAAAGGGATTTAAAGGTATTTTCTGAAATAATAATTTCAATAAATTGAATTTAATAATGTTTTTATTGTTTTGAAAATTTGGGGTGTTACACTTTGTACGCAGGATCCAAGAGTCAGAGGTCAAAGAAGCTTTAAAGAGGATGAAAGGGGGCAAGGCGATGGGTCCGGATGGTATCCCAATAGAGGTGTGGAAATGCCTTGGGGATATTGCTATCATTTGGCTAACCAAGTTGTTCAACCATATTTTCGATCAAACAAGATGCCCGATGAGTGGAGGAGGAGTACATTAGTACCAATCTTCAAGAACAAGGGAGATATTCAAAGTTGTACCAACTATCGAGGGATTAAGCTCATGAGCCACACTATGAAGCTTTGGGAGAGAGTTATTGAGCATCGCCTAAGAGGAATGACGCATATCACCATGAACCAATTTGGATTCATGCCTAGAAGGTCAACCATGGAAGCAATTTTTTAATAAGACAGGTCATGGAGCGGTATAAGGAGCAGAAGAAGGACTTGCACATGGTTTTTATCGACTTGGAAAAGGCCTATGATAAAATACCTAGGAATCTCATATGGTGGGCATTGGATAAGCATAAAGTCCCAACAAAGTATGTTACGCTCATTAAGGACATGTATGACAAGGTTGTGACTAGTGTCCGAACAACTGATGGTGATACAAATGTTTTCCCGATTAACATAGGACTACATCAAGGTTCAGCTTTGAGCCCTTATCTATTTGCCTTAGTGATAGATGAGGTCACGAGGGATATACAAGGAGATATCCCTTGGTGTATGCTTTTCGCTGATGATGTAGTTCTAGTAGATGAAAGCCGGGAAGGAGTAAATAGAAAACTAGAGTTATGGCGTCAGACCCTAGAGTCAAAAGGATTTAGAATTAGCAGGACCAAAACCGAGTATATGAGATGTGACTTTGGTACTACAATTAGTGAGGATGGAGATGTAAGCTTGGGAGGCCAAGTAGTACCAAAGAAGGACACCTTCCGTTATTTGGGATCGATACTTCAGAAATATGGTGATATTGATGAAGATGTTAGCCATAGGATCAAAGCGGGGTGGATGAAATGGCGTCAAGCATCGGGAGTCCTATGTGATAAGAGAGTGCCACAGAAGTTGAAAGGCAAGTTCTACAGGACGACGATTGGGCCTGCTATGTTATATGGAGCTGAGTGTTGGCGCACTAAGAGGCGGCATATCCAACAACTATGTGTCACAGAGATGCGTATATTGCGTTGGATATGTGGGCACACAAGATTGGACCGAGTGAGAAATGATGACATACGCGATCGGCTAGGAGTAGCGCCAATTGAAGAAAAGCTTATGCAACACCGGTTGAGATGGTTTGGGCATGTCCACAGGAGACCCTTAGAGGCACTGGTGCACAGAGGTATCATAAGACGGGTCAATAATGTGAAGAGAGGTAGAGGGCGACCAAACTTTACATGGGTGGAGGCAATCAAAAGGGACTTGAAGGAATGGAATATCCCAAAGGAGTTGTGTTTGGATAGAAGTGCTTGGAAAGAAGCTATCCACGTGCCCGAACCGTGATTAGGCCTTTTCCCTTTTAGTGCTTTTAAAAGCTTTTCCCCTCCCCTTTCTCTCTCTCTCCTTTTGGTGACTTCTTGTTGGGTTTCAACTCTAGCCTACCCCAACTTGCTTGGGACTAAAAGGCTTTGTTGATGTTGATGTTGATGTTGAATTAGTATTTTATTTCTAGACTGAAATATTAATATCTCGAGTTTTATCTAGGTATTTTTATTTACTGCAGTAATTTTATTTTAGTTTATCTTTAATATCTTTTCAATTAAGACACAAGTCATTTTTAGGCTAGACAAATTTAGTTCCTGTAATTTTCTTTGGTACTATTATTTGATTTGTCGGAGTACGTTGGGTGTTTGGATTAGATCACAGTTTAGCAAGAAATTTTTAGGCGCCCATTCACCCCCTCTGGTCGCTACATTCGGTCCTACAAGTGGTATCAGAGCGAGGTTAGGGTTTTCTAATATCTTAACTGATTCTAAACCAGGTAGTGGCCATGACGTCTTCTGGTAAAATCCCGTCCCTAGAAGCTTTTGGCTACACTTATTGGAAGACTCCCATGCAAGCATATCTTATGAGCCAGAGTTCGGACATATGGGAGATTTGTGTTCATCCTAATTTCACCATAACGACTATTGTTGCGGATACTAATGCAGATGTAGTTACCCAGCATCAAAATAATAGTAAGACGGTGAATATTTTATTTTCTGGTCAAGGTCCTAGTGAGTTTGAGCGTGTTAGCCATCTCACCACTGCTCGAGAGATCTGGGCTACCCTCCAGGCACACCATGAGGGGACAGCTCAGGTCAAGGCTAGGCTATATCAGACTTACCGGTGTGAGTATGAGAATTTCTCACAGAAGTCGGGTGAGACGGTTGAGGCTTTGTTTGGTCGTTTTCAATCGATCATTAACAAGCTTCGCGTTAACAAGGCCGAGCGTGATCAGATGGCCTCCGATCATGAGCAGGCACTTAAGGTACTCCATACCTTGGACCCTAAGATCTGGGAGATCAAGGTCTCTTCTATTGTTGACAGCGCGTCTTATGATACCTTTACCATCGCAGAGCTTTTTAGTAAGCTCAAGGCCTCAGAGGTCGATATCCAGTTGAGATCAAATCTCACTGGTTCTGGATCAAAGACTCTGGCGCTTGCGACACCATCTGCTGATCCTAATGCCATGAGTTGTGTTGCATTTTCCTTGATGTCTATCTCCGAGGAACAACTTGATACTCTAGGAGATGATGATCTATGCTTGTTTAACAACCGGGTGCGACGTGTCTATGATCAGCGAATGTTTAAGGGACACGACACAAAATCCGGATGCTTGAGTGTGGTGATACAGGTCATTTCATTGCCGACTGCCCCAAGCGGAAGAATTACAAGAAGGGAACCGGCGACAAATCCTATGACTCCGACAAGTATGACAACTCTACAAAGGGCAAGCCCAAAACGAGATTCTTTCGAAAGGCTTTGAAGGACTACAGGCGTGAGAACAAGAAACGAGACAAGGCCTTCTTCGCCGAGATGGATAAAAGCTACTCCAAGAGAACCTCGTCTTCCTCCTCATCTTCGAGCTCAAGTGATGAAGAGATCATGATCAGGAAGGGGAAGGATAGGGATGATCCGGCGGGCCTCTGTTTCATGGCCTTCGGGGACAAGCCGAAGAGACGCTCACGTGATAGCCGAAGACCCCACAAGAGCTTCTGCTCAATGGCTCTTTGGGAGAAGAAAGAAAAGGATTCCTCCGACGACTCCGACGACGATGACGATGAGAAGGTATCATCCTATGAACAAGAAGTTGTTAATTTATTAGAACAGAACCGTCAGGAGTTGAAGTATAGGGAGAAACTGCTTAGAGGGGCTAAGAAGAGGATAGATGAGCTTGAGAGTGAGCTTGCCACGGAAAATGGCAAGATTGAGAGTCTGTCTTCTTCCCCCTGCTTGGGTGATAATGGTGAGTGCCCTAACTGTGAGGAGTTGTTGTGTGACCTGATGACTCTTAAGTCCAGGTACACAGAGAGAGTAGATGAGAGAGATGCTTTGGCCACTAAGCTTGAAAGCGCTCAGCAGGAGCTAAAAGATGCTCATGCCACTGTCGTCGCACCTTGTGTAGACTGCCCATCCCATTTAGCTAGTATAGCTGAGCTGAGAGCCAAGAGTGATGAGCAGTTGAGCGAGTTAGATGGAGTGAGAACTGAGTTGGAGCAGACTAAGCTAGAGCTTGAGACCCAGTCAGTTCCACCCACTGTTTGTGAGAACTGCTTGTCCATTAGAATGTAGTTGATCAAGTTAAAAGCTGAGAAGTTTGTCGAAGTTGATAAAGAGTGTGAGATCTGCTTGTCTCTGGTGGAGGTGTTAGCTTCTTTGAGAGAGGAGCTAGCCAATGTTCAGAATGAGAACTTTTACCTCCATCAGATCCTGAGTTGGATTAGTGCCAGAGAGCCACAGCTCGGCATGATGATCCAGCAGTTCAAGAGATAGGATGGGTTTGGGGTAGGTTACACCTATACCAAGGCTGATTTTGAGAGTGCCATTAGCCGTGCGGTGGAGTGGAGTAAGATGACTCCCGAACAGAGATATCCCAAGACTCACTCCACTGAGTCCTTTAAGGATAGTCAACCCAAGGATGGAGTGATCCAAGAACAACCTAAAGCTCCACCTAAGAAGCAGATCTAGGTCCCAAAGCCTAAAACTCTTCACACTTCTCTTGATTCTTTACCTGGACCCTCTCACACCAAAGATTATACACCAAACACCACCAAGCATAAGAATCCCAAGCCTCAACCACATACCAAGAAGCCTACCTATCACTGTGAGTTTTGTCAGAGAGACGGGCATCTTGAGGAGTTTTTCTTTAGGGGGAAGCGGGTTGAGCGAGCAGAGAGAGCTCGAGGTGGGCAGGAGAAGTTCTACCAGCAGGGTGGTAGACAGAGAGTTCCTCGATGTAGAGAGAGGCAAGAGGCCAGTCCACGTCGTGTAGGTGGTGGTAGAGGAGACGGTTTTTATGATCGTGCTCTGGAGGGTGGTTTCCATTCCGATAGAGTTCCAGATCGTTATGGATATGGTTTTGGACCTCGTGACCGTGATTTTAGGTAGAATAGAGGACCACGCTTTGAGCCGCGTTTTGGTCCAGACTCATATGATTCCTTCTGCTTTCCTACTTACGAGCAAATGGCTCGACACTGGTTTAGTACTTTTGCTAGACCTGGTGGTTGACCATTTGCTCCCACTCATGACCATTGATCTCGCAGGATCGAGGACTGGAGGACGTATGGATCATGGATTCAGGATGTTCTCACCATATGACGGGACACCGTAGATGGTTCTCCAGCCTCACTCCCCCGAGCTCCAAGGAATAAATCACTTTCGGGAATAGTGGTCAAGGGAAGGTACAAGGTATTGGGTCGATTCGTATTTCTTATTATTTCTCTTTGAAGAATGTTGCTTTAGTTGGAAATCTGAACTTTAATTTAATTTCTGTTTCGCAACTGCTTGGGGATGGTTTATAAGTGCATTTTAAGAAGGGCATGTCTTCTGTTGTTGATTCTAGAGGATCTTTAGTTTGCCGGATCTTACCTTTTGGTAAGGTTTTTCGTATTGATTTCTCTAGTTCTTCTGGCCCTTCTCGTTGTCTGATGGCCGGATCCTCCTCTGAGCTATGGAAGTGGCATAGAAGGTTAGGCCATTTGAGCTTTGATTTACTTGTTAGATTGAGTTCTATGGATCTTATCCGAGGATTGCCTAAGCTTAAGATGGAGAAGGATCTAGTTTGCCATCCTTGCCGTCATGGGAAAATGGTTGCCGCTTCTCACGCACTTGTGACTCAGGTGATGACTTCGTACCCGGGAGAGCTGATGCACATGGACACAATAGGTCCAGCTCAAGTACGCTCAGTCGGTGGGAAGTGGTACGCCCTTGTAATAGTTGACGATTTTTCTCGATTCTCGTGGGTTTACTTTCTAGAGTCTAAGGATGAGACTTTTCAGTATGTTCATAACCTAATTTTAAGCTAAAGAACGAGAACAATGGTCTGATGCGAGCAATTCGTTCAGACAATGGATCTAAGTTTAAGAACACTCAGTTTGTCAGATTTTGTAGTTAACAGGGTCTTGATCATCAGTTCTCTGCTCCTTACACTCCCCCACAGAACGACGTTGTTGAGCGAAAGAACCGCACGCTTGCCGAGATGGCCAGGACGATGATTGATGAACATAGGACTCCGAGGCGTTTTTGGGCGGAAGCAATGAACAAAGCTTGCTATCTTGCCAACCACATTTTTCTTAGAGCTTAGCTAGGTAAGGCATCATATGAGTTGCGTTTTGGTAGACAGCCCAAGGTGAGTGACTTGCGAGCTTTCGGATGCAAGTGCTTTGTGCTTAAGAAGGGAGGGCATTTGGACAAGTTTGAGTCTCATTGTTGGGATGGAGTCTTTCTTGGTTATGCTTTGCATTCATGAGGCTTTCGTGTTTGGAACCTAAATTCTCAGATGCTTGTCGAAACTTGTGAGGTTTCTTTTGATGAGTCTTTGCCCTTGTCGACTCCTCCTTTTGAGCTTTCTGGAGATGATGAGCTTGGAGAGTCCATCTTCGAGGAAGATGATGACCCTCCTGCTGATGATGAGGGTGGGCCCTCTGCACCGCCTACAGACCCCACACCTTCTAAGACTTCGACTGAGGATGAGGACGGACCTCTAATTACTCCTTCTACTTCGTTCGAGCCTCCTCAGCCGAGTCCAGAGAAGCCAGTTGCTGACTCTGGTGAGGTGACTTCAGATCACCTAGGATCCCAAGTAGTTCAGCGTGATCACCCTTCAGAGCTCATCATAGGTGATCTTACGGAGAGATCCTTACGGTCTTTAGGTTGTTCTCTTGCTATGTTTGATGAGTCTGCTTTTGTTGCTACATTTGAGCCCCGAGACGTTTCTCATGCTCTTTCCGATTCAAATTGGATAAACGAAATGCAAGAAGAGCTTGAAAACTTTGTTCGCAATTGGGTTTGGACACTAGTCGAGCTGCCACCTGGATGCAACACCATATGCACCAAGTGGGTGTTTAAGAACAAACAAGGAGAAGATGGTGTTGTGGTGCGCAACAAAGCTCGATTAGTGGCACAGGGTTTTTTTGTCAAAAAGAAGGCATTGATTTTGAAGAGACCTTCGCCCCTGTTGCTCGTCTTGAGTCCATTCATATTCTTTTGGCCTTTGCTGCTTCTAAAGGTTTTAAGCTTCATCAAAAGGATGTCAAGAGTGCTTTTCTAAACGGGTATATAGAGGAGGAGGTCTATATTAAGCAACCCGCCGGTTTTGAGAACCCTAAATTTCCACGACATGTTTACAAGTTGCAGAAGGCTTTATTCGGTCTGAAGCAGGCCCCCAGGGCTTGGTATGATCGCCTAAACAGTTCTTGTTGCAGAAAGGATTTGTAATGGGTTCTGTGGACAAGACTCTTTTCTTGCTTAGAGATGTCGCAGACTTGTTGGTTGCTTAGATTTATGTTGACGATATTATTTTTGGTGGTTCTACTAATGAGCTTGTATCTAAGTTTTCTGAGCAGATGCACATGGAGTTTGAGATGAGTCTCATGGGAGAACACAAGTACTTTTTAGGGCTCCAGATCAAGCAGACCAAGGACGGCATTTTCATCAACCAGGGTAAGTATACACGGGACATGCTAAAGAAATTTGATTTTGGTGGAGAGTTAAAGCCACAGATGACCCCAATGGGCACATCTGGAGGTCTTGACAAGGATGAGGATGGCGTCAAGGTAAATGAGAGAGAGTATCGAGGGATGATCGGTTCGCTACTATACTTGACTGCGACGAGACCGGACATTCAGTTTGCCGTGGGTGTGTGCGCGCGTTCTTAGTCTTTGCCACGCGCATCTCACCGTAGGCTGTGAAGCGTATTTTCAGGTATGTTACTTATGCTCCTTATTTAGGTCTTTATTATTCTGCATCATTGTCTCTTAATTTAGCTGGTTTTTCGGATGCTGATTTTGGTGGGTGCCGGCTGAATCGCAAGTCGACTTCCGGTACTTGCCAGCTTCTTGGTTCTTCACTTGTTTCATGGTCTTGTCGAAAACAATCTGGAGTTGCGCTTTCTACTTCTGAGGCTGAGTATGTAGTTGCTGCTAGCTGCTGTTCTCAGTTGGTTTGGATGATTTCTACATTGCGGGATTTTGGGTTGGTCTTCCCTGCTAGAGTTCCTTTGTTTTGTGATAGCACTAGTGCAATTAGTGTAGGGAAAAACCCATGTCTTCATTCTAAAACCAAACATATTGATGTGCGCTTTCACTTTCTGAGGGATCAATATGAGAAAGGGGTCATAGATCTTATTCATGTTGATACCCATCATTAGTTGGCTGATATTTTTACTAAACCCCTAGATCAGTCTACATTTGAGCGTTTACGAGGGGATTTGGGAGTTGTGTATCCTTTCTAGGATACTTTGAGTCAGTATTTTTTCTTTTATTCATTATTTTTTATTGAGTCTCTTTGTGTGCGTTCATATCATGCACAATCATCAATCACATTTTGAGCTTGCTTCTGTTATATCATTAATCTGCTTTACCTTCTCTAGCTAGTATATGCTTTTGATTACTTGTCGATGATCATGTTCTGTTTCAGTTCACATGATATATCTGATATTTGTCAAATGCATGGATTTTATGCTTTAAAATTGAAAAATGATCACCATTGCTTCTCGTAACTAGCATGTGTAGGCTGAATGCTTTCGCTATCTTTTACATGCCTTGTAGCTAGATCCTTACTTAGATGCAGATATGCAACTTGGACATTTATCTGCTTTAAATATGAAAAATGTGTTATAAAAATGATAAAAAAAATTCAGAAAATTGAAAAGTTTATGCATTTTTATGATTATTAGAAAAGATCCAGGTGGGTTTGCTTTGTCGCATTGCATTGTTCTGGACTGCTTACCATAGCACTTTGGTATGAACTAGGACGGTGTAATGTTTGCCAAGACTTGGTCCAGTTCTGGCCTAGGCTTGACTTGGTCGGTTAGCATAAGGTTTGACATGCAAATTTAAAAGTCTGAAAAAAGAAAAAGAAAAAGTCTGAAAAATTTAAAAAGATGACAAGTTTGTTGAAGCACTTTGTTTTGGACAATGCTTATCTTGGTAAATATCAGTTAGCTTTTGCATATCATGCTTTACTTTCCTTGTCAACTAGAAAATGTGGTGATGCTTTTATTTACAAAAATCGAAAAATGCATGCTAATGACTCCATTTAGATATCATCTATTGCACTGATCATGTCATGTATCTTAGATAATATATCTTTTGCTATACCTGTTAGATGTTGTAATTGCATTTAATCATATCTAAGAAGCATGCTTTTCACACTCCACCTGCACCCCATCTGCATTCATGGCATATTTTGAGAGGGAGCTGCATTTCAGGGGGAGTTTGTGTCTATGTCTCTTTAGAGTGCATTTAGTCTCACTTGATGAGTCCAATTGTCAACAAGGGGGAGAAATTTTGGAGTTTAGGGAACATTTTTTAGCTTTCTCTGGGATTTATTTCAGGGGGAGATTATCCTTGTTGGTAATTCTGAGATTTGCACTTGTTTTGAGTCTTTATTTTTTGGTTTACCATAATGACCATTTTCTTGCTTATGTTGGCTTTTGGTCACTAGGGTTAAAGTTTTATTTTCTTTCTTCTATTTTCTTTTGTCTTTGTTTTCCTGTTTCCACATGTTTTACCGGTTTTTGAAGATGAGCTAAAAAGGGTGTTGACAATGCACTCATCAAGGGGGAGATTGAGAAACCATGTTGAAGAATATGGTTTTGATACTCTAGATGTGATGAATGATTGTCAACGGAAGTCAAAGAAGAAGAGAAATGAAGACCTGCCGAGTTTGAGGCGCGTGTGACTCAGGTACACTGGCAGTGAGCGATGACCAGGCAGAGGAGCCGCAGATGATCCACTGGTCTGTTGACTGGGTTTGAATCAAGTATACGGGTGGCGAGCGATTGCCAGGCTGAGGAAGCTGCGTGGTCGGGTCAGCCCAATCCGGGTACCCGGTGCGAAGACGGTGGATGCTTTGTCAGTTTCGGCGCAAAACTGACAACCTATGATTAATTCGTTTTTAGGATATTAATATTTAGTTTTTAAGTTTAGAATATTTTCTTTTGATTCACGTGATTTTTCTAAGAATATTTTAGTAATTTTCGGAATTTATTTTAGAGTCAGTATTAATTTACCCTAGGGGTAAATTAGTCTTTTCATGTATTAGGAGTCGCTTATAAATAGGCCCCTATCCCCCCTGGGGATAGATGACTGTTTTCTTTTCCCTCAGATCAATCTACAGTCCAACTTTTAGTTTTCGTCGCCACAAAATTTCTTTACCCGGCGAAATTTTTCCACGGCGTTACTACTATTTTCTCCACCACGGGCGGCAACCTTGTGCCTGGCTGATCCCTGCGGCCACGCGTGGCATCTCTGGCGCAGCACGCAGCCGAGCGCAGTCCCTGCACAAGCAACGGATGCAAGGTTTTTTTTCCAAGTGGGCCCCAGCGTGCAACAGCAGAGATCTAGCCGTAGCTAGGTACGGTAGGGAAAAAGCAACGCCGGTGCTTTTATTGTGTTGCTTTGGCGCATGTCTTTCAAGATAGCAAGCAGAGCAGCCGGCGCAGGCAACCTAATCCATGACTTTTCCTTTGCACGGGTGGCACAACTACAGTGGTTGCCACGGCGTTGGCCGTGCGTCGCCGGTGAACATGGCATAGCGACGCGCCCGTCCAATGAAGCGATGTTCGGCGCGTCCTTCCAGGCGAAAAAATATATTATTCTTCAATGCAAGTTAGTTTCCTATTTTCTTGGTAGATCAGTTTTAGAGATAATCATCTATTAATTAATTAGCTAAAAATCTATTTCTAAATTTCGTTGTTATTTTAATCTGTTAAATTTTTATTAGTTATCTCGTATTATTTTTATCTGTATAATCTGCTCATATCAAAAGAAAAGAAAATTTTATTAGTCACAGTTATATTTTTATTCTAGTTTTTACCTACAATATTTTCGGTTTAATTCTGAGTTAATTTTTAATGATTCATGCTTTTATTCTTTTAATTAGTATTTTATTTCTAGACTGAAATATTAATATCTCGAGTTTTTTCTAGGTATTTTTATTTACTGCAGTAATTTTATTTTAGTTTATCTTTAATATCTTTTCAATTAAGACACCGGTCATTTTTAGGCTAGACAAATTTAGTTCATGTAATTTGCTTTGGTACTATTATTTGATTTGTCGGAGTACGTTGGGTGTTGGGATTAGATCACAGTTTAGCAAGAAATTTTTAGGCGCCCATTCACCCCCCCTCTGCTCGCTACATTCGGTCCAACACCTAGCTCCATCAGGCTACGCAACATGTACAGTAGCTAGCACTGTGTTGACACGGAAACGTGCCCCCGCACTTGGGTCAGTTCGACGATCCAAAAGTGCACGGATACTTAGGGACAAGCCTAAGCGTGACGTGGCACTGACGTCGCGTTCCGACTACCCTTAGTCATGATAAGGGTGGTGGAGTCGCCAGGCAACCAGATTACACAAAATAATCCAATTAGCCGAAAGAGATAGATTAAACAGAATAAAATCAGCAAACCAGTCGGAGCCCGTCTAGTTAGAAGTCTGGTGCGAAGGGGGCACCAAACGGATTTGGATGCGGCGATCACTTCCGAACAACGGGGTTCGGCGTGAGATCTCCAATACAGCAAACTACGGAATAATGACGCGAAGGCCACGCACGAGCGCAACTTCGTCCAGTGTGAAGTATGGTCGTGGCGAAGCCCGTTGCGACGAAGTATACTGGCGAAGCCTGTTGTCGGAGCCTGGAGTCCCGCCAAAGGGTGTCCTGGTGACCTCCGAAACCGATCTCTAAGCTCCAGACTCCTCCGACGAAGTAGCTCCGAACGTAGGAACCTGCAACAAAGATGATTCGAAGTACTAATTCGGCCTAAGGACTGAATTTTGCTAAGTGTTGCACTAGTAGTGAAGGTAGCAATCTGTTACGCAGATTAGCGGATACTTCACAGGCGAAGTAACAAGGCGATAACAATCTATTACGTAGATTAACGGATACTTCACAAGCGAAGTAACAAGGGTTACCACTATTCCATAGTGGCCGATGGAAAGCTTCAAGGCAAACCCACGAAGAGGTATAGGAAAATAAAGGTAAAGTAAATGCGATCAAAGCATAGGGCTTTGGTTTGATTTGAGTTGGGGGGGGCTTCTACGCTAGCCTTGCCTCTCTATTTATAGGGGCTTAATTCCAAATCTAATCTACTATTAATCCGGCTGGATAGAGATAAAAACTGAGCTAGAATCGCATACAACTCCAACTCTGCCGAAGTGGGCTTCGGCCAGGCCCGTCGAGGCTTGCTCCTCGGGCCGAAGCTTCAGCGGCGTGGGCCTCCGAAGGCTTCCTGGCCGAAGCCCATGGGCTGGCTAGAGGCTTTAGGAGCCCATAGCTCAATGGACTTCGGCCCTGCAGGGCTTCGGACAGACTCTGGACATGTGTATTTTTGGCCCAAATCACAAAAATTGATATTTTGACAATCTAGCCATTAATGCCATTTTTTGCTATCAACACATACCCCCCTGCCTTTTAGTGAACTGAGTGAACTAAAAGCACAACGAGCTGAAGAAGATACCATCCATATCGGCTTTTGGACACTTTTATGATGTTTGCCACACACTTGGGAAATACCTTTTCAAGTACCTACCATTCAAAGCTCTTCGAAACCGCTCTCCCTGTAGGGATTCCAACACGTATGCGTTGCCGGGAGCGATTTCAGCTATCTTAAAAGGACCTTCCCAACTAGGTGACCATATACCAATTCATATGGACTGACTTTGGTAGCACCGTACTTTTCAATCCTGCAAGCCCATAGCGCCTCAGAAAGCACTTCATGCCACCTTTTAGGAAACTCTTCAATTTTCTTCTTAATAAGATTAATCATGGTTTTATTACTAGACTCAGCATGACCATTGGCCTGAGCATAGTAAGGTGAAGAGTTTATCAACTTAATAACATAGTATTCGGCGAAGTCCCTTACTTCTCTAGAGACAAATGAACTACCTTGATCCATAGTAAGAGTTTGAGGAATGCTGAATCTATGTATGATGTGCTTTAAAATAAAATCACGTACCTAATTGTGAGTCATGTTCTTGAGAGTTACGGCCTCGGTCCATTTAGTGAAGTAATCCATCACCATCAACACGAACCGATGCCCTTTTGAGGAAGGAGGGTGAATCTGGCCGATGAAGTCTAAACCCCAACCTCGAAACGGCCATGGCTTGACAATAGGATTGAGCAATGAGGCAGGAGATAACTGGATATTGCCAAACTTCTAACATGCTTCACACCCTCTATAGTACTTGAAACAATCTTCAGTCATAGTCGGCCAATAAAAACCCGCTCTTTTGAGCATCCAACTCATTTTTTGGGCCGACTGATGAGTGCCGCAAAGCCCTTCATGGACTTCTCCTGTAGCCACCTGGGATTGCTCATGGTCTAAACACTACAACAGTACTCCGTCGATGGTTCTGCGGTACAATGTGTCATCTATGAACACAAATTTGAACGCTTGTCGCCGAACCTTCCGATCAACCCTTTGGCTAGGGTCTCTCAAATACTGGACGATTGGAACTCTCCAATCGCCCTTATAGGTTTCATAGGGTCTCACCGTTCCACCTTCTGAAACTTCTAAATTACTGACTTCGGGGTGCCCCCCGAGCCATTTCAGCTCCTGCCGAAGCCTGGCCGGGGTGGCCGTTCGGAGTATGCTGGGCCAAAGCCCTTCAGAGGGTTTGAACTTCGGGGAGCCTTCTCCGTGCAGGAGGCTTTGGACTACAGACTTTGGCGTGCCAGCTCCTTCGGTCGGTAGGGCACTCTGATCCAGGATCCTCGGCGTGTAGTGACCTTCGGCGACCAGAGGGGTTCGATCCGGAGGGTGTGCCTGCCCACCGCTACTGGCTTCGGCAATGAGACCAAACACTGGCTTCTCCAATACGGAAAATTTTCCTCTCCTGACTTGGTAGCCAGATGCTTGCTCAGCCAAATCATTGGCGACTGAATTGACCTCTCTTGACACGTGAGAAATTTCGAAGTCATCAAAAGTAGCAACTATGTCTAGACATTTATCCAAGTAACTATTCAGCAAGCCATTAAAACACTGAGCACTCTTATCTACTTGTTGCACTACCAACAAAGAATCACCGTATGCGTGGACATGCCTAGCACCCACAGACTCTAGTAACTCAAGACCTAGCAACAAAGCTTCGTATTCGGCTTGGTTATTAGTGGAAGAAAATTCTAGACGGGCCGAAGTTTCAAAGTGCATTCCATTAGGTGATATGAGAACCACCCCAATGCCTTGGCCACTCTTGCAGGCCGAACCATCAAAATAAAGTTTCCATGACACTACTTCAACTAAAGCAATAGTATCACTCCAGCTGACGTCTACGTGGTGATCAACTACAAAGTTGACCACGATTTGTCCTTTCATCGCTCTCAGGGGTTCGTAGGCCAAATCGTACTCAATCAACGCGTAAGCCCATTTTCCGATTCTTCCACTTTATAACATCGGTTTGGCAAACGACAACACATGTAGTGGGGAGAAGATAATGACGCAATTTGGTGCACGTGTAGTAAAGTGATAAACACAATCGTTCCACAAATGCATACCTGGTTTCGGCGTCCAGCAGGCGGCGGCTCAAGAATGTGATGATGTACTGCTTCCCTTCTACCTCCTAGGTTAGCATGGCCCCAATCACGCTATCTTCAGCAGCGACATATAGCCGAAACGGAATCCCGGCCTTGGGTGCTCTCACCACTGGCGGTGATGACAAGCACTCCTTGATCTTATCAAAAGCACTTTGCTGGCTTGCCCCCCAAGTGAACTCGGCTTCATTTTTTAGCCAGAGTATGGGGACGAAGGCATCAATCTTGCCAAACAAGTTGGATATGAAGCGATGCAAATAGTTCATCTTGCCTAGCAACTTATGTACGTCCTTTTTGCACGTCGGCGCTGCAATGTTTCTAATCTTCTCAAGCCTCTTAGGATCAATTTCTATGCCTCTCTCGTGAATCATAAATCCTAAGAACTTACTCGCCGACACACTAAAAGCACACTTGAGTGGGTTCATTTTCAAACCGTATTGCCGCATCCTATCAAAAGCAACCTTCAAATCAGCTAAATTGTGTCCCATAGCATCCGATTTGACTACAACATCATCGATGTAAACTTCTAACATAACCCCTAGCAAGTCATGAAAGATTAAGTTCATAGCGCACTGATATGTGGCGCCGACATTTTTCAAACCAAAAGTCATGACGACCCACTCGAATAAACCGACAAAACCAGGGCATCAAAAGGCAGTCTTGTAGACGTCCTCTTCGGCCATAAAGATTTGATTATAACCAGCATTGCCATCAAGAAAACTTAGTACCTTGTGTCCTGAGGCATCATTGATCAGCATGTCGGCTATCGGCATTGGATACTCATCCTTTGGAGTGGCTCTGTTCAGATCCATGAAATCAATGCATACCCGTATCTTGCCGCTCCCTTTCTTCTCTACAGGCACAATGTTAGCAACCCATTCTACGTACCTGCACGGCCTAATAAACCCAGCCTTGAGTAGTCGCTCCACTTCTTCCTTAACTCGGTCATAGACGGCCGAATTAAAGAGGCGGGGAGGCTGCTTATAAGGCCTAAATCCGGACTTGATGGGCAGCCGATGCTCCACGATCTCGTGGCTTAGCCTTGGAATCTCGCTATACTCCCATGCGAAACAATCGACATACGACCGACGTAACTTTATTACTTCAGCCTTTTCATCGGGCTGTAAATGTTTGTTTAGAAAAGTCGGCCTTGGGATGCTACCATTACCTATGTCAACTTCCTCTAAGGGGTCGGCCGATGCAAAACCTTGTCCTAATTTTTCTACTTCGCTAAGTTCCCCGGTGGCTTCGGTGATACCGTCTTTACTAGACCTATATTGCTCCACAAGAGACTTTAGCCAATCTAGATTACTCTTGCTAGACATGACCATTAATACAAAAATAGCCGTGCTACTCCAGCCAGCTTTACAGACACTGGTACAAACCGTCCTCCGGATACACTAACAAAATCGTAATCCGAGAGATCCCTACCTGATAGACATTTTACTTTGTTATGGACGGCGTCAACCGATACATCAGCCAATGCTACTTGGGCCGAAGTATCCATGGGAATGACCTCCACTGTATCATGCACTGATGTAGAGTAGAAGGAATGCAACCGTTCGCGTGAACCCAGTCGCGTCCGAGTAGTATGCTATAATTACCTTGCACGTCGACAATGAAAAATGATGTTGGCAACGTATTGTTGCCCACCGTAAACTCCATAGAGAGTACCCCCTTGGCCTCAGAGCTCTTGCCGTTGAAGCCATTGAGCATCTAGTTGGTCTTCTTCAGGTCATCTTCATCCCTGCCAAGCTTCTTCAAGAACGAATAAGGCATTAAGTTAACAGTGGCGCCATCGTCGACGAGTATTCAGGAAATCGGCTTCCCATCCATGTGACCTCTGACATACAGGGGCTTTAGATGGCGAGCCGAGTCCTCGGGCCTCTCGACGATGGCATTGCACGGGCCGAGGTTCAATTGAGCAACCTCGGCCTCGTCCTACGGTAGGGCGAACTCGGCAGGTAGCATGACGATGTTGATGTCCATCACTTGGGGTGTGGGCCCTTCAGAGATTGGCGAGTAATCGTCGTCGAGCATGTCGTCGTCGTCGTCGCTCGGACTAGGAGCCAGGTTGTTTATCTCAACCGGCTTCTCCCTCCTTACCTGATTTGTAGCTGGCTGAGGGCGGATTTCCTCAAAGATAGCGTCGCGCTCGGCCTCAGCTTTCCTCTCGCGCATCTCCTATGCCCGTAGTCTTTGTAGGCGTCTCTTCCGTGATTTGGACATGCCTGGAGGGGCCCAAGATGGCTACGGCTTGGTGCCGGGTGCGACTGTTCGGCTTCCATTAATTCTGGCCGAAGTGGTACTGTGCCCTTTGGCCTTGTGCAC
The DNA here is from genome assembly GCA_019279435.1 of Zizania palustris. NCBI lineage: Eukaryota > Viridiplantae > Streptophyta > Magnoliopsida > Poales > Poaceae > Zizania > Zizania palustris. Next base: position 19,662,630 of record JAAALK010000285.1, on the reverse strand, counting down.
CCTGTGTTTGGAGGGTGCTTCGCTGTGAACCCCGACAAACAGGCAGGTCTCGTTCGGCCAACCGAACCAAGCTTCGGCGCAGAGCTCGGACGAAGCATGAGACTTACCTCCATCAGACCTCGATGTCAAAGTCTTCGGGATTGGGACTTCCTTAGACCCAACTCTGATGGTTATGGCTTCAGACTCCCTGACCTCGGCCTCCGTGTGCTCGCACCCTTTGGCTTTGCTATGCATGGTCTGATTTGGAGGCACCATGGACAGTCTGTGGACGATTGCCCATCCGCTGCGTCTGTTTGCCCCTTCCATCCATAATACTCCGAAGGAAAATAAGGCACAGTGTTAGGTTACGGAGGATACCCTGACCTGGATATGTACGCAGCCCATGGGGTCCCTGCCTAGTCATACGGCGGAGGCATCAGCGGCTCTAGTGGCCTCGCCCACTGTGAGCCGAACCCGTTACCTGGAGGGGGGTTCGGCCAAGTCAAAGGTATCTCGGACCACACCAGCGAAGGGTCCTGCTAGGCCGGAGGTACGTTCGGCCAGTGAAGGCCAAAGCCTCCCATCGGAGACGTCCAACACGGTGCGGGGTTCGGCCATTGGGGACCGAAGTTACAGTACGGGGGGTTCGGCCATTGCGGATCGAAACCACCATGCGGAGTGTCAGGCCATTGTGGCCCGGAGCCTCCGTGCAGAGTGTTCGGCTGCTTCGATCCAAAGCTACCCTCCGAGGGTCCCGGACCCTTTGGTTGCTTTAGCTTCTGAGTGTGTTGACCAGTCTTTCTGGCCCTTCTTCGATTCTTGTTGAAGAGCATGTTATACGTCACCTTTGGCCTCTTGTGAGCCTTAGCCGAAGGGGTGTTGATGTTATGTTTCCACACTCCTACCTCGGGATTCTTTGGTACGAGTGTGCAAGTGCGTGGTTCCCCAACAATTACATCTTTCCATTTAGCCGACTCAGCCTGTTCTGGCCGAATCAACACCTTCTTTTCGCTGAGGTCGACAGCGTTGATGGGAAAAGGATCTTTATCCAGCTTCCTCTTCGGATCATGTCTATCTTCAATCTGCCATCGAAAAACATTGCAATCATTAGTATTATGCGAATGTGAATCATGCCACTTATAGTATGGATGCTTCTTTAACTCGTCGGCAGGTGGAATGACTTGACCCTTAGGTAACCTGAGAAGCTGACTTTTTAAGAGAAAATCAAATATTTCATCACATTTAGTTATATCAAACGAGTACTTGACCTCACTAAGTCGATTCTTTGTGGGGGATGGTCATAACTCGGAGCAGGTGACAGGTTTATTCTTAGCGTTCCACACCCATTCGGCGGCATACATATCGGCCAAATCCTCCTCTTCTGATTCTTCCTCGTTAGAACGTTTCATGATGTGGATTTCAGCCCTAGGCTTGCTAAACGTCTTAATAAATTTCTTATCTTTGGCTCGACCTTCCTGGACCGAGCCTGCTGTAGAACTTGGCTAACTTCTAAAAATTTTTGGTTATCTAACCTCTCTTTAATTTCGGAACGCAACCCGTTAAAAGCTAATTCCACCAAGTCCCTTTCCAAAATATTAAGGCTAAAACATCGGTTTCTAGTATCCCTAAAACGCTTGATGTACTCAGAGGTATTCTCGTTAGATTTATGCTTAACCGATGTCAAATGCGAAAGCCTGAGTTCTGTCTCACCCGTGTAGAAATAATCATGGAATTTCCGCTCTAAATCATCCCACGTTTGGATGGAGTTCGGCGGGAGCGCCGAAAACCAAGTGAAAGCGGTGCCGGATGAGAAACCATGTTGAAGAATATGGTTTTGATATTCCATATGTGATGAGTGATTGTCAACGGAAGTTAAAAGAAGAGAAATGAAGACCTGCCGAGTCCGAGGCCACGTGTGACTCAGGTACACGGGCAGCGAGCGACAGCCGGGCAGAGGAGCCGCAGAGTCGGGCTAGCCCAATCCGAGTACATGGCTAGGAGTGGCAGATGATCCACCAGTCTGTTGACTAGGTTTGACTCAGGTACACGGGCGGCGAGCGATTGCCGGGCTGAGGAAGCTGCGGGGTCGGGTCAGCCCAATCCGGGTACCCGGTGCGAAGATGGTGGACGCTTTGTCAGTTTCAGTGCAAAACTGACAACCTATGATTAATTCGTTTTTAGGATATTAATAATTAGTTTTTAAGTTTAGAATATTTTTATTTGAGTCAGGTGATTTTTCTAAGAATATTTTAATAATTTTCGGAATTGATTTTAGAGTCAGTTTAATTTACCCTAGGGGTAAATTAGTCTTTTCATGTTTTAGGAGTCGCCTATAAATAGGCTCCTATCCCCCCTGGGGATAGATGACTATTTGTTTTAAGATCAATCTACAATATACAGTCCACCGATTAGTCATTAATCTACAATTTTTCGATCTTCGACACTGGCGAAAAAGTTTTTCTTTTGTTGCTTTCTTCTCTCCGGCCGGCGGGTGCTGCAAAGCGGAGGCACAATCTTCGGCGCGTGGCTCGTCATCCGGTTCCCGCTAGCAGGCCCCACGGCAACTTTCGGCAGAACCGGCGGGACTCAGGAGCAGGTCCTTCGGCGGGACGGCGCACATGCGCTAGGATATGGCTTTCACGCAAGCTTTCGGCCAGGCTGCAATTAGCAGCGGCAGCAGCCCATGTATTTGACTTCCCACGGCGGGTCCCACAATAATTGCTTCCCTCACTCCATCTGACTGCCTTTGGCACCGGGAATCGCATGGGAGGTAGAGCCAGAGAGCAGCAGGCGCACAACAGCTCAACTTTTTCCAGCGAGCCCCACGTACCAGCAGCAGCACGGAAGCAAACCTCCATCCCAAGGCCGGCCAACGTGCAAACTGAGGCGCTCCATGGTGAGAGTAATTCCGGTGAAGTTTTTCCAAGCGAGGACGCCAGGATTTTTCTGCGATGCAGGTAAGTTTTCATCTCCTAATTTTTAATTAGTTTAAATCTGTTAGTTATTTCGTGTTTAAGTTTATCTGATGGTTTTTATTGTATTAGCATAAAAATTAATCTCGAAGTTTTTTTTTCTGTTACATTTTATTACTTAACTTGCATTATTCATTTTAGTGTTTTTTAATCTTCTCATATAAAAAGAAAAAAATTATTAGTCGCTAAAATATTTTTAGTCTAGTTTTACGTGCAATACTTTAGGTTTATTTCTGAATTAATTTTTAATGATCCATGTTTTATTCATTTGATTAGTATTTTATTTCTAGACTGAAATATAAATATTTCGTGATTTATCTAGGTGTATTTATCTTTGCAGTATCACTATTTAGTTTAACTTTAATATCATTTTATTTAGAACACCGGTCAGTTTTAGGCTAAACAACTTTAATTCATGTAATCTGTTTTGCTCATATTATTCGTCTGGTTAATTTCGTTTGGGTGTTGAGTTTAAGTTTAAGTTTAGCAAGAAATTTTTAGGCGCCCATTCACCCCCTCTGGTCGCTACTTTCGGTCCTACAAGTGGTATCAGAGCGAGGTTAGGGTTTTCTAATATCTTAACCGATTCTAAACCTAGGTATTGACCATGACATCTTCTGTTAAAATCCTGTCCCTAGAAGCTTTTGGGTACACTTATTGGAAGACTCACATGCGAGCATACCTTATGCGCTAGAGCTCGGACATATGGGAGATTTGTGTTCATCCTACTTTCACCATCACGACTATTGCTGCGGATACTGCTGCATATGTAGTTACACATCATCAAAATAATAGTAAGGCGGTGAATATTTTATTTTCTGGTCTAGGTCCTAGTGAGTTTGAGTGTGTTAGCCATCTCACCACTGCTCGAGAGATCTGGGCTACCCTCCAGGCACACTGTTGGCGTGAAAGTTTACGCTAACAGGTTCTATGAGATCAAGAACGGACAAACAGTGAGTTCGTGTTTAAGAACTGTCTCAAGCCTCCGTATTTGATAATAGCTCAAGTAGTTCGAATATGTGTATTGAATATCTGAGTATCCGATCCCCTCTACAGGGTAGATAGAAGGAGGTATTTATAAGAAAACATGTCTAAGGAAAGGACTTAATTACCCCTAGATTACAACCGACATAGTGGAAACTATTCGGTACCCGGAGCAGGGTTAAAAAAGGGTAAAGTTATCCAAGGCAGATGGATAAGCCAAACATCTTATCAATCCTGTCGCTCTGCTTCGGAGCCTTCGTATCTTGCGGAGGGCTTCTCAGGACTCCGGATCGAGGCACCCTTTGGCTCGATGCCTCCACCTTCGAATAAGAGCCCACCAGCTCCGAAGCTTAGTGACCCTTTGAGTTATTAATCTCTAAGTCCTGGAAGTGAAGCAATTTCCCCCAACAGTAGCCCCTCGAATACGCCTCTCCGTATTTAACCTGTACAGAGGGGAGGCAGTATACGCAAGGAATATTTTCATATTCTGAGACTTAGAGAGAATTTGAACACATTACAGTCCTTCGGAAGATCTCGGACCCAAAGCATTCGGACCCCTTCTCCGAGCTCTCAACGCGGTGTGAACACATTGTAGGAAAAAGTACTGCTCCGAAGCACAAACGACATGAGGAGCCATTTGATTATTGCCGTTACGACGCAAGTAGCCATTATGCCCTGTAAAAGGTAACGATCGAAATTTACGGCAGTTTCTCGCCCTTCCACTTTCTGGACCCACCTGCTAGTGGCGGAAGTCGAACCTGCAGTGTGAATGCAATCGAAGCGTAGCAACCAGTGAACGATTATAAAAGGAGGATTAGAAGTTACTCGAAACCTTTTACCGCACTCAGCACATGCGATTCACTTTCTTCAACCTCCCATTCTCACAATCTCCCAATCCACCGGGCAATGGCGAGAACCAGCCACACCATTCCGGCGGTGGTGAGCACTCTGGCGCAGAGGCAAGCGTGGGCTGCCTCAGCTGTGGCAGCAATGGCGGGAGCTCCGGGCGATGCCTGGCCCAAGAACCCTCGGGACCTCCGTTCGCCGTCAAAGAAGAAGATTTCTCAGAGCTTCCTCATCGGCCAATCCAAGAGCACCGCCGAGTCTATTGAGGAGGCCGTGGAAGGGAAGCTAGGGGCTGGACTGAGGACTCGAGTCCCTGGGTCAGAATCAACCCCGAGGCCACGAAGCGGAGAAGTGGTGGTCTTCGAGGCGTTCTTCGAAGCGGGCTTGGGACTTCCGGCCATCGACTTCTTGGTGGAGGTGCTGGATCTGTTTCACATCACGTTACCTCAATTATCTCGCAATGTTGTCGCCCGCCTAGCTGTCTTCGAGTGGGCGCTCCGGGCCGAAGGGTGCGAAGGACGCTCGGAGGTCTTCGCCGCCACTCACGAAGCTATCTGCCTGCCGAAGCCGCAGGACGGGCCCAAGGACTCCAAGGTGATAACGGCCTTTGGTAGCGTCAACTTCCAATTGCGGAGGGAGCACGCCCAACACATCCCTGTGAAGGCCATCAACGATCGATGGTAAACCAACTGGATCCTTCGGTGGTTCTACGCCGAAGTCGGAGAGGACTCCCCCCTCGTAGGGCCCCTCCAGGAGATCTGGTTCTGGAAGGAGGCGGAGATCGCTCCGAACCCTATCCTGCTCTCCACGCGGCTAGGGCTGTTGACCTCGGTGGCACGCCGCATGAGCATGCGCGACCTTGCCGAAGAGTTCATCGCCCTTCGGATTCCACCCCTCGGGGCCAACTGGTCGATAGTGTTCCAACAGGCCTCGGAGGGTGATCTCGGAACCCTAGGTAAGATTTCAACTCCTGCAGTAATGCATTAGATGTTGAAAATAACATACTTACAATATGTTACCCCTTTTTTCCAGCGGCTCCATTGGCTTTAGCTCCAGAAGACATAGCTCGGGCCACCGAACGGGTCCTCGGAGCCCCTACAGTGGCTGAAAGGCAGAAGAGGCTAGAGCTGGTGGGGACCTGGGAGCGTTCCAACAGAGTGTGGGGAGCTCTCGGGATGGCGCCCCCTCCTCTACCAGACTTTACCTCGACCGGAGCAGCCGCTCAGAAATGGAAGGCCGTCGCTGAACCGCCCAAGAAATCTAGCATGATGCCGCTTAAGAAGAAGAAGGTGGCGAAGATCCCTCCGCAGCTGGCTCCTGCCTCGTCGGCTTCGTCCTTGGACGTTCGGAGCTCGGCCTTTGAGGAGTTCGAGGACTCCAATGCCCAACTGGGGACGGCCTTCGAGAATTATCTCTTGGAGGACGACGAAGACATGGGGGAAGTCCAAGTCGGAACTTCTGCTCGGGAGGTTGTGGAGGTAGACCCGACGCGCGCCTCCGTGCCCGCCGTCGTAAACCTGGAAACGGACTCCACCACCCCCAACTCACCCGTAACCGGGGTGATCACGGCGGAAGTCGAGGCTCCAGCAGAAAACATGGCGGAGAGGACTTTGGGAGACGACTTCGCTGATATCCTCCAGTTGTACGAAGTTCTGGAGGATCCGACGATCCTGCCTCACAAGGCCTCCGAAGGTACATTTCGAAGCCCTTACTTCGGTCGATACCTGCAACAATCTTTAGTTTCAAATGCTTATCAAATGTCTTGACACGATATGTACCTCGAAGGGTGATGAAGCCCCGGCTGCACGCGAAGTCCCAACGTCTTCAAGGGTCATGGTCCAGGTGGACCCCCCGACTCCCTTGGACGCTCCAGTCCCAGTGGCGGAAGTCGTGCCCACCGGTGCGACTCCGGTGACCGAGGTCACCCCCGTTGATGCGGCTCTGGTCGAAAGGGTAGCCGCCAAAGAAAGGGCCACCTCTACTTTAGCCGATGCACCTGCCTTTGTGCCGGGGAGGGGCAAACGCATGTCTAGCCTCGGCCTTCCCGCCGGACCCACGACGACCTCAGCCAGCAACTCGGAGGAGGAGGCCACGGCAGATGATCGCCAAGCTTCGTCTTGGCTTCCTTTGCTGGCTCCGTTCCTGGAGCACCGGACAGGCCTCCGAGCGCTCCTGGAGCCCTTGGCGGAGAAGAGCCAGGACATCGCCAATTCGGACCTGGTCTCTTCTCTGAGCAAAGCTAGGGCCCCAGCGCTCAACATGGCCCTCGAAAGGGCTGCCCTTCAGGTATGAAAAGTACCACAACTACTTCTAATTAGTAATTATAAACACTTTGGTACTTACTTGTTCTTTTTCTTCGTAGCAATTCGTCCTTGCTAGAGAGGCAGCGACTTCTAATGAAGTCGAAACCAATCAACTCAAGAGGAAGGTTATCACCCTCCAAACCGCCCTCAAAGACTCCGATGAAAGATCCCTTCGGTTGGAGGAGGAAGCCTTCGAGGAACGGAGGGCTAGGGCTGCGGCCGACGAAGCCCTCCAAATGGCGAGGCAAGACAACGACGCGCTCCGTATTTCGGCCCAAGAGGTTGAAGCCAAGCGCATAGTTCTTCGAGCAGAGGTTGAAAGGCTCTGGCAATCGGCAGCCACTTCGAGCGCCCAGTTGGTGGAGCTCCAAGGAGCCCTTAATCAAGCGGTGGCTCAGAAGGGCTCCTTGCTGCTCCAAGTGGCCGAGGTGTCTGCTACTGTTGCGGGGCTGGAGGCAACGGAGAAGAAGAAAGCCAGTGCGGCAGAACGTACCTTGGACGCCCTTCAGGGTACCTTGGAATATTTCGGCACTATGTGCCCTTTGTCTTCTGCGGCGGCCAGCGAATCCCTCGACCGGAAGCTGAAGAGGATCCAAGTGGTGGCGTCGTTGTTGCTGAACTCTGGTGTCTGGTACGGAGAGATCTCCGGTCAGTGTGTCGGCATCGGAGTTCTTCGCCACATCGAAGCCCTTCAGATCCCCCTTGCTTTAGTCGGGGGTTCGACCCCTGGAAGCTTCACCTCCAAAGACCTGCTGCAGCCATCTTCGGACGTAGCCATGGCCTGGGAAGCCTTCCGGTCGACTTGGAAGACGGACCACAAGGCTGCGGCCAACTCTTGGATTGACGAGGCCCGTCGGTAGAAGCAGGCACAAACAAGGCCACCACTCCCTGCCTCGCCAGCTCCGGCAATCCCTCCTCCACCAGCCGACCCGCAGGTCTAGCTCTTAGGGCCATCATGTACACAAAATCTTGTAAAGCCCCTTTCATTAATGAAAAAGTTATAAACAAAAAGCTTGTTTGGGTGTTCTGTTCTTTTAGGTTTTGTCACGCCCTTCGAACCCTAACCTCGAAATACTGGAATTTACCGAAGGGCTCCGAAAGGAATGGGCAAGACTCGAAAGCTTAAGACCCTACCGCTGCTCTCGCTTCTCTGTTCCTCGTGGAGACGAAGGAGAGATAACCCTCGAAGTTTTTCAAGAAGCCAGCTTATATCAAGGAAGAGGAGAAAGAGAAGGCATCCTCATCCTCTGAACACACGAATTGGTCGGACTCGGAGTACCAGGCCGAAGACCCTACAGAGGCTAATTCCGAAAGGCTCCGGACCTAGGCCGAGCTTCAAGAGGAGCAAAAGAAACTACGAGTCTCTAAGAAGAAGAGAAGCGCTCGAACGAAAAGGACTAAACCGGCAGCTTCGAGCTCCGAAGGACAGAGCAGCCGGAGGGGTAGCTCTAGAGGCCGACAGGGTCTTCGATTTTTTCTAGGCTTGGACCAAAACTTTTCCTGATGTAAAAATACGATGGATTAATGTGAATAGCTTCGAAGGTATCTTGTTTGCTTTCTACCCTCCTACCCCTCCATGCGGGTGGTGGATCCTTTGTTGTGCAAATGGGTTCGCCGTCGCAATGATGCGCCGAACAACTTGATGCTTCGTATCACACTTAATATTCGTACTTACCTTTTCAGAGAGTTCTTCTAACATACTTCCGTATTATCACTTCGTGAGTTTTGAGGTTGGATCTGCCGCTTAGGACTTTTTGGTTCCCTTCTTTATTTATTATTTTTTTTGAAGTGTCTCGTTGGTCGGGGCCTCGAAATATTATTATTTGGTCACCTTCGACTCTTTTACAGATTACTTGAACCCGTAGACCGGAGATCTGTTTTATTTAAAGTCCTTAGACTCTTCTACGGATCCTAACAAGCTAGAGCCTGGAATCCGTAGGGTGGCCACCTTCGGCTCTTTTATAGATACTTCGTACCCGGAGGCCGGAAATCTGTTCTTTTTAAAGTTCTTAGACTCTTCTACGGATCCTAACAAGCCAGAGCCTGGAATCCGTAGGGTGGCCACCTTCGGCTCTTTTACAAATACTTCATACCCGGAGGCCGGAAATCTGTTCTTTTTAAAGTCCCTAGACTCTTCCACGGATCCTAACAAGCCGGAGCCTGGAATCCATAGGGTGGCCACCTTTGGCTCTTTTACCGATACTTCATACTCGGAGGCCGGAAATCTGTTCTTTTTAAAGTCCTTAGACTCTTCTACGGATCCTAACAAGCCGGAGCCTGGAATCCGTAGGGTGGCCACCTTCGGCTCTATTACAGATACCTCGTACCCGGAGGCCGGAAATCTGTTCTTTTTAAAGTCCTTAGACTGTTCTATGGATCCTAACAAGCCGGAGCCTGGAATCCATAGGGTGGCAGCGGAGCCCTCGAACCGATGGTTCGCAGGCTTCTACTTGTGTCTTTGGAAAGATGGTTGACTCCGCAAGCATCTCCGTCCTCCCGATGCGTCCATCAGGAGTAAGGGATATTCGAAGAGCAAACAAAATTCGACCCTCACTTTGCCTAGAAAAAAGGGGAACCTTTACAAGTGATTACGAGGAGCCCCTAAGCGTACTAACGCTTAAGGTGCTCCGCATGCCATGCATGCTTCAACTCTTCCCCTTCTAAATTAGCTAATTTAAACTATCCGAGGCGTCATGAGCGTAGGATAACATATGGTCCTTCCCATTTATTTGCTAGCTTCCCCGGAGATATTACAGTTCGCAAAACTAGATGACCAGGCTTAAGCTCATTTAGCTTTATCTTCGGGTCGTACCATGTCTTTGTTTGGTCTTGTTACTTGGTCAGATTGGCGACAGCTCGAAGCCTTGTTTCTTCTGCCAAGTCCAGCGAAGTGTTCCTTTCGTCTTCATCTCTCGGCTGAACTACACGAAGGGATCCACCTCTGAGCTCCGTAGGAGTCATGGCCTCATCTCCGAATAGCAGTCTAAATGGGGTAAAGCCTGTGGACTTGGTCTGAGTGGTTCGAATGGACCACAAGATCTTAGGAAGCTCTTCGACCCACAGCCCCTTGGCTAAGCCAACGATTCGCCGATTTAGACCGGAGAGGATGTTCTCATTGGCCCGCTCAACGGCTTCGTTGGATTGTGGATGGTGTACCGCAGCGAAGCACAACTTAATGCCAGTTCTTCGCAAAATGCTTGGAATGTGTCAGCTTCAAACTGGGTTCCATTATCCACTGTCAACTCCCTTGGTACTCCGAACCTACATACAATGTTCTGCCAGAAAAATCTTTGCACGTTCCTCGAAGTGATAGCAGTCAATGGCTCCGCTTCAACCCACTTTGAAAAATATTCGATTGCTACTACCGCAAACTTCAAGCCGCCTTTTGCCATTGGAAAAGGGCCTATGAGGTCCATGCCCCACCGAGCCATTGGCCATACCGGGGTAATAACTTGAAGTTGAACTGGCGGACAGTGGCTTCGTCTGCCCATCCATTGACATCCTTGCCATGTTCTAACCAACTCCTCTACATCTCTCACAATTGTTGGCCAGTAAAGCCCTTGCCGAAGTGTCTTGCCTGCTAGAGCACGAGGGGCCAGATGACTTCCGCATAAACCTTCGTGAATCTCCCGAAGTATGTCTTGGCCTTCGTGCTGGGATATGCATCGGAGTAGAGGGGAACACACGCCAGCTTTGTATAATATTCCGTTGACAAGCTTGTAGTTTCGGGCCCTTGCTTGCAATCTTCGGGCATCCGGACCTTCTGAAGAATCTATGCCACCTTGCAATATGTTCATAATCGGAGCCCACCAATCCGCAGCCGGAATACACAGTATTTCTGTAGAAGGTAACTGACTAGATGCGGGCTTCATTAGTTCTTCGTAGAAAGCACCCTCCGGGAGGTCCACCGCTCCGGCCGCAACTTTGGCCAGAATATCTGCGAGTTGATTATCTGCCCGAGGGATGCTCCGAACAGAGAATCCTTTGAATGCTGCTTCAGCCTTGCGGATTTCTTCAAGGTATTGCGCTAGATGCGGGTTTTTTGCTTGAAAACTCTTATCGACATGCCTTGCGACGACTTGGGAATCTGTCTTAATTATTATCCTTGCATCTCCAAGTGCCTTTGCCTTTCGGAGGCCTAGCAGGACACCTTTGTACTCTGCGATGTTATTGGTGGTTTTAAAGTTGAGCCTCACAGAATACATGGCCTTCTGCCCTGATGGTGAGATGATGACTGCCCCAGCTCCGGCACCAGATGCCTGATAAGCTCCGTCAGAAAATATTGTCCATAAACCTTCGGAGGGTTCCTCCGGAGCCCAAACTGCAGCTGGAGTCCACTCTGCTACGAAGTCAGCTATGATTTGGGATTTAATAGTTGTTCTTGCCATGAAGGAGATTCCGAAGGGGGCTAGCTCAACAGCCCATTTTCCAATCCTACCTGTAGAGTCTTTGCTCCAGAGCATATCCCCAAGAGGATATGAGGTAGGAACGATTAGGTTATGCGCCAAAAAACAATGCCTTAGCTTTCGCGAGGCCATTACAAGGGCATAAGCAAACTTCTCGAGCTCGGAGTATCTTGTCTTAGCTCCGGACAAAGCTTCTGACACAAATAAACTGGGTTTTGCACCAGCTTTCCCTTAAGCTCAACTTCCCGGACCAACACTGCACTTACTGCGGAGCCTGTTGCTGCAAGATAAAGGAGGAGTTTTTCTTCTGGAAGGGGCACAATAAGTGTTGACAAGCTTCCGAGGTATGCTTTTATGTCATCAAAGCTTTTCTGGCACTCCGGTGTCCAACTGAAACTCTCGGACCCCTTTAGGGCTTTGAAAATTGGGAGGCTTCGCTCTGCTGACCTGGCCAGGAATCTGCTAAGGGATGCGAGCCTTCCTGCTAGCTTCTAGACCTGCTTCAAATTCCCTAGTGGAGCCATTCTTTGTAGTGCACTTATCTGCGTTGGGCTAGCTTCAATTCCCTTGCTCGAAACTAAGTACCCTAGCAGTTTTCCTGCTTGTGCTCCGAATATACATTTTTCTGGGTTGAGGCATACTCCACAAGCTCGGAGGCTCTCAAACGTTTCAGCTAGGTCTAGGCTATGCTGGTGCTTTTGAGCACTTTTTATTACAATATCATCCATATAGGCTTCGACATTCCAGCCTATTTGATGACCTAGAGCCTTAGCTATTAAACGTGAAAAGGTGGCTCCGGCATTCCGCAAGCCAAAAGGCATTCTTACATAACAAAATACCCCGGAAGGAGTTATGAAGCTTGTCTTGGCTTCGTCTTCGCGTTTCAGCCAGACTTGATGATACCCGGAGTAAGCGTCGAGGAAGCTTAGCAATTCGGAGCCGGCTGTGGAATCCACCAGCTGGTCTATTCGGGGCATCAGGTAGGGGTCTCGCGAGCATGCTTTATTTAATGAAGTAAAGTCAATACGCATGCGCCATTTGTTCGAGTCCTTCTTCCTTACAAAATAGGGTTAGCCAACCACTCGGTATGGGCTACCTCCTTGATGATGCCAGCCCTTAATAATTTCTCTACTTCGGCTTTGGCGAGGCTTGCTCTTTCTGCAGACAGCTTGCGGAGCCCCTGGCGTACTGGCCTGGCTTTCGGGTTGATGAGCAGGCTATGCTCGATGATGCTTCGATCAACCCCGGTGATGTCTTCGTCGGTCCAGGCAAAGACGTCTAGATTTTGCTTGATGACTTCTTCCAATGAGGCAGCTATCTCCGGGGATAGCCCTTTGCCGAACTGTACTGGGTATTCTTTGCCATCTTTTGAAATTATCCTTGTCTCGACATCACCTTCTGGGCTTGGCTTGAGGGAGAGCCCCTTTGAAGGGTTCGAAGCCTCCGGTACCTCTTCCGTGCCTTCCGCCACGTTGTGTACTTGCCGGGGATCCAACGGCTGTCCGTGCCCATACTCCGTTCTCTGGGTTGTAGCTTGGTCTCCTGAAATAGTAAGCACTCCACCTTGCGTGGGAATTTTGAGACAAAGATAATTGTGGTGCACTATAGCCCCGAACTGGTTCAGCATCCCTCGGCCGAAGATTGCATTGTAAGCATAGGGGGCATTGACAACATCGAAGATCACCTCTTCTACCCTGGCCAGAGGCCCCTCTCTGAAGACAACCTCGAGGCCAATCTGGCCGAGGGCATCGAGAGGCGGTCCTAAGAACCCTTGAAGTGGCCAGGCCGCTGGAAGTAGATGCTTCCGGGAGATGCACATTTGATCGAAGGCCTGGACGAAAAGTATATCTTCGGAGCTCCCGCCGTCCACCAGGATCCTTTTGACCTCCACCCCTGCTATGTCTGCGGAAATGACCAAGGGGTCGGCATGGGGGAACTTTACCCCCACGGCATCGCTAGTAGTAAACGAGATGGGCACATGAGACCACTCTGGCATCCCCTCTACGGAGCTCGAAGTACCAATGTGACCAACCTCGCGGATGTACTCATGCCACTGCCTTTTGGACATGTTCCCGAGGGTCCCCCCTCTAGAGATGGGCAGGACCACTCGCTTGCCGCAGTCTTGTGGGTTTTCCTGCTTCGGTGGTGGCATATTGTTGGCCACCGGAAGTCGCATAGGGGTTTCTGGGACACCGGCTCGGGCCACGATCTGCACAGGCTCCGACCGTGCCGCTGGTGGGGCTCGATCCGAAGTACCCCGTCCCGTACTTCGCCCAAGGTAGTCGCCCCAAAGGGCCAGCACTGCCTTGCAATCCTTCGTGTCATGGCTTCTATTGTCGCCATGCACGCAACAGAAAAAACTCTGGCGCCTGCCATGTGCTCTCTCTTGAGGCTTCGGTGCTCCAGCCTTGAAGTTCTGCGCCTGCTGAAAATTGGCAGGTGCCTTCGGAACGGATGGTGCAATGCTAAGCACCTCCGAACGGAAATGCTTCTTCCCTCGCCTATGCTCGTTGAAGTGGTTATCTTGAGGGGGTTGCCGAGGAGCTGAGGCTTCTGGCTCCATCTTGACTTCTCGGAGGGTAGGTGCGGGTGTTCCGACTCACCGAAGACAACCTTCCTCCGCCTTGGCATACTGTTCGAAGTATGCCATCAGCTGCACCACAGACGTCACCGGCTTCCGATGGAGCTTGCTGAGGAGGTCGGGGTTTAGCACTCCTTCGCGGGCGGCGTCGACTACCGAAGAGGTAGACATGCCCTTAATCTGTGACTTGGTGTGGGCGAAGCGCGTGAAGTACTCCCGGAGTGTTTCTCCCGCCCGCTGCTTCACCTGGAACAAACTCCCTATGGACATCGGGGCCACAAACGTACCTTGGAAGTTGCTCACAAACTTCTTCTTCAGCTGCTCCCAGGACTTGATCGATCCTGGCTTCAAGGACCAGAACCATCGGAGCGCCACGCCTTCGAGGGCGAGGGGGAAACACTTCGCCATGGTGATGCACACCCCTCCGCTTGCTTCTATTGCCAGGGCATACGAGCGGGTGAACTCTCCAGGGTCTGACCCATTGGAGTACTTGTGTAACTTCGAGGCCTTGAATCTGGGATCGAAGGGCACTCTTTGCAAGTCCGAATGTAGCAGAGACTCATCATCGAATGATGTGTTCTCAGCCTCCTCCGGGACTTGGGCAGCTTCTAGGAGAATGCGAGCACCACCGTCTTGAGGCCCTTCTGGAGTCTCGGTGGAAGCTTGAGTGCGGAGACGATTGGCGGCCTCTTGCCTCCACCTGGCCACTTCCTCCTAAAGCCTTGCTAGTTGAATAGCCTCGGTTCCAAGAAGGTCTTCGTCTTCGTCGGAGGGCAGCTCCGGGTCTTGGGAGCTGACATAATCAGTCCGGAGCACTGTAGGAGGAGCTCGGCGACCCCTGGGCACTCGACGCCCAGTGGCATCTTCGGGAATCACCAGAGCAGTTGAGGGTCTGGCTCCTATGGTCCGAGGGGACTTTCGGAGAGGACCTGAGGCTTGGCTTTGCTTCGGAGGCATAGCTAGTCACGGAGAGGTCCGAAGACTGGGGACTTCGATTGACTTAGTAA
Organism: Zizania palustris; assembly: GCA_019279435.1. Lineage (NCBI taxonomy): Eukaryota > Viridiplantae > Streptophyta > Magnoliopsida > Poales > Poaceae > Zizania > Zizania palustris. The sequence goes on along the minus strand of JAAALK010000285.1, from coordinate 19,647,552 downwards.
GGCGAGTGAGGGCCTTCGAGCTGCACTAAGAAGCCCCTTACCGAAGGGTGCGCGGAATCTTGGGACTCCGAGGCTCCCTCCGTAAGTGCCCTTCGAAGTGCAGTCAGCAGTAGAGAACAAGCTTCTAGAACTTGGGATCCCCACGGACGACGCCAACTGTTGGCGTGAAAGTTTACGCTAACAGGTTCTATGAGATCAAGAACGGACAAACAGTGAGTTCGTGTTTAAGAACTGTCTCAAGCCTCCGTATTGGATAATAGCTCAAGTAGTTCGAATATGTGTATTGAATATCTGAGTATCTGATCCCCTCTATAGGGTAGATAGAAGGAGGTATTTATAAGAAAACATGTCTAAGGAAAGGACTTAATTACCCCTATATTACAACCGACATAGTGGAAACTATTCGGTACCCGGAGCAGGGTTCAAAAAGGGTAAAGTTATCCGAGGCAGATGGATAAGCCAAACATCTTATCAATCCTGTCGCTCTGCTTCGGAGCCTTCGTATCTTGCGGAGGGCTTCTCAGGACTCCGGATCGAGGCACCCTTTGGCTCGACGCCTTCACCTCGAATAAGAGCCCACCAGCTCCGAAGCTTAGTGACCCTTTGAGTTATTAATCACTAAGTCCTGGAAGTGAAGCAATTTCCCCCAACACACACCATGAGGGGACAGCTCAGGTCAAGGCTAGGCTCAACCAGACCTACCGGCGTGAGTATGAAAATTTCTCACAAAAGTCAGGTAAGACTGTTGAGGCTTTGTTTGGTCGCTTTCAATCAATCATTAACAAGCTTCACGTTAACAGGGCTGAGCGTGATCAGCTTGTCTCGGATCATGAACAGGCGCTTAAGGTACTCCATACCTTGGACCCTAAGATCTAGGAGATCAAGGTCTCTTCTATTGTTGAGAGTGCGTCTTATGATACCTTGACCTTCGCAGAGCTTTTTAGTAAGCTCAAGGCCTCAGAGGTCAATATCCAGTTGAGATCAAATCTCACTAGTTCTGGATCAAAGACTCTGGCACTTGCAACACCATCTGCTGATCCTAATTCCATGTGTTGTACTGTGTTTTCCTTGATGTCTATCTCCGAGGAACAACTTGATACTCTAGGAGATGATGATCTATGCTTGTTTAACAACCGGGTGCGACGTGTCTATGATAAGCGAATGTTTAAGAGACACGACACAAAATCCGGATGCTTTGAGTGTGGTGATACAGGTCATTTCATTGCCGACTGCCCCAAGCAGAAGAATTACAAGAAGGGAACCAGCGGCAACTCCTACGACTCCGACAAGTACGACAATTCTACAAAGGGCAAGCCCAAGACGAGATTCTTTCGGAAGGCTTTGAAGGACTACAGGCGTGAGAACAAGAAACGAGACAAGGCTTTCTTCGCCGAGATGAAGAAAAGCTACTCCAAGAGATCCTCGTCTTCCTCCACATCTTCGAGCTCAAGTGATGAAGAAATCGTGACCAGGAAGGGGAAGGACAGGGATGATCCGGCGAGCCTCTGTTTCATGGCCTTCAGGGACAAGCCGAAGAGACGCTCACGTGATAGCCGAAGACCCCTCAAGATCTTCTGCTCAATGGCTCTTGGGGAGAAGAAAGAAAAGGACTCCTCCGACGACTCCGACGACGACGACGATGAGAAGGTATCATCCTATGAACAAGAAGTTGTTAATTTACTAGAACAAAATCGTCAGGAGTTGAAGTATAGGGAGAAACTGCTTAGAGGGGCTAAGAAGAGTATATATGAGCTTGAGAGTGAGCTTACTAAGGCAAATGGCAAGATTGAGAGACTGTCTTCTTCCCCTTGCTTGGGTGATAGTGGTGAGTGCCCTAACTGTGAGGTGCTGCTGTATGACCTGATGACTCTTAAGTCCAGGTACACAGAGAGAGTAGATGAGAGAGACGCTTTGGCCACTGAGCTTGAGAGCGCTCAGCAGGATCTAAAAGATGCTCATGCCATTATCGTCGTATCTTGTGTAGACTGCCCATTCCATTTAGCTCATATAGGTGAGCTGAGAGCCAAGAGTGATGATCAGTTGAGCGAGTTAGCTGGAGTGAGAGCTGAGTTGGAGCAGACTAAGCTAGAGCTTGAGACCTTGTCAGTTCCACCCACTGTTTGTGAGAACTGTTTGTCCATTAGAATGGAGTTGATCAAGCTAAAAGCTGAGAAGTCTATCAAAGTTGATAAAGAGTGTGAGATCTGCTTGTCTTAGGTGAAGGTGTTAGCTTCCTTGAGAGAGGAGATAGCTTTTGTTCAGAACGAGAACTTTTACCTTCGTCAGATCCTGAGTTGGATTAGTGCCAGAGAGCCACAACTCGGCATGATGATCCAACAGTTCAAGAGACAAGATGGGTTTGGGGTAGGTTACCCCTATTCCAAGGCTGATTTTGAGAGTGCCATTAGTCGAGCAGTGGAGTGGAGTAAGTTGACTCCCGAACAGAGATATCCCAAGACTCACTCCACTGAGTCCTTTAAGGATAGTCGGCCCAAGGATGGAGTGATTCAAGAACAACCTAAAGCTCCACCTAAGAAGCAGATCTGGGTTCCAAAGCCTAAAACTCTCCACATTTCTCTTGATTCTTTACCTGGACCCTCCCACACCAAAGATACTACACCCAACACCACCAAGCCTAAGAATCCTAAGCCACAACAACATCCCAAGAAGCCTACCTATCACTGTGAGTTTTGTCATAGAGACGGGCATCTTGAGGAGTTTTGCTTTAGGAGGAAGCGGGTTGAGCGAGCAGAGAGAGCTCGAGGTGGGCAGCAGCAGTTCTACCAGCAGGGTGGTAGATAGAGAGTTCCTCGACGTAGAGAGAGGCTAGAGGCCAGGCCACGTCGTGTAGGTTGTGGTAGAGGAGACGGTTTTCATGACCGTGCTCCGGAGGGTGATTTCCGTTCCGGCAGAGTTCCGAATAATTATGGATACAGTTTTGGACCTCGTGACCATGATTTTAGGCAGAACAGAGGGTCGTGCTTTGAGCCATGTTTTGGTCCTGACTCATATGATTCCTTCTGCTTTCCTACATACGAGCAGATGGCCCGACACTGGTTTAGTACTTTTGCTAGACCTGGTGCTCGACCATTTGCTCCCACTCATGACCATTGATCTTGCCAGATCGAGGACTGGAGGACGTATGTATCATGGATTCAGGTTGTTCTCACCACATGACGGGACACCGCAGATGGTTCTCCAGCCTCACTCCCCCGAGCTCCAAGGAATACATCACTTTCGGGAACAGTGGTCAAGGGAAGGTACAAGGTATCAGGTCGATTCATATTTCTGATTATTTCTCTTTAAAGATTGTTGCTTTAGTTGGAAATCTGAACTTTAATCTAATTTCTGTTTCGCAATTGCTTGAGGATGGTTTAGAAGTGCGCTTTAAGAAAGGCATGTCTTCTGTAGTTGATTCTGGAGGATCATTAGTTTGCCGGATCTTACCTTTCGGTAAGGTTTTTCGTATTGTTTTCTCTAGTGCTTCTGGCCCTTCTCGCTGTCTGATGGCCGGATCCTCCTTTGAGCTATGGAAGTGGCATAGAAGGTTAGGCCATTTGAGCTTTGATCTGCTTATCAGATTGAGGTTTGCCTAAGCTTAAGATGGGGAAGGATCTACTGTGTCATCCCTGTCATCATGGGAAAATGGTTGCCGCTTCTCATGCACCTGTGACTCAGGTGATGACTTCGTACCCGAGAGAGCTGTTGCACATGGACACAGTAGGTCCAGCTCGAGTACGCTCAGTCGGTGGAAGTGGTACACCCTTGTAATAGTTGACGATTTTTCTCGTTTCTCGTGGGTTTACTTTCTAGAGTCTAAGGATGAGACTTTTCAGTATGTTCATGACCTGATTTTGAAGCTGAAGAATGAGAACAATGGTCTGATGCGAGCAATTTATTCAAACAATGGATCTGAGTTTAAGAACTCTCAGTTTGTCAGTTTCTGTAGTGATCAGGGTCTTCATCATCAGTTCTCTGCTCCTTACACTCCCCCACAGAACGGCGTTGTGGAGCGAAAGAATCGCACACTTGTCGAGATGGCCAGGACAATGCTTGATGAGCATAGGACTCCTAGGCTTTTCTTAGAGCTTGCTATCTTGCCAACCACATTTTTCTTAGAGCTTACTTAGGTAAGACATCATATGAGTTGTGTTTTGGTAGACAGCCCAAGGTGAGTCACTTGCGAGCTTTTGGATGCAAGTGCTTTGTGCTTAATAAGGGAGGGCATTTGGACAAGTTTGAGTCTCGTTGTTGGGATGGAGTGTTTCTAGGTTATGCTTTGCATTCACGAGGTTTTCGTGTTTGGAACCTAGACTCCCAGATGCTTGTCGAGACTTGTGAGGTTTCCTTTGATGAGTCTTTGCCCTCGCCGACTCCTTTTGAGCTTTCTGGAGATAATGAGCTTGGAGAGTCCATCTTCGAGGAAGATGATGACCCTCTTGTTGATGATGAGGGTGGGCCCTCTGCACCAACTGCAGACCCCACACCTTCTGAGACTTTGACTAAGGATGAGGACGGACCTCTTATTACTCCTTCTACTTCGATCGAGCCTCCTCAGCTGAGTCCAGAGGTGCTAGGTTTTGACTCCGGTGAGATGACTTCTCAGCCGAGTACAGAGGAGCCAGTTGCTGACTCTAGTGAGGTGATTTCAGATCACCTAGGATCCCGAGCAGTTCAGCGTGATCACCCTTCAGAGCTCATCATAGGTGACCTTACTGAGAGATCCTTTCGTTCCTCAGCTGGTTCACTTGCTATGTTTGCTGAGTCTGCTTTTGTTGCTAGTTTTGAGCCCCGAGACGTTTCTCATGCTCTTTCTGATTCAAATCGGATAAACGTCATGCAAGAAGAGCTTGAAAATTTTGTTCGCAATCGGGATTGGACACTAGTTGAGCTACCACCTGGATGCAACACCATAGGCACCAAGTGGGTGTTTAAGAACAAACAAGTAGAAGATGGTGTTGTTGTGCGCAACAAAGCTCGATTAGTGGCACAGGGTTTTTGTCAAAAAGAAGGCATTGACTTTGAAGAGACCTTCGCTCCTGTTGCTCACCTTGAGTCCATTCGTATTCTTTTAGCCTTTGCTGCTTCAAAAGGTTTTAAGCTTCATCAAATGGATGTTAAGAGTGCTTTTCTAAACGGGCATCGGTGAAGCGAAGGCCATCAGGCTCAAGGCTTCTCACCAAAGCTACCGCACCCCTCGCATGCGAAGGGGGCTATAGAAGGCTCCAAAACTACAAAGGCTGACTGTGTCTGCTCTACAAAAGTTGATGTTGTCTCCGCTGCGAAGCTGACAAAAGAAGCCTCCAAATAAAGTAGACTACCAGTTGTACCCCCCTGTTCTGATGAGACAAAATCAGTGTAAACCCTAGGGGTAAAGTAGTCTATTCACAGGGTTAAATAGTGCCTATAAATAGTGGAGGCTAGCCTAGGCCACAGTAACACTTTTGAGCAGTCATTGTAGAACTCTTGTGCTAACCGCCATTTTTCTTTGTGTTCATCCTGTGAGTTTATTTTGTGTTCCCTGTTCAAGCAATGAAATTTTGATTCTGTTTTCATTTACTGTTTGAACTTGTATGCCTACTTTGCACTGCATGTTTTGATTTCTCTATGCACCACCTTCTTTTGGGTTGAGTTTGTGCACTAGATCTCTTCTGGAGAAGTGTGTGAGAAGTCTGTTCGTGTGAAGTGTGTGTTTTTCAATGTCTGTTCGCTCTGTGTAACTGGAGGCAAGACCTCTCTGATTATTAGCGAAGCACTGTTCGAAGCCCATTTTCTTTCATTGTCGAAGTCCTCAGCGAAGTGTGTTCAGTGTGCGTTTAGACCTTCGAAGTACGAAGCCTAGCACCAGTTGCTATCGCTAAGTATTTGGGCGAAGTCCTTAGAGGGAAGTCTGCTCTTGCGAAGGGTGTAGTGCGAAGCCTGCTCAAAGGCACCCAGTGTGCAGAGCCTGCACTGACTTAGCAGAGTTGAGTTTTTGGTGTTGTGGGTAGAGCGAAGTCTTCTTGACTTCGAACTTTTGCTCCTGGCGAAGCCTAGTTTCGGAGCTGTGAAATACCTCCAAACCAGAACTTCGAAGGGTGTGTTCAAAGTCTGTTCACAGAAGACAGAATTTAAACAGAAGACTATTTTTAGTCTGAAATTTTAAAAGCTCTCATTCACCCACCCTCTGGTCATCGTTTCCAGTCCAACAATTGGTATCAGAGCGGGTTAAGATCACCTATTGACCTTAACCGGTTTTATGATCTGTTGGCGACATGGACAAGTTAGTAAAATACCTCTGTTCGATGGGACGGATTTTGCATACTAGAAGGTGCGCATGGAGGCTTACTTGCTAAGCCAAGGAAATGCAATTTGGGAGATTGTGGACTCACAATACTCCATCCCTGAAACTCGCACCTCTCAAACAGAGAAGGATCATTGGTTTGAGTCGAAGTGAGTTTTATAGGGTGCAGCACCTTAGGACAGCTAGGGAGATTTGGACTACACTCACTATTTTTCATGAGGGCTCTACACAGATTAAGGCCAGGCGCCAAAGCACAAACAATCAACAGTATCAGCTGTTTGTGCAGGCATCTGGTGAATCTATAGATGCCATGTTTTCTCGCTTTGATGCGATAGTGAGTAACTTGCGGTCCAACGGGACGCTTGCTTATAATGATCATGATAGGGCTATCAAGCTTCTCTATGATCTTGATCGTAGCATATGGGAAGTGAAGATATCTAGCATTGAGGAGTCTGCAGGTTACGACACATTGACCTGTGATGAGATCTTTAGCAAGCTGAAGTCCACAGAGATTGCCAAGGCATCTCTCGCAATGCATAGGAACTCCTTGCCACAACCATTGGCACTAGTTTCTAGCACTAGCCATGGCACCAATGCAGAACCAAGCACATCAGGCACTTGTGTTCTTGCAAATGGTTTTGCTTTGTCCTCCCTGGTCTCCATCACTAAGGAGCGGGTGGATACTCTGGATGATGATGAGCTTGCTCTCATTGCCAGAAGGTTCACCCGTTTTCAACATGAGAGACGGGATCAGAGGAGAGGTGGTTTTAGTGGTTGTTTTGAGTGTGGCGACACTTCTCACATCAAGGCAAATTTTCCTAAACTCAAGAAGAGAGATAAGAGTGAGCGCCCCAAATACCACAAAAAGGAGAGGAAACCCTTTGTGAAGGGCAAGCACGGCAAGGTGGCTAAGAGGATAGCCAAAGCCGCTTCCAGAGCCTTTGTTGCTGCTCTCAACGACATCGACACTTCCTCAACTGAGGAGTCAAGCTCTGATGAGGAGGAGTCCCCAAGAAAGGACGAGAAGAAGGACAAGAAGGGATGAGATTTCACCGGCCATTGCTTCATGGCCGATAGCGATCACAACGGCGATTGAAATTAGATGACCAGCTTTCAATTAAATTAGATGAACTAAATGAAGTAGTTCTTGGTCAGGATAAATTACTTGTGCAAGTCGCTAGAGATTGAAAAGACCTTAGACTTAGGCTAGAATCTATTTCTACTGATTATGCCATGCTTAAGTCTAGGATTAATGATGCTGAATGTGAATCTTGTACTGTTGTCATGGGTGAGCTTTCTCAGTTGTGTTCTGTACATGCTCAAACTCTATCTGATCTTGAGACTGCACAGAAGCAGCTTTTGATGGTTGATTATAGTTCTCATGATATAACTGAATGCATGAACTGTTCTTTATTACGTGAGAGCATTTATTTACGTGATAAGCATGTTCATGATTTAGAGGCTAGATTGGAGAGGGTCGGTAGTTCTAACGATGTGCAACCTGTGTGTGACACTTGCATAACCCTTAAGGACCAGCTAGGCACTATTAGAGAGCGAGCTGAAAACCTCATGACTGAAAATGAATACCTTTTTTTGTGGTTAACAAATGCACTGAGGGAAAGGATAGGATGGACTTACTCTTGGCCAAGACCAAGATGTGTGCCAACCGGGCAGGGTCAGCTCTAGGATTGGGTTTTCAGAGGATTCCCTCGGATAGTAAGAACAAGACTGTTTTTACCTCACCCACTACCTTAGAGAAAGAGAGAGCTCTGTTAGACACTCCATCAGCCAAAAAGCCGATCCGAACTCAAAAGAAAACCACACCTCCCACAAAGAAAATTCCTCCCAAGAAAACCACTCAGCAGAAGCCTAAGGAGACTGTGAGGATTGCTCCTATGACCCATGAGAGTGCCCCGAGGAGAGTTTTTCATTGTTCCTACTATCAGTGGGTGTTCATCTGTTGGGTTTTGTTTTTATCGCATCAAGGATGAGCGACGTTCTCAGGCGATGAGTTTCAAGGACATGCATTACCCATCTTGAGGTATGCATGAGTCTGAGTTGTACTCACGTCCTGTTTTCAAGGCTCCTCGTACTTCTCGGAGAGGTTTTGCTCCTCGAGCTGTTCACCATATTCCTTATGGTGGTAGACCCCGGGCGAGTAGCTTTGTACCTCTTCATGCATTTAGGTCACAGCATGTAGGTAGACCTCGAACTTTGTATCATTCCGATTATCCTGTGCGGAGACATTCTATTTTTACTGTGCCTACTACTCGTATCACTCAGTGTTGGATGCCTCGTCATGTATTCACTCACCCCAGCACTGAGCGATCGAGATTTTACTATCATATGTAGGCACCGGACCGAGGCTTGGAGGGCATGTGGATCATGGACTCCGATTGTTCACGCCACATGACCGGAGATGCAGCATGGTTCTCCAGCCTCACCACAACCAAGCAAAGGGAACATATCACCTTCGGCAATAATCGAAGGAGTAGAGTGAAAGGTAAAGGTGTGGTAAGAATCAACTCGAATTTCACTATCAAAGATGTTGCTTTGGTTGAAAACTTGGGATACAATTTGCTTTCTGTATCTCAATTGCTTGATGAGGGCTTGGAAGTGTGATTCCATCGTGATACTTCACAAGTACTCAATTCTGATCGCGTTGTGGTCTGTAAGATCTTTAGAGTTGGGAGAGTTGTTGGAGCTGATTTTTCTAAGTCATCTGGTTCTTCTCATTGTCTTGTTGCACATTCGACTTCTGAGCTGTGGAAGTGGCATAGGAGACTTGGGCATATGAGCTTTGAGTTGCTTGCTCGTCTGAGTGCCCTAGGTCAGATCCGAGGATTGCCCAAGCTCATGTTTGAGAAGAATTTAGTTTGCACTCCATGTCGACATGGAAAAATGATTGCCGCTTCGCACTCGCCGGTCACCACAGTGATGACTGAACAACCGGGAGAACTTCTCCATATGGACACTGTAGGTCCTTCTCGGGTTAGTTCTTTAGGTGGCAAGTGGTATGTGTTAGTCATTGTCGATGATTTCTCTCACTACTCGTGGATATTCTTTTTGCCAGCAAGGATGAAGTGTTTTTACACTTTCGGAGCTTGGCTTTCAGACTTTTCACTGAACTCCCTCGTGCATTGAAATTCATTCTAAGTGATAATGGCACTGAGTTCAAGAACAGTCTCTTTGTTGACTTTTGCATGGAGCATGGCATAGAACATCAATTCTCTGCTCCGCGGGTTCCTCAACAGAACGATGTTGTTGAGAGAAAGAATTGCACTTTGGTTGAGATGGCTAGGACGATGCTCGATGAGCACAGGACTCCTAGAAAATTCTGGGCTGAGGCCATGAACACTGCATGTTACATCTCAAACCGAATTTTCTTGCGCTCAATTTTGGACTTGACATCTTATGAGCTGCGTTTTGGGAGACAGCCCATGGTTACTCATCTTTGAGTTTTTGGCTGTCATTACTTTATCCTAAAACGTGGTAATTTGGACAAATTTGAGTCACGTTCTTCCGACGGGATCTTTTTGGGTTACACTACTCATGGTCATTCTTATCGTGTTTACAATTTGGAGACTAACACTGTCATCGAGTCATGTGATGTGACTTTTGATGAATCAACCCCCTCTGTTAGTTCCACTTTTGAACAGGCAAATGAACACGACATTGAGCAGACCCTCTTCGAAGAAGAAGATCAAGGAGAGTTCGAGGATGAACCCCTACTACCCTCGACTTCAACCCCTGAAGCCGACCCCGCTTCGACCACTTCGGCATAAGGTCCCAAAGCAACTACCTCGACAACGGTCATCTTGGACCATTCGAACGCACAAGTTGAGGGGGAGACTGCATCCCGCTGCGAGGATCCACATCATGTTCAAAGGATGCATCCTCCCGAACAGATCATTGGTGAGCTTGATCAAAGGGTAAAACATTCTCAAGCTCATTTCATTGATTCCACTTTTGTTGCTTCGTTTGAGCCCTTAGATGTTAGTCATGCACTTTCTGATTCTAGTTGGATCAATGCCATGCATGAAGAACTTGAAAATTTTGAGAGAAACCAAGTGTGGACTTTAGTTGATCCTCCACCAAATGTTCATTTCATTGGAACAAAATGGATTTTCAAAAACAAACAAGGGGAGGATGGGACTGTAGTTAGAAACAAGGCTAGACTTGTAGCTCAGGGTTAATCTCAATTAGAAGGGATTGATTTTACTGAAACTTTTGCACCCGTTGCACGTCTAGAGGCCATTAGGATTTTGCTTGCCTTTGCGACATCCCGGGGATTCAAACTCTGTCAAATGGATATCAAAAGTGCATTTCTTAATGGCTTCATAGGCGAAGATGTTAATGTAAAACAACCCCCTGGTTTTGAAAACCCCAAATACCCACATAAAGTCCTTAAACTTCATAAGGCTCTTTATGGACTCAAGAAGGCCCCTCGGGCATGGTATGATAGACTTAAGTCTTTTCTGCTTGAGTGGGGGTATTTGATGGGATCTGTTGATAAAACCCTGTTCACTCTCAAGCATGGCAAATATTTCCTCCTAGTACAGATTTATGTGGATGATATCATCTTTGGTGGCTCTTCTCATGCTTTGGTTGCCGAGTTTGCAGATACCATGAGTAGGGAGTTTGAGATGTCCATGATGGGCGAACTCACATTTTTCCATGGTTTGCAAATAAAGCAAAGCAAACAAGGTACATTCGTCCACCAGACGAAGTACACCAAGGACCTTCTCAAGAAGTTCGACATGGCTGATGCTAAGCCCCTCACTACTCCAATGGTTACTTCGATAGCATTGGACCCTGACGAGGATGGAGAAGCCATAGACCAGAAGGAGTTCTGAAGCATGATCGGCTCCCTCCTCTACCTGACTGCTACGAGGCCAGATATACACTTCACAGTATGTCTGTGCGCTCATTTTCAGGCTTCACCACGAGCTTCGCATCGCCAAGCGATAAAGCGCATTCTCAGGTATATCAAACATACCCTCAAATTTGGTATTTGGTATTCTGCGTCTTCCTCTTTGTGTCTTCGAGGTTATTCCGATGCGGACTTTGCTGGGTGTAGGATTGATAGGAAACGTACCTCTAATACTTGTCATTTTCTGGGTACTTCACTGGTTTGCTGGTCTTCCCGCAAATAGTCTAGTGTTGCACAATCGACGGCTAAGGTCGAATATGTTGCTGCAGCTAGCTGTTGCTCTCAGATTTTGTGGATGGTTTCCACTTTGCGGGATTTTGGGTTAGATTATAAAGTGTTCCACTTTTCTGTGATAACACTAGTGCTATTTGTATTGCAAACAACCCGGTTCAGCATTTCAGAACCAAACACATTGATGTGCGATATCATTTTCACAGAGATCATAATGAGAAGGGTGATATTGAACTTCAATATGTTGATACCCAACACCAGCTAGCCGATATTTTCACAAAACCCCTAGATGCTTCTCGTTTGGCTACTTACGTGGGGAACTTGTTGTTTGTCACCCTTACGGCATTTTGTGAGGGGTGCAGTTTTTGATTGTCTTGCATATGCTTATTGTGTGTGAAATTGCATTTACATCTTTTGCACTTATATGCCTGATTTTAATTCATGAGATCATGTCAGCTCAGCTCTATTTAATATGTCTGAAACATTGTGTGCATGATTTTTCTTTCCAAAATCAAATCATGCTCACTGCTTAGTCTTGAATCTAGCATGTTTAGGCATGACTGCTTTAGCTATCTTTTATCTGCTTGATAGCAAGACTCTTTTTCTCTGGATACTAAACATTGCAACTTGAAAATTTGTTCTACTTACTCATGGATATTCATCAAGTGCTAAACAAATTGTTCACTTAATTAAAATCCAAAACTCCATGATATGCTCCACTTAAACTGGACTTGTCTGTCTAGAATAGAAATTGCCTAGCTTTGCGCAGTCCTTGTTTTTACTCGTCTAGTTACCTTGATTGAGTGGTGGTGCTTTTATTTCCAAATGATAAAATCACATGTTGTCATCATGTTTTTAGAGAATGTTAAATTGAGCTGAGAACATGAAAATTGGTATTAAAGTTGGCATATTTTTGCTTTATATGTCTTTGCAATTCTGCCCATTTCGAAGCTTTGCATCTTTTAAATGCTCCTTGATGCTTGCATTGCCAAAGGGGAAGAAATTTTTGATTTCTCTACAGCAAGGGGGAAAATAACTCAGGGGGAGTTTTATCTAGCAAAGGGAAAGATTTGCCGAAGGGGCTTTTACTCTTTTGAAAAGGGGGAGGAAAATTCTTTTGTCGAGTGACATGGTTTGGCTCGTTTCTGAGTATTTTGGTCACTTGTGTGCTGAAATTTTTCAAATTTGCTTGAACTTGAATTTGGTTGTCAATGCACTCATCAAGGGGGAGATTGAGAAACCAAGGGTTGGTTTCAGAGTCTGTGATGAGTGATTGACAGATTTTATCCTCTAATTCGAAGGGGTACTTCCGAAGGAGTTCGGAGGTTGTATCACCGAAGGGTTCGGTGGGTTCTATTTGTTGCAGCGGTTGCAGCGGAGTGTGCCTGTCCGACGGGTCCGACCATATACAATGACTGGCTCGTACCGAAGGTCTCGGTACTTTGGGCGGTACACCGGAGTGTGTGCTGAAGGTTGCTTACCCGGAGAGGTCTCCGGGGTACTGCATACACTTGTCTGTTTGTCTGTGGTGCACAGGTGACTTCGGAGGCGATAGATGGTTCGCAGCAAGTGAACCTGGGTCAAGCGGGAGGCTTGATGCCGGGCGAGCGGGGGGCTCGGTCATGAAGGATACGAAGGGGTCGAGGTCAGACATCTGGTTGAGGTGCGCTAGACGAAGGCAGAGAGTGCGGAGCATGGCTCCGGGTGAAGGTACCATGAGACAAAGTCCTTGGAGGCGAGGCACTTCGAAGGGTACTCCGAATGGAGTGACTTCAGGAGTATGGTGGGCTAAGTCCTCAGCAATGAGGCAAGGCGTTCGAAGTGTGCTCCAGGAGGGAGGCACTCGAAGGTATATCCGACGAAGGTCTCAGAAGTCGAGGTGCATCGAAGGAATGGTCCTGGTGAGGTTTGTCGAGGAGTGTCCTCGGGGAGAGACACTGCGACGAAGTGCTCATGGAATGCTTCATGCGGAGGCCTTGGACGAAGAAGGGACTTCGAAGGGTAGTATTCCGACGGTGGGGCTTCAGGTGTGAGGTTGACTTGATGTACTTCGGCCATGCATGGCTTCGGCACACGGACTGACGGAGTTCGAGCTGGGATAAGCTGCGAAGCCATGGTGGTCCACTCCGGAGGTGTTGGTGCGAAGGCCCAAGGGCTTTGACGGCTTCGGCTCAAAACTGTCTCTTTATCGAAGGCTGACTTTGGTGAAGCGAAGGGTGTCAGGCTCATGGCTTCTCACCGAAGCTACCGCACCCCTCGCGTGTGAAGGGGGCTTCAGAAGGCTCCAAAACTGCAAAGGCTGACCGTGTCTGCTCTGCAAATGCTGATGCTGTCTCCTCTGTGAAGCTAACAAAAGAAGCCTCCAAATAAAGTAGACTACCAGTTGTACCCCCTGTTCTGATGAGACAAAATCAGTGTAAACCCTAGGGGTAAAGTAGTCTACTCACAGGGCTAAATAGTGCATATAAATAGTGGAGGCTAGCCTAGGCCACAGTAACACTTTTAAGCAATCATTTTAGAACTCATGTGCTAGCCGCCATTTCTCTCTGTGTTCCCTATTCAAGCAATGAAATTTTGATTCTGTTTTCATTTACTGTTTGAACTTGTATGCCTACTTTGCACGGCATGTTTTGATTTCTCTGTGCACCACCTTCTTCTGGGTTGAGTTTGTGCACTGGATCTCTTCTGGAGAACTGTATGAGAAGTCTATTCGTGTGAAGTGTGTGTTTTTCTGTGTCGGTTCGCTTTGTGTAACTGGAGGCAAGACCTCTCTGATTACTAGCGAAGCACTGTTCGAAGCCTGTTTTCTTCCCTTGTCGAAATCCTCAGTGAAGTGTGTTCAGTTTGCGTTTAGACCTTCGAAGTACGAAGCCTAGAACCAGTTGCTAGCGCTAAGTATTTGGGCAAAGTCCTTAGAGGGAAGTCTGCTCTTGTGAAGGGTGTAGTGCGAAGCCTGCTCGAAGACACCCAGCGTGCAGAGCCTGCACTGACTTAGCAGAGTTGAGTTTTTGGTGTTGTGAGTAGAGCGAAGTCTTCTTGACTTCGAACTTTTGCTCCTAGCGAAGCCTGGTTTCGGAGCTGTGAAGTACCTCCGAACCAGAACTTCGAAGGGGGTGTTCGAAGTCTATTCCACAGAAGACATAATTAAAACAGAAGACTATTTTTAGTCTGAAATTTTAAAAGCTCCCATTCACCCCCCCTCTGGTCGCTGTTTCCGGTCCAACATTTTTCAACTATGCCGATCATGCCATGTTATTAGATAATATTCTCTGCTATACTTGTTAGATCTTGTAATTGCTGATTAATCATATCTGATAATTTTGTTCTTACACTCCTCTTGCACCCTAGATGCGTTCATTGCATATTTTGAGGAGCAGTTGTACTTCAGGGAGAGTGGAGTGTTTTTCTCATAAGTGTTTTTATGTCTCGCTTGATGAGTCCAATTATCAACAAGGGGGAGAAATTTTAGGACTTAGGGATAGAGTTTAGTGTTTAAAGGGAGAATTTTTTTTACTTTTTGGGATTGATTTTAGGGGTGGTTTATTCTCTTTTTCCTTAACTCTTTTGAAATTCTTGTTGATAATTTCGAGAATACACTCATTTGAGATTTTGTTTGAAATCTTTGTGATTTCTTCTTTGTTTAACCCAAATGACCTTTTCCGGTTTTTGTTTGGCTTTTGGTCATTAGGGTTAAACATTTTATTTTTGTTTTCTTGTTTCTATTCTCCTGTGTGTTTGTTTTTGTGTTTTCACATGTGTTTGTAGGATTAAAGAGCTGATGACAAGGTTGCTGACAATCCACTCATCAAGGTGGGGATTTAGGAGCCATGGTGAAGATCGTGGGACTCATGGCTCCAGATGATGTGTGATTGTCAACAGAAGTTAAAGAGATCAAAAAGAGAAGGGATGAAGACTTGTCGTGGTTTGTACGTGTGACTCAAGTTCACAGACGGATGATCCCTGGATTAAGGGAGTCACAGGGTCGTGCTAATCCAATCTGGGTACATGGGTCAAGGGCGGCAAGGGACTTCCCATGGTTTGACCGGGTTTGACCTAGGTAAATGGGCAATGAGCGACTGTTGGGCTAAGAGAGCTGTGGAGTCGAGATGGCTCAATCAGGGTACCTGGTGCAAATGCAGAAAACGCTTTGGCAGTTCGGGCTCAAAACTGTCACCCCATATGTATCGTCGATCGAAGATCCAAGGGTCATGATGTGAAGCCGAGGCAGCTACGAAAGCTCTGCACTAGTGGGCCTTGTGTCTGTATTTTGAACACTAGGGGTATTTTCGTATTTTCATGTTTTGAGTGGAGGCTCTAAATAGCCATGTAAACCTAGGGTTTCAAATCACTCAATCAAGAAATCACATTACCGATTCCAAAAATTTTGTATTCACTGTTGTTTCAATCCACCACCGTTGTTGGCTCTTTTTTCCATGTCGATCGGCCAGATGTCTCTGTTGGCCGCTGTTTTTGCATGAGCCACGACCAAGGCATCAGCATACGCATGGCTCAGTGCCTGGTGTTTTGTGCCACTCCTTCGAAAGCTTTTCATGTGACCTGCACACTTAGGAGGTGTTTAGTTTCATGGACAAAAAATTAGTACGTGTCATATCAGATATTTGGACATCAATTTGAAGCACTAAACATGAACTACTTATAAAAATAATTGCAGAATCGGAGGATAATTCGCTAGACGAAGTTATTAAGCCTAATTAATCCATAATTAGTGAATATTTATTATACACCACATTGTCAAATCATGGCGTATATAGACTCATTAGATTCGTCTCGTGAATAATTCACCGATTATGGGTGAGTTTTATAAATAGTCTACATTTAATGCTCCAAAATAGTATCTAAACATTCGATGTGATATAGAGTAAAATTTAGTCCTAGTATAAAAAACCCCCTAAATCTGTCCGTCGCGTGGGGCTCATCCAGCCTGCTTTCATGTCGCTCGAGTGGCACTGCCACAAGCAGCAGTTTGTAGCCAGGGTGCATGGCCCGAGTCAGTGCACGCCAGAACAGCCTGTCACCACCGTCCAAAAATGAGAGGAAGCAATGTGCCTCCCTGCTGTGTTTTGCATCGAATAGCACATCTGCAACCGACTACACTGCATTACCTTCTTCCTTGAATATAGGTAAGTGCATTCTCTCTGTGCTCTTTATTTGTTCGATTAAATGTTTGTGATGAGTGTGTGCACGTTGTGTGTTTGACGAAGAGTTGATGAGGTTGGATTTCATGTGTTGGTTGAATTTCTATGATGCATGCAAACTATTTGATGAATTGTTTATGAGGTTTCCGTTTTTGCACAACAAGCATTCAGTTGAATGCTTTGGGTGCTTTGTGTGTACCTTTTTCCATAGGACGCCGGTGGCATTTTTAGAACATATTTAGTTGATCTCTTTTAAATGTTAGTGTTGACGCCAATATTTGGCCAGGACCACTAAGATGCCATACGGTCAATAGAAGTCAAAGAAGTCTGGTCAAAGGTGGTAAAGAAGCCCGTCCATATCATTACAACGTAGCCGGATATGAAAGAGTCGATCGAGGTGAGAGAAGATAAAGATGATACAGGATCGGCTACAATATAGATTACCTGGGCAGCAAATCTCCGGATTATAAATATGTATCTAATTAGCTAGGTTTAGAGGATACACACACAATAAACCACAAGAAAACTACTCTTTTGGCGCATCGCCACCCTTTGGTTCCTAAGTTTAATGCCGACTGGGCTTGGCACTCGGAACTAGGCTGCATCGTTCCGATCTTCGGCGAAGAGGTGAGTCCCGCCACCCCGACGGTCGCATCGGCTAGGTCAGTGTTCATCAAGGCTACATCATATCAATCTCTTTAGGCATCGGCCCAGTCAGTGTGATCGTCGGTTTATCTTTGTATATTGGCTAGGTCTATGGTTGCATCACTTTGATCACTTAGACTGATTTGAATTAGGTGTCATAGTTTGAGGCTTCATCGGTTAGATCCAACATCTCGTTCTATTGTATCCGGTTCATGTTGTGTACCATTCATCTAAATAAAGTATACTCGATGCGCTGAGGTTTTATTGATTTCTCATGATTAGCGACTATCTTTGTTAGGTCTTATATTTCATTATGATGTTTTGATGATATGGATACGTTATTAGGTATGTTGAGTTTAGTTCATGTCGCCGTACAAGACGATAGAATATCATTAATTCCATGTCATACTCTACTTGCGTTTGGGAGGTACTCATCGGCCTTTATGCACAAGGACTTTATCTTATCGGTCGATGGTGTGCTCTGCCCGATAGCGTTACCATGGTCATCGGCCCTGTAGCCGATCGGCGCATTTATTCATGATTATTTTATTCTCACAACAGTAATCGACTTGGTAGCCAATCGGCTTTGCTACTAACGTTATTTTCTCCGGTTCCTTATCAGTTGCAGGGTCAAACTGATTGGAACGATCAGAGCCCCTTTTTCTCTAAGATTGTAGGACCTGCACTGGAGTTAAGAAGACCTCCCAAGCTACGTGTGTGACCAAAAAAGACACCAACACGCTTTTGGAAGCCTAGTGGCACACCCTTTAGACCATTCATCCATGGCAGGCGAAGTTGATAACAATAGCATCATCCCAGTCACTATGGAAGCATTGACTAATGAACAAAGGGCAGAGATACAAGATCACATGGAAAACTACCAGAGATTGTGTCTCGAGGCCTTTGGCATGACTCGATCTGGTCCTGTCTAGAGGAGCTAGCCATAGTCGGAGAGATACCTCAGCGGAGCGAGAGCCCGTAGGTCAGTTTTAGGAAACCATCTATAACACTCTCCGTCATGTCCTCATCAATCAGTCTGAGGTGTTGGTCAATACCTTGCACAGATTGATTAAGAAGATTGTTGACGGCACGATTGCTCAAGAACTAGTGCAAGGCTAGGTGTACTTTTCGACTAACCATCCTCGTATGGTGCAAAACCATCAACATACTTGGTCGGTGCCACAACCACAATGGATGATATGGCAGGGTCCACCGAACACTTCGTTCGGCCCAGAAGTTAACATGATGGCCTTGTTACCTACCCTTATGGTCTAAGGGCTAGACATACAGGACTCGTATTAGAATAAATATCCCTTCGAAAGAGGTACGCCACCCTCCCAGCCTTAGGTCGTGCCGTAAGGGCCGATTAGGCAAGAGGTACCTCAACCTACGTATGGAATTTCTTGGAATATGCTACCTGACCTGTGCCACCAAGGGGGCACCCAATGGCATCCCTCAGTGATATCATTAGACTGCATACTACGGAGTGCCACCCGATCCCAATGAAGAACAAAGATACAACATTGTTCGACTAGATCAATACCTACAACCTCCAATGACTAATCGTTATCCCGTGCCAAACTAGCAGGAAGACGATTGGGTGAACTGAATCACTAAAGTTATTTGGTACTAGTTTGGGCTCAAACCTAAAGACCAAACGTACGTGTATCGGCGACTGTACCTGGAGTGGTTCCATCGGGTGCCACTACCGAACCGATACAAGATCCCTAACTTCACCAAATTTTCGGGGCAGGACTTGGTCTCCACGATTGAACACATAAGTCGTTTTCTCTCCCAGTGTGGTGAGGCATCGGTTGAAGAAGCACTCAAGGTCAGTTTCTTCCTGCTGTCACTATCAGGATAGACCTTCACATAGTTCTCGTCACTACCGGTGAACTTTGTCAAACGATGGGCAGATCTGGAAAAGAAATTTCACAAGTATTTCTTCACCGGCATACATGATATGAAGCTTACCGACTTGACGATAGTAAACAGAGGATGAACGAATTGGTTATGCGCAGAGATTGTGAGAAACCAAGTAGAGATGTGCCTTGGTTTCAAGTCTGTGATGAGTGATTGACAAGTTTCCTCCTGGACGAATGGGTCCCTTCGAAGGGGTTCAGAGGTGTTTCACCAAAGGGTTTGATATTTTGGGTGGTACATCAGAGGGTGTACCGGAGGGTGTTTACCCGGAGAGGTCTTCAGGGTATCGGATACACTTGTTTGCTTGTCGGTGGTGTGCAAGTGACTTCGGAGGCAACAGGATGGTTCATAGCAGGTGAACCTAGGTTTAGTAGGGAGCTTGATGCCAGGCGAGCGGGGAGGTTGGTAACAGAGTTTGGGTGAAGTTGAGGTCAGGACTCGGGTCAAGGTGCACCAGTCGAAGGCAGGAAGTACGGAGGGGGACTTCGGTTGAAGATACCCCGAGGCAATGTCCTCGAAGGCGAGACACTTCGAAGGGGTACTCCGATGGAGTAACTTAAAAGGATGGCGAATGAAGTCCTCAGGAATGAGGCAAGGCTCCCAAGTGTGCTCCGGATGGAGACATTTGAAGGACACCTGATGAAGGTCTCAGAAGTCGAGGTGCATCGAAGGCATGATCCGGATAAGACTCTTCATGAAGTCTGCTCATGGCTAAGACACTGTGAAGGGGTGCTTATGGAAGTGCTTCATGCGGAGGCCTTGGATGAAATAGGGACATCGGAAGGTGGTGAAGGTACTTCGAAGGTGGGGCTTCAGAGTGTGGATGATGATGTACTTTGGCCATGCATGGCTTCGGTACACGGATGAGCGAAGTTCGAGCTTGGAGTAGCTTCGAAGCCTTGGTGGTCCAATCCGGAGGTGATGGTGTGAAGGCTCAAGGACTTTGACGGCTTCAGCTCAAAACCATCAATGTATCGAAGACTGACTTCGGTGGAGCGAAGGCCTTCGAGTTCGAAGCACGCCACCGAAGCCTCTACATACTTCGTGTACGAAGGGGGGCTCCGAAAGATTCCGCTCTGCAAAAGATGATTGTGTCTACTCTGCAAAAGATGATACTCTCTGCTCTGAGAAGCTCACAAAAGGAGCTTCCAATAAAGTAGACTGACAACTGTACCCCCGTGTCTGCTAGAGACAAAAATGTTGTAAACCCTAGAGGTAAAGTAGTCTATTCGCATGACTGAGTTGTGCCTATAAATAGTGAGGCCAACAGTGTCTAGGTAACACTTTGAGAGATCATTTTAAGAACATCTAGAGCCAGCCGCCATTCACATGTACTCAGTTTTGTGAGTCTTTTTGTGTTCCCTGTTCTTGCAATGAAATGTCTATTCTGGTTTCATTAATTGCATGAACTTGTATCTGTGTTATTCACACTTTCTAGGTTGAGTTTTCTGCATTTCATTTCATCCAGTGCAAACTCAAGTTTCTACTTTGTGTTCATCCTGATGAAGTGCTCAGTCTCTTGTGCGTGTGATTTCTATGAGTGATTTTGGCGTACGATTCGTTCTGAATATTTTGGAGGTTAGTCCTCACAATTTACAAGCGAAGCATTTTTGTAGTGTGTGTTCGAAGCCAATTTTCTTAGCATAGCTGCTAAGTCCTATTTAGAGCACTCCAAAGTGCAAAGCCTAGTACTTGTTACTAGTGCGGAGCATCTGAGAGGAACGCTTTGAGGGAAACGTACTTGTGTGAAGTATAGTTGTGTGAAGCCTGCTCGAAGGCACCTTGGTGTGCGGAGCCTGCACAACCTTTCCTATGTTTAGTGCGTTGTTGGGTTTCTGAGTGTGAGCAAAGTCTTCTGGACTTCAAAATTTTACCCCGTGTGAAGCCTGTGATTGGAGTGTGTTCGATACCTCCGAACCAGACACTTCGAAGGGTGTGTTCGAAGTCTGTTCAACGGAAGAGTAATTTTAAAAGATCTCATTCACCCCCTCTGGTCGCCTGTTTCGGTCCAACAATTGGTATCAAAGCCAGGTTGATATCACCAGTTGACCTTAACTGGTTTTGTGATCATTTTGCGACATGGACAGAGTAAGTAAAATTCCTCTATTTGATGGAAGTGACTTTGCTTACTAGAAGGTTCGCATGGAGGCTTATCTTCTAAGCCCAGGAAGTGCGGTTTGGGAGATTGTGGAGTCAGAATATGGTATTCTTAATACCCGCACTACTCAGGCTAAGAAACAACAATAGGAGAGCAACATCAAAGCTAAGAACATACTATTTACTAGCTTGAGTAGGAGCGAATTTGATAGAGTCCGGCATCTCAAAACTACTAAGGAAATTTGGGCCACACTCACTATCTTTCATTAGGGCTCTACACAGATCAAGGCTAGGCGCTAGAGCACATATAATCAATAGTATCAGTTGTTTGTGCAAGTCCCTGGTGAATCTGTAGATGTCATGTTTTCTCGCTTTGATGCGATAGTGAGTAATTTGCGCTCCACAGGCACGCTTGCTTATTCTGATCATGATAGGGCTATCAAACTTCTCTATGCTCTTGATCGTAGCATATGAAGGTGAAGATATCCAGTATCGAGGAGTCCACAGGTTATGACACATTGACCTGTGATGAGCTCTTCAGCAAGCTCAAGTCCACAGAGATTGCCAAGGCATCTCTTGTTGGGCATAGAAACTCATTGCCTCCATGTTTGGCACTAGTTTCTAGCTCTAGCTGTGGCATCTCAGCAGAACCAAGAACATCTGGTACTTGTGTTCTTACAGGAGGTTTTGCTTTGTCCTCCCTGGTATCTATCACTAAAGAGCAGGTGGATACTCTGGATGATGAAGAGCTTTCTCTCATTGTTAGGAGATTCACCTCGTTTTTACAATGAGAGATGGGATCAGCGGAGAGGTGGATTTCATGGTTGTTTTGAGTGTGGGGACACTTCTCACATTAAGGCCGATAGCCCTAGACTTAGGAAGAGGAAGAGAGTGAGTGCTCCAAACACCACAAGAAGGAAATAAAACCCTACATAAAGGGTAAGTGTGGCAAGATGGCTAAGAGGGTAGCCAAAGTCACTTACAGAGCATTTGTCACGACACTCAGCGATGTCAACACTTCCTCAGCTGAGGAGTCGAGCTCTGATGAGGAGAAAGAACCTCTAAGGAAGGAGGAAAAGAAGGAGAAGAAGGCAAGATATTTCATCGGTCTTTGCTTCATGGACGATAGTATTCACAGCGGCGATGAGCTTGACTCATCTAAGGTACCACTAACCTATGACCAGCTTTCCATTAAGGTAGATGAACTGAATAATGTAGTTCTTGGTTAGGATAGATTACTTGTTTAGACCACTAGAGAAATAAAAGGCCTTAGACTTAGGCTAGAATCTGTTGGATAATTACGCCATGCTTAAGTCTAAGATTGATGATGCTAAATGTGAATCTTGCACTGTTGTCATGGGTGAGCTTGCTCAGTTGCATTATGTGCATGCTTCAACTATTAATGAGCTTGAAACTGCACAGAAGCAGCTTTTGGTGGTGGAGTCGAGTCCTCATGTTGTTAATGAATGTATGAACTATCATTTACTTATTGAAAGTATTAAATTGAGGATAAGCATGTTCATGATTTAGTGGCTAGATTGGAGAGAGATGAGTGTTCTAGGGATGTGCAGCCTGCTTGCCCTACCCGTATCACCCCTAAGACCAACTCGGTATTGTTAGAGAGCAAGTTAAAAACTCATGAAAGAAAACAATTA
>JAAALK010000285.1:19600594-19614815 GCA_019279435.1 Zizania palustris | reverse complement strand
GGATCAAGAGCTGCCGAGGAAGCTTGCGGAAGCTTACGCGGCCCCAACCCCAACCTCTAGCAGCCCCCGCTAGAAGCTAGCTCGCAGCAGCAAGCAGGCCGCAGTCAGCGATTCTTGTAAGTCTGAGAGCACTTCGTCCGACTGCGTGTAGGCGAGGCAGGAGGCCGTTTGCTGGCACCCTCGGGCGAAGAAGATGCAGAAGTTTGGTGGGCTTGAGCCCGCCTCACCGAAGCACCGCGGAGACCCACCGTGTGGCGGTGATTCACCCCTTCAAGCCGAGGGAGGGCGTGACCGGGGCGGCGATCCTCGGGCCTTCGCGAGGGCCTGCGCTTCTGCGGCGGAGGGGGACTTGGTGGCCCTTAGCTTAGACACTAGATCCCACGGGAGCTCTTCGTTAGCTCGAACGACGTTCTCGCATGCGGGTGAGCGGAGCCCACGTGCAGCTTCCGAATCTATGTTAGCTTCTCATTGGTACTTATGACCTTCTCAACTTCTGCAAGGCCTCTTCGCCACTGAACGCAGCGCTTTTCGACCGCTGCCGACAGGTGGTTGGAGCGCCTCGCAGCGGAGGAGGAGGCCCTTCGCCGCGAGGTTTCAGAGGAAGCCGAGGGGCGGAAACGGGCCGAGGCTTCGGCTGCGGAGGCGAAGGAGGCCTTGGCCTCGGAGACGGCTCGGCTTCCGCGCGGAGCTCCAGGCTTCGAAGGATGCCGAGGCCCGACAGGTGAAGGAGATCGAAGAGCTCCGTCAACGGGCTCAGGATCTTGAGAGCTTCGTCGTGGCCAACCTTGGCGAGGCCACCCAAAGCCTGACCGAGGTCCTTGAGAAAATAGGGACCGAGTGCCGGGCTCCGGAATTTGGCGATCAGGACCCGATTGGGGACCGCGCCGATTTCTTGAAGACTGCGGCTTCGATAGCGGATGAAGCGCTGACGGGCTTTGCTCTTATGGCCGGTCGCGTCGCCGGTCAAGGAGTGTTGCACATGCTCCATGCCGCAGGGTGCGACCATCTTCGGGCGGCGACCTTCCGTGGTCCCCTTGGCTTTCGGGGGTCCGCACTTGGTGACGCCTCCGGGCGAAGTCCGCGGGGCCTGGCGGCGGCTGCAGGAACCTTGGAAGGAGCAAGGCTGCGAGGCAGTCCTTGACCTCATGAAGGCCCTTCGACAACGCCGGTTCAAGGGGCCCGCCGACTCGGACAAGCCTTCGACCTCGACGCCTCCGCCTCCGAAGGTGTAGATCTCCTTAGGCTTCCTTGTAATACCTAGCTGTAGGCTTTGTAAAGACTTATCAGTTTATTAATATGAATGCGGGGGTTTTTTATACCTGCCCAGGCTCAGCCTTCGAGCATAGACCTCGAAGTCCTCGAGGACTCTGAAGGGCTTCGACAACTGTGGGCGATTCTTGAAGTAGCTAGGTCCGAAGGACCCCCTCGGTTTAAGCTTCCGAGGGGGCCTAGGGGCGAAGCCATCTCCGAAATAGCTCGGGATTTGCTAGCCGCTGTGAAGGCGGAGCCCCTTCAGAGCCCTTTACCTTTGCCTTCGCGAGCGGCCTTAGCGAGCGACGAAGCCCTAGACTTTTCTGCCTTCGACACGGCCTCGCCTGCTTCGCGAACTTGGAGCGACCTGCGAAGTGGAAGTCGAAGCCTGTGGGCTTCGGAGCCTGGACGGGCCGGTCGAGGGAGAGCGGGCTCCGACGAGGCAACATCCAGCCGAGGGGGGCCCCCGCCGAAGGAGAGGGCAAGCGAGGGTTGGGGCCTCGCACTCGGTTCTTTTTAGGCTTAGACACAGATTACTCGTAGTTTTGTTTTCGAAGCATGTTTGTAACATACTTCTCAATTGTCTCTTAATGAACGGAGTTTATTATATTTGCATACTTCGTTGTATGTTTCGCATTTTTTGGCTTCGAACGCTTAGCTTGTCACACTTGTACTGCGCATTACACTCGCACACCTCGCATACATTCTTCCCCCCTTTTGCTCGTGGCAGTTAGGGACTTAACCGTTGCTGGTGCGGGCAAAAAATAAACATGCGAAGGGGTGCGCCTTTTCGGCGGCTTCGGATATTTGGATTGTACCGAGCGAAGGCCCCTTACGGGCTCCGAACACATCAATTTGGTGCGAAGCAAGGCTTCCGCATAACCAATTTGAGCGAAGCATGCTTCGGCATGCCGTGATTTGGATGCTGTGCGTGGGCGAGGCCCTGAACGCACTTAGATTTTTTTAGCGAAGTCTGACTTCGACAAGCTTAGTTTTTCAGCTTAGATCACGTCACACGAAGCGGGGCTCCGGTGCGTGTTTAGATAGCGAAGCAAGGCTTCTGGAGCTTGGTCCTGTAGTGAAAAGGATATTTGGTGTGGATTCACCGAACCTGTGATATGTTGAGCCACCTACGACTCTGAGCCACCTTCGACTCTGGGCCACCTTCGACCCTGGGCCACCTTCGACCCGGGGATGCGTCAGGCCGGAGCCTGGAATCCCGGACTTGCCGAGCCGTCGCTCGGAAGCCTCAAAGCCAGCTGCTACGGGCCCGGAGGCGCTGTGTAGCCTTCGGAGGGGTGCTCCGGAATTTGAAAAGCGAAGCGAGGCTTCGGTTTTTTAAATAAAGTGAAGCAGTGCTTCAGTTTTTTAATAAGGCGAAGCAGTGCTTCGGATTTTAATACGCCGAAGCATGGCTTCGGTTTTTCAAACAAGGCGAAGCGGTGCCTCGGATTTTAATAAGGCGAAGCAAGGCTTCAGTTTTTAAATAAGGCGAAGCAAGGCTTCGGGTTTTAAATAAGGCGAAGCAAGGCTTCGGGTTTTTAAACAGGGCGAAGCAAGGCTTCGGTTTTTCAACACGGCGAAGCGGTGCTTCGGATTTTAAATAAGGCGAAGCAAGGCTTCGGTTTTTTTAAACAGGGCGGAGCAAGGCTTCGGTTTTTCAACACGGCGAAGCAAGGCTTCGGATTTTAAATAAGGCGAAGCAAGGCTTCGGTTTCGATTTTTTGGGGTGAAGCAAGGCTTCGAAAATGCATTAAAATGATTACGACATGGCACGTCGAGGTAGTGCTTCGGACAGTGGACATACCTCGCGAGATGGCTGAAGGTTGGCCTCGTAGCCCCTAGGGACCTCGATGACCTCCGACGCACAAAGCGGAGCCCCTTGCTGGGGGGCGAGCCCTGGTATGCTGAGGGCAAGGGAAGGCGGAAATTGGCCTTCGGACTGCACCCGAAGCCCCTTGCCGAAGGGTGCGCGAAGCAGAAAGCTTCGAAGCTCCCCCCGCAGGCGTGCTTCGAATTGCAGGCAGTGGTAGAGAACTTAGCTTCTAGTCTAAGTCCCCACGGACGACGCCAACTGTTGGAACAATTGCATTAGTTCCAGCAGGTTTTCCCGTGATGGTGTATGATGTGAAGAATGAACCTCGATGGGTTCTCTCAGAGGGAGAAGGGGTTTATACTGGTTTGGGCCTCCCCTAGGGGATAATAGCCCTACGTCCAGTTTGTGGTGGATTTGGCGTGGTATGCCTTAGAGTGGAGAAGAGAACTACAGGGTCTCATGGCTCCTCTGGAGCATGTCCCCTGCTACAAGGGCTTGGCCCTGCTTTTATAGGCACGCAGGCCTTAAGGAAAAGACCTGGATACGCCCTACAGGCCCCCAGACTTATAGGGGTAGACAGGGAAAGGGAGCCAACTACTGTACGCGGGTACCAGACAGCTTTTACAGCTTTACAGACGTGTCAGGCTGCGCCAGACTTTGACCAGCTAAACGACATACCAGGGGCGGAGGGGCCCCCGGTGTGGACTGTACTTAGATATTCTTGAGCCTCGAACAAGGGTCGGAGCTCTGTGGCAGAGGCTGCGGAGGGGGCTTCGAAGTGCACCCGAAGTGGGGGGGGGCTTCGAAGCGCTGCTCTGGAGGGCGGCCTCCGGACTTGGCTCCGGAGGGCGGTCTCCGGACTTGACTCCGGAGGGTGGCCTCCGAACTGGACTCCGGAGGGTGGCCTCCGAACTGGACTCCAGAGGGTGGCCTCCGAACTGGACTCCGGAGGGTGGCCTCCGGATTGGACTCCGGAGGGTGGGCTCCAAACTGGACTCCGGAGGGTGGCCTCCGAACTGGACTCCGGAGGGTGGCCTCCGGATTCTTTCGCCAGGGGCCGAATTGGGGGCTTCGAGCCGGACCTCCTGGTTTGAGGGCTTCGAAGCTACAGGCCCGAAAGGCACCTTGGGACCTGGGAACAACACTTAGATAGAAAAACAGGCTCCGACAGTGCTAGGCCCTAGGCCGAAGGCTGTCGGAGGCTGACGTCATTTGGCCCCTGTTTAAGGGAAATATATTCCCCCAACACTCCCCCTTCTAGCTCCTTTCTTAGAGCGAAGAACTGGTCTTCGGACTTTGCTCGAGCCTTTGGATCGAGCTAGTCGCGTTATTGGGGAGACAAACTTGGTGGCCATTCTGAGCGAGGCGGAGAGCTCGGAGCTTAACGCTGCCATGGAATGTGGAGCCTACCAGGTACGAAGCATCTGTGAAATAACATCAAATTTACATACAAATAATTTCTTACCTTGGTTTTTTCTTTTCGCAGCAAACAGTCTTGGCCCGAGCTACGAATATATCAAATGAAAGAGAAATCGCTCGCCTTCGAGAGGAAAACGAAACTCTTCAACGGAATCTCACTATCTCCGAAGGCCGAGTGGTTCATATGGACAACATGGTGTCAACGGAGCGCAGGGCCAGACAAGGCTTGGAGGCTGTGAACAAGGAGCTCGAAGCAGAAAAGAATTGTGCTTCGAGCAGAAGTTGAAAGAATGCGGGCGGAGCACGCTACTGCGGGGACCGAACTTGTTAGGCTCCGAGAGGAAGCTAGCCAGCTTTTGAATCAAAAGAATTCCTTAACTACAGAAGCTGCTAGACTTTCCAGAGTTCTAGAAGAGCTAACTTCAGCGAAGGAGGCGCTGATCGAAGATAAGCTGAAGTCCGAGAAAGTAGCTGCGGAAGTTATGGATCAACTGCTAGGCATTCTGGAGTACTTCGGTACTACCGGGACGCTTCCTTCTGATGACAACATTTCCCTTCTGCGCCGGTTGAAAAGGATTCAAGGAGTGGCGAAACAGATGAAGACAGCAGGCATTCGCTACGGAGAACTATCCGGACAAGTGGCTGTTGTTGGCCTACTTCGTTACTACGAGGATCTGGGCCGATCGATAACTCCGAGCATAGGAGAGGGCCCAATTACCTTCGACGACGAGCATCTTCTAACTCCTTCCGAAGGTGTGGCCGCTGCCTGGCAAGCCTTCCAAACATCATGGAGAGCCGAAGGTCGCTCTGCGATCAAGGCCTGGATCGACGAAGGACAACGCCAGAAGCAAGCTCGGACCCAAGCTTCGAGCAGTCTGCCTCCTTCGAACCCGCGGGTTTAGATATATCTTAGGATCTTTGACTATGTAAAGCTTTGCGCTTATGTACATTTATCAATGAAAATTTGTTTATCATGTTTTTAGGCTTTGCCTCATATGGAAGATGTCGAAATGTTAGACATTAACGACGAACTTCGCTCATTATGGGCTACCTTCAATCTTTTAAAAGTTTACAAGCGGCCTCGATTTTTAGTTCCTCGAGATAACTCCGGTGCAATTACGCCCGAAGTAAGCAAAGATATACTATCTTATATTAAAGAGGAAGAAAAAGAGGTTAACTCGGAAACTTCGTCTTCTAAAGACATCATATGGTCCGAAGACGAAGATGAAGCTCGAAGTAAAAAGCCTGATGAACTTGGAAGCTAGGAAAGGAGCCCCGAACGGCTTCGAACTTGGGCTGAGCTTCAACAAGAACAAAAAGACTTTAGAGCTTCGAAGGGAGGCAAGAGAGTTAAACGTAAAGTTGTTAGAACTCCCGGCACTGGAATTGTCGTTCCAACCCTAGCTCTAGAGATCGAAGAGGTCTTCGATTCCTTCTTGGTATAGATACCAATTTTTCATGATGTAAACTGTAATCATATTCGTTTGAATAATAAATATCGATTAAAATTGTCTCCCTATTTACTAGCCCCTCTTTGGGTATAAGCAACTTCGAACTGTATTCAAATATGGTTATGCGCAAAGAAAAACTTCGGAGTACAATTTTTTGGGATTCAGAGCCCCTCTGCAATTTAAAGATCTTTTAAAATCTTATAAAATGTCTTCGACTATTTGTAGTCTGAAGAATGGCAACTTAATACCCTTTGTTTTTTGAAAGAAATCACTTGAGATAACTTTCAGGACACTTTAGTGTCTTAGATAATTTGTCACTTTGGACTATGTTAACAGACATTCGAAGCTCATGGCTCAAACTCTGTTTTGTTTTGGCCACCTTCGGCTCTTTTTTTGCAAATTCTGTCAAACCAATGGTTCGGAATTCGCAGTGGTCTCTTTGGACTCTTTTTACGGATACCTACAAGCCAATGACTTGGGCACCGCATATTTTGGTCGCCTTCCACTCTTTTTACGGATACCTACAAGACAATGGCTTGGGCTCCGCATAGTGTGGTTTTGGGCTCTTTTATGGATGCCTACAAGCCGCTGGCTTGGACTCTGGATTATGTCAGCCCCACGTCGGAAACTTCGAACCAATGATTCGAAGTCCGAAAATATGATTCAGCTTTATGACACTTCCCTCTCGGTCAACCCCGCGGTTCCAGTGCGTCCACTCAGAAGCTGGAGGTTTATGAGGGGAAGGCACTATATGAACCATATGCTTTATTAATTCAGAAGATGATTACAAATGATTTACAAGGAGCCCTTATGCGAAGTATCGCTTTAGGTGCTCCGCATGCCAAGTATGCGCTAACTCTTCACATTCTAAATTAGCTATTTTAAAAGAGCCAAGATGTCCTGAACGAACAATTAGGTATGGACCTTCCCATTTATTTCCTAATTTTCCTGGCGCTATAATGCTTCGCAGAACAAGATGACCCGGTCTAAGCTCATTGATCTTAACCTTGGGGTCATACCAAGCCTTCGTCTGCTGGTGATACTTTGATAAATTGGCCACAGCTCGAAGTCTTGTTTCTTCTGATAAATCTAGCGAAGCTTGTCTTTCTTCTTCAATCTCCGGTTCGATGCTGCGAAGTGATCCTCCTTTGAGCTCCGTTGGAGTCATAGCTTCATCTCGGAATAGTAATCTGAATGGAGTAAAACCTGTGGACCTTGTTTGCGTAGTCCGAATGGACCACAAAATCTTCGGAAGTTCTTCGGTCCACAGTCCTTTTGCTAATCCTACTATCCTTCGATTTAGCCTTGACAAAATATTTCCATTGGCTCTTTCTACAGCTCCATTCGACTGAGGATGCCTCACTGCAGCAAAACATAACTGAATGCCTAGGTCTTCGCAAAACTCCCTGAAAGGTTCTGCATCGAACTGTGTTCCATTATCAACTGTGAGTTGTCTAGGCACTCCGAACCGGCAAATGATATTTTTCCAAAAGAATTTCTGTACATTATTCGAAGTGATTGCTGTTAAGGGCTCTGCTTCTACCCACTTAGAAAAATATTCAATAGCTACCACTGCGAACTTTAAATTTCCCTTAGCTACTGGAAAGGGACCAATTAAATCCATTTCCCCATCTGGCCATAGGCCATACCGGAGGAATAACTTGGAGAGCTGTTGGTGGGCGATGACTCCGTCGACCCATCCACTGACATCCTTGACAAGTGCGGACCAAGCTCTCCGCATCAGCTGTTATTGTAGGCCAATAAAGCCCCTGGCGAAGTGTTTTTCCTGCCAAAGCTCGAGTGGCTAAATGGCTACCGCAAAGCCCTTCGTGGATTTCTCGAAGAATTTCTTGACCTTCAGCTTGAGATATACATCGGAGTAGAGGGGAACATACTCCGGCCTTGTATAAAATATCGTTGATTATTTGATAATTTCTAGCCCTGAGTTTCAATCTCGAAAGCTGTGGCTCTTCAGGCAAATTTGTCCCTCCTTGTAAAAGTTCCATGATTGAATTTTTCCAATCTGCACTTGGAATGCAAAGAATCTCTACAGAGGGAATTTGTAGCATCGAAGGTGTACTGAGCTCCTCATAGAAAGCTTCTTCTAGTATATCCACAGTTCCGGCTGCAGCTTTTGCTAAGATGTCCGCTTGCACATTTTCTTCTCTTGGTAAACTCCGAATGGATATACCCTTGAAGTGTGCTTCGATCTTACGGATTTCTTCTAAGTACTTTGCAAGCTGTGGATGTCGAACTTGAAAACTTTTATCTACGTGCCCTGCTACTATTTGAGAATCTGTCTTTATAACAACTCTTGTAGCCCCTAGAGCACGTGCTTTTCGGAGTCCTAGTAAAATCTCTTCATACTCCGCTATATTATTGGTAGACTTAATGTTGAGTCTTGCGGAGTACATTGCTCTTTGCCCTGAAGGCGAAATCAACACTGCTCCAACACCTGCTTCGGATGCTTGGAAAGCCCCATCGGAGTAAACAATCCAAACTCCGTCACTTGACTTCTCCGGAACCAAAGTTGCAGGTGGAGTCCACTCTGCTACAAAATCTGCTAAGACTTGCGATTTGATTGCTATCCTTGCCAGAAAAGATATGCCGAAGGGTGCTAATTCGACTGCCCACTTTCCAATTCTTCCAGTGGAGTCTTTACTTCGGAGCATATCTCCCAAAGGATACGAAGTTGGTACAATTACATTGTGAGCCAAAAAATAATGCCTTAATTTCCTCGAAGCCATTATCAGGGCATAAACGAACTTTTCGAGTTCGGAATATCTCGTCTTCACTCCTGATAATGCTTCTGACACAAAATAAATAGGATTTTGCACCAACTTCCCATTGAAATCCATTTCTCTAACCAGGACTGCACTAACAGCAGAACCTGTAGCTGCAAGGTAAAGGAGTAGGGTTTCGTCCGCAGTAGGCACCGTGAGTGTAGCGAGATTACTGAGATATTCTTTAATATCTTCGAAGCTTTTCTGACACTCCGGTGTCCATGCAAAATCTTCGGACCCTTTCAATGCTTTAAATATAGGCAAGCTTCTCTCTGCAGACCTTGCTAAAACCTGCTAAGTGCTGCCAGACGTCCGGTTAACTTTTGCACTTGCTTTAGATTTTCCGGAGGAGCCATCTTTTGTAGCGCAGTTATTTGAGTAGGGCTAGCTTCAATCCCCCTGCTTGAAACTAAATACCCTAACAACTTCCTAGCCTTAGCCCCGAAGATACATTTTTTAGGGTTAAGACGGATCCCACATGCTCGAAGGCTATTAAATGTTTCTGCTAAGTCTAGGCTATGTTGGTGCTTTAAAGCATTCTTTATTACAATATCATCCATATAGGCCTCCACATTGCGACCTAATTGATGACCTAGAGCCTTAGCAACTAACCTCGAAAAAGTAGCCCCGACATTTCTTAAGCCAAAAGGCATTCTTACATAACAAAAGACTCCCGAGGGAGTTACGAAGCTTGTCTTGATCTCATCTTCGCGCTTTAACCATATTTGATGATAACCAGAATACGCGTCAAGGAAGCTTAATAACTCGGAACATGTGGTGGAGTCGACCAATTGATCAATTCGGGGCATGGGGTAGGGGTCACGAGGGCATGCTTTATTCAAGGATGTTAAATCAATGCACATGCGCCACTTCCCGGAGGATTTCTTTTTGACGAAGACTGGGATGGCTAACCATTCTGTGTGAGCCACTTCTCTGATAATCCCAGCCTTCAACAATTTTTCGACTTCGTCCTTCGCCAGAACAGCTCTTTCTGCAGACATTTTTTGGAGTCCTTGCCGAACAGGCCAGACCTTCGGGTTTACAAGCAAACTATGCTCAATGATATCCCGATCAACTCCGGTGATATCTTCGTCAGACCAAGCGAAGACATCTAAATTCTCTTCCACCACTTTTTCCATGGAGGTTGCAACTTCTGGAGGTAAATCTTTACCAAATTGAAATGTATATTCTTTACCATCTTTAACAATAATCTTCGCTGCAATCTCTCCTTCAGGACTTGGTCTTGGGAAGGATTTCTTCGAAGACTCAGAAGGAGCTGAAAAATTTTCTTGATCATCATGTACGCTATTTACCTATCTTGGATCAAGAGGGGGGCCGTGACCATATTCTTCTCTTCGGGCAATAGCTTGATCTCCGAAGACAGTAAGGACTCCTGCTTGCGTGGGCATCTTCATACACAAATAATTGTGATGTGCCACAGCTCCGAACTGGTTTAACATGCCTCTTCCAAAGATGACGTTGTAGGCATATGGAGCATCTACAACATCGAAGATTACTTCCTTAGTCCTGGCTAACAATCCTTCTCCGAATGTAACTTCCAGACCAATTTTGCCAAGTGCATCAAGCGGAGGTCCTGCGAAGCCTTGCAAAGAACAAGCCACTGGAAGAAGGTGTTTTCTGGAGATGCACAATTGATCAAAGGCTTGAATAAAAATAATGTCTGCCGAACTGCCTCCGTCAATTAACACCCTTCGAACCTCAGTTCCTGCAATGTCAGCAGTAATGACAAGTGGGTCCGCATGTGGGAATTTAATGCCAACTGCATCCTCTGCAGAAAAAGATATTGGTACATGAGACCATTCCGGCATAGCAGCTGCGGATGACGAAGTTCCAATGTGGCCCACTTCTCTGACATAGTCTCTTCTCTGCCTTTTTGACATGCTTCCGAGGGTACCTCCTCCGGAGATGGGGAGGACTACTCTTCTTCCTCGGTCTTGCCCTTCTTCTTGCTTCGGAGGTGGCATAACATTGGAGGGCGTCTTGCAGCTTCAAAGTTTTCTATCCACGCCACAGCTTGGACAGGCTCCGGGCGCACTTCAGCTAGAACTCGGTCAGTAGTACTTTGACCCGAAGTTCTTTCTAGATACTCTCCTCTCAAAGTAAGTATAGCCTTGCAAGTATCAGTTGCGTGGCTTCGGTTTTCACCATGAATACAACAGAAAAGGGTCTGGCCTTTGCCAGCCGTTTTCCCTGGCGGCCTCCAGCCGCTTACCTTATTTCCCGAAGGTTGTGGCGCTCTCTGGGTGAACTTTTGCGGGGGTGCAATGTTCAGGACTTTAGAACGGGGATGCTTTTGCCCCCTTCTTCTATCATGCTGAACTTCGAAGACTGGTTCTCGTGGCTGCGCCGAAGTTTTTACTTCCACCTTTACTTCTTGCAGTATGGATGGAGTAGCTGCAGTTCTTCGAAGCCAACCTTCTTCCGACCTTGCATATTCTTCAAAGTATGACATCAGCTGAGAAACAGAAGATATGCTTTTCCGGTGAAGCTTATCCAGGAGGCCTTGATGACTGACACCTTCCCGAGCTACGTCAACTACCGAAGATGTAGTTAACCCTCGGATCTGCGACTTCGTATGAGCGAAGCGCTTGAAATATTGCCTCAATGTCTCTCCAGGGAGTTGCTTCACCTGGAAAAGACTTCCCGTCGACATTGAAGGCACGAAGGTGCCTTGAAAATTGCTTACGAACTTCTTCTTCAGCTTCCCCCATGAATTAATTGACCCTGGCTTCAAAGACCAGAACCACCTTAATGCTACTCCTTGAAGAGCTAAGGGGAAGCATTTTGTCATGGTATCTCGAACTCCTCCACTGGCTTCAATTGCTAGAGCATAAGAACGGACAAATTCTCCCGGATCTTCATCTCCTGCATACTTGCAAAGCTTCGAAGTCTTAAACTTCGGGTCGAAGCGAACCTTTTGTAGTTTAGGATGCAGCGGAGATTCAGTATCAAAGGAGGCGTTCTCCGGTGCTTCGGGATAGATGGGTTCGTCGTCTTCAGGCACTTCTGGAATAACTAGGATGGCTTGAGAGCGAAGCCTATTTGCAGCTTCTTGCCGCCATCTCGTTACTTCGGCTTGGAGACTGGCCATTTGAGCGGCCATATCACCAAGATTGTCTTCATCTCCTCCGGAAGGATCTTCCGGGTCTTGAGACTTGAGGTGGAAGAGGAACTCCGGGTGGTCGAAGTATAGAGGGAGTTGGCGGAGGAGCTCCGTATGCTCGAGGAATGGGAACTCCTTCCGAAGTTTGGGGTGGAGGAAACGTCGAAGGTCCTCCGACCTCAACAGTGTCGGGGGGTGCCTCTCCGGAGGTTCGAGGGGACCTCTGAACAGGGTTACGAGGTGCGCTCCACTTAGGAGGCATGATGCAAGAAGTTGGTAGAGAACGAAGTTTCTTGGACTAGGTTCCCCACGGTCGGCGCCAACTGTTGGCGTAAAAGATTACGCTACCAGGTTTCTGAAGATTAGAAACTAACAAACGAAGTGTTTGCGAAGTGAACTGTTCTAAGCCTCCGAAAGGATAATAACTTAGAATAGTTTGAATGTGTGAATTGAATAACTTGTATTTGGTCTGCCTGTTACAGGGTGAAACGAGGGGTATTTATAGGCCTAAATATTAAGGAAAAGACCTATTTACCCCTCTATTACAACTGACATAGTGGAAACTATTCGGTACCCTTAATAGGGCTAAAATGATAAAAGACTAATCTAATAAGAAAGAAGATAAGTCTTCCATCTTAGCTGGCAGAAAAGATCTCAGAAGAGTTCAAGCTTCCAAGATATACTCCGAACTAAGGTCCATCTTCATACTTCGAGCTTGACTCAAGGCATCTCCGAAGATGCATGTTGGAAACCTTCGAATCCGTTATCTGCCTTTGTGTTGTTACTGCAATAACCCTGAGGATGGAATATTTTCCCCCAACAAATATCATATCGGCCTTACTGATGTCAAAATCACACTTTTCTTCTTTATCAGATGCCTTTACCCAAGGACATGCGATTTTCTTCTTGTTTTAGGTCCATTCGGCCAAGCTGACCTCCACATAGGACCCGCTGTCCTCATCGGAGTCTGAATAGAATGCATGAGTATATGCCACCTTCTTCTTATACATATCCCTTTTTGCCTCCTAGAATCGGCTCTCATGGGCCGATATCCACTGCACTAGGTGTGAGAGGCTATCGAATTCTTGAGATGAAAATCCTTCCTTTATTGGATTCAGGAGACCCTAGAATGCTAACTCAGCCAACAGTATGTCACTGACATTCAGGCTATAGCATCTGCTAGCTCCTCACGTTGTGGAATCAGTTGGACCGAAACAGGCGACCAGAGGGGGGTGAATGGAAGCTTTTAAAATTACTCTTCTGCTGAACAGACTTCAAACACACACTTCGAAGTGTTTGGTTTGGAGGTATCGAATACACTCCGAACACAGGCTTCGCATGGGGTAAAAGTTTGAAGTCCAGAAGACTTTGCTCACACTTAAAAACCCAACAACGCACTGAACTCAGCAAAGGTTGTGCAGGCTCTGCACAACAAGGTGCCTTTGAGTAGGCTTCACATAATTATACTTCGCACAAGTACGTTTCCCTCAGAGAGCTCCTCTCAGATGCTCTGCACTAGTAACAAGTACTAGGCTCCGCACTTCGGAGTGCTCTAAATAGGACTTAGCATAACTAACTGATCAAAAAGACTTCAACTATGCTAAGAAAACTAGCTCCGAATGCACACTTCAAAAATTCTTCGCTTGTAAACGATGAGGACTAACATCCAAAATATTCAGAGCGAAATGTACACCAAAATCACTCACAGAAATCGCACGCAAAAGAGACTGAGCACTTCATTAGGACGAACATAGAGTAGAAACTTGAGTTTGCACTGGATGAAATGAAATGCAGAAAACTCAATCCAGAAAGTGTGAATAACATAGATACAAGTTCATGCAATTAATGAAAATAGAATAGACATTTCATTGCAAGAACAGGGAGCACAAAAGATTCACAGAACTGAGAACATGTGAATGGCGGCTGGATCAAGATGTTCTGAAAATGATCTCTCAAAGTCTTACCTAGACACCACTGGCCTCACTATTTATAGGCACAACTCAGTCATGCGAATAGACTACTTTACCCCTAGGGTTTACAATGTTTTTGTCTCTAGCAGACACGGGGGTACAGTTGGCAGTCTACATTATTGGAATTGAAGGTCCTTTTGTCAGCTTCGTAGAGCAGAGAGTATCAACTTTTCCATAGCAGACATAATCAGCTTTTGCAAAGCGGAATATTTCGGAGCCCCCTTCGGACACAAAGTGTGCATTGGCTTCGGTGGCATGCTTCGAACTCGAAGGCCTTCGCTCCACCGAAATCAGTCTTCGATACATTGACGGTTTTGAGCCAAAGCCGGCAAAGCCCTTGAGCCTTCGCACCATCACCTCCAGATTGGACCACCATGGCTTCGAAGCTACTCCAAGATCAAACTCTG
>JAAALK010000285.1:19587815-19599594 GCA_019279435.1 Zizania palustris | reverse complement strand
CCCTCGGGCGCATCGCGGCTTCCTCCTGCTCCGTTGTTGGAGCCGGTGTTCTGGTGGTCGGCCATCTTCTGAATATACAAGCGATAAAGCAAAGAATGACGAAAAGATAATACCATCATATAAGATTCAAGCACATAATTATATATAGTGGCATAAAGTGTTTGTTACAATCAAGTTTTTATTCTACCCATGACACATTCGTCGTGGGCAGCACCACATACAAAATTTTGATTCTTATTTAGATAGCGTCTCCTAACGCCTACTCGCCACCGGAGGCGGTCTCCGTGCTCTCGGAACCACGAGTGCGCGGCTCCAGAGGGATGGTGGGCTCGAGAAAATTCTCGATAATGGAGTCGGAGACGAGGCCGGGGCGTGGTGTAGGGGCGCTGGTGGAAGGCCTGGCAGGGGAGGGTCGTGGCGGGATCCTCTTGGGGCGAGGGAGGGGCTCACGGATAGGCTTCTTCTTCCTTGGAAGAAGAGGAACCATCTCCGCGATGTCCTTCTGCAGCTCCATGATCTTGCGCTGCAGCTCGCCGTTCTGTTGGATTAGGTTCTTCGTTTCTTCACGAAGAAATGCGACCGCCTCATGGTGCTCGTCGGCGTCGAGCACCGCCTCGGTGTGGAGATCATCCATGGCCTGCAGAAGACGCGACTGCCGGGCCATGACCGGATCACGCACGGAGTGAACTCCGAGGTAGATGCTACGGTGGGCTCCGGGAGTACGCTTCGGCACAAGCCGGAAGGATGAGTTCTGAAGACGATCGTCGTAGATCATCCTCAGCTCCATGAGGGCCTGGAGGGCGACTCGTTGGCACGCGACGTCGAAAGTCGGGCCTCCAAGTGCGGTGGTGTAGGGCGGCAGATGCTCTCCGGAGCCATGGACGGTGAGGGAGACGTCGCAAGGCCCGGCGAACTCGTCGGGGTAGACTCCTTGAAACTCAGGTTCGAAGAGGAACCCGAGGAAGGTGAGCATCATGCGGAGCTCCCGGACGAAGCCCTCGTAGTGGCGGCAGTAACTGTGGACTTGGTAGACTGGCATCTACAAAACAATAAGTTGAATAAAAGTGAGGAGAGGAACAAAGTTTAAGAAGTAGATTTTCAAGAAATAATTTCCTATGGTTAATGGCTAGGCGGGTCTGTTTGGCTTCCTACAGTCAAGTCGGCTCTGATACCATCTTGTAGCGCCCCGATTTATCAAAATCGAGACATTATTGAATTTCCATAGAAAAACAATAATACAAGAGGTTCATCATGCGACAACGTACATACGATAAAATCCATGGTACGCAGACCATATTTATTACAACATTGTTTTAGTAAAAACAGTAATAAAGTAATTAAATAACGGCATGACGAACGTCTTCTTCAGGATCTTTCTTCTTGACTGGGTCGCTACTCCAGACCGTCTTCAAGATAAACATCCTCTGTGGGGTCCAACGGGTATGAGTACAAAGAGTACTCAACAAGCCACCGCAAATGCAAATAATAATGCAGGATAATAAACAAGGAAGGATAAAGGCTAACAATGCGGAATAAAGCAGTTGCAGTTATGGCATTTAGTGTAATCATATTTTAATCATGCGGAAAGTAAACATGAGCATCATCAACATCAACTAACTCGAGGAGTACGTTTTACCTCCTCGCACAACGGTCCTTACATGACAAACAACATGCACATCCATATTCAAGTAAACTAACTGGGGGATGTCACGCAACCCGCCCTTGACCGTGGGCTCGGCTTTTCGAAAAGATTTAAGACTCTGATCAGAGATGTACTACTGTACCCACAAGGCACGCACTCATCTCAACGAGATGACCCATTTCACGGGAACTCGTGCCAAAACCTCAATATGAGATGTTCCAAGCGATAACCACCCGCTCTAGGTTTCGCCGGCGCGCCGGGCCGCATCCCGGCTAACGTCGCACCCCCTTTTGCGCCACATTGGTACAAGTCACCCGCAGGTGCAACTTGACCCATCTCCAAATGGTGGCCTCGGTTTGGAACAACCCATACCTTAGTTAGGACTTACCCACTAGACTTGTGGTTAGTACGTAAGTGTATTGCAACGGATCCCTCAGACCGGTCCTTATAGTGCCCCGGGTGCGACTGACCAATGCCCTAGCTTGCACCCGGAACCCACCATGCATACACTCACAACCATGACTCATCACCAACAGAATTTCCAAAGATAAGAAGTAACGGGATCATATAATAGAACCATCTTACTACGACTCATTTTATCCTATAGCGGCCGTGCCAATACATTGGACACTAGCTAATATCATTCATCATATGGTGACAAGGAGGTTAGGCGAGATAGCATGGCTTGGGTTGCACATCAAGGTCGGGGGATCCTAAATAAATATAATGTAAGGGTTCATTTGACTAATGCATATACATAACCTATGTGTTTTAGCGATAGTCAATTCAGACATGGGTTCAATATGCTCAATAGAGTTGTTTGGTGACTTGCCTTGTTCAGCAAAGGGAGAGGGAGGGACTTCGGGGAAGTACTCCGGCTCCTCGGCGACGTCGTAGTCTTTTTAATATAAAGTAAAATAAAAAGAACATAACATCCAATCAAACAGTATAACATTACACATAAGTTAAAGTTGGTTTGAATAAATAAACTCAAAGGTTAAGGTTCTGGATTTTATAAATAATTTTAAAGGGATTAAAATGAAGGGTTGTCCTTTTTAGAAAACAAATGTTTAAATGTGATTATGGTCATATTAAATCCTCAAATAAGTGTGAAATGAAAAGTTCCTGTCAATTTGGTGGTTTTCAGTGAATGAACAGAAAGGAAATTAATAATAATTTTTCTGAAGTTTAAATATTTTAATCCATATTTTAATCCTAAAGGCTTTTGAGTAATTATTTGAATAAACAGGAAAATGTCAAAATAAACCTACTGTTTTTATGGCATAAACATGTAGAGAATAATTTTATGAATTTTCTAAAATTGGAATGGTAATTTTGGAGTCCAAATGCATTAGATATGAATTTTACAAGTTTAAAAGCATTTCTGGAATTTATTTTCAAATTTTAAACCTCTCGGGTCCACGGTGAGCCAGGCCCACGGTGAACCCGCGCACTGTGCGCGTGCGCCGGCTCGATCTGGACCGTCGGATCTGGATCCGATGGCCAGGCGCGAGGCGGGAGGGTTAAGTGACAACGGACGGCCAGGATTAAAACGCGCGAAGGGGTACCACGTGGACGCACGAGATCGCGCGTCGGGTTAAGTGGGAATCGACGCGCGAGATTAAAACGTAACGCTTTGACCAGATCCGACGGTGCGGATTAGATCGCGTACGTGGGCTCACGCGCGTCGTCCGATTGCGATCGTGCGGCCAGGATTGAATCCGGCACGACACGCGCTAAGGGGGCTATACCCCCCTTCGTCTTCGGCGACGGCGGGGCTCGGGTGCGGTGGCGATGGTGCCTACGAGGGGGCTAGGCCCTAGCTCTATGCGAAACGGAAAGAGGAGGCCAAGGCGGTCACGATGGTACCTTAGGCGAGGCGAGGGGTCGACGGAGCGAGGCCGGCGACGAGGGTAGACGGCGGAGTGGTTCGGGTTCCTCGTCGGCGATGGTGTTCCGGCGGGGTTCGACGTCGGCGGAGGGGTGGCCGAGGTCGGGGTCGTTCTCGCGGTCACGTTGGTGGCGGAGGCACGGGCGGAGGTGGTCTGGTGCGACGGCGAGCGGTGGCCGGAGGTGAATTAGAGGGTGGGCGCTAAAACGTGAACTGCGAGTGCGCTGTTCGTTCTCGAGGCGATTAGGCGTGGGGGTCGGACGCGGCTCAGGCTGGGGGCTTAAATAGGGCGCCGGGGAGGGCTCGCATGCAAGGAAACCGGCCGAGGGCCTTTACCTCGCCGGCGATGGCTCGGCCATGCACGCGGAGCGGCGATCCCGTGGCATAAACGCGAGGGTTAAAGCGGGGAAACGGTCGGCGCGACTCGGGGGACCGAGTTATGGCGGCAATTTAATGGGGGACGCGTCGGCGAGGCGAATCCGAGGGCGAGGTCGTCGGCCGGCGCGATTTGGGGGCGACGGCGCGGGGTTGAAGACGGATCTGACACGCGGGGGCCACTGACCAGTGAGCGCGAGCGGGCGAGGGTGGCGACTGACGGGTGGGGCCGAGGTGTCGGGTTCGCGCGCGAGGGGAAAAATTCGGCGCCGACAGGTGGGGTCCATGTGTCAGTGCGAGCGCGCGAGTTGAGTGGGCTGGGCCGGCCGGGAGAGAGAGAAGGGAGGGAGGGGGGCCCAATACTGTTCTAATGCTTTTCTGAATAAAAATAATTCCAGAAAATAGATTAAAAGATTAGGGCTACTTCCAAGGCTGGTAAAAATTTATAAAAATTCTCAAAATTATATTTTGGTCTTAGGATCATATACAAAAAGTTTCACCTCCTGATTTGGTCATCTACTCCATGTTGTAGTTCAAAAGGGTATAACAGGGATTTAAAAGTATTTTCTGAAATAATAATTCCAATAAATTGAATTTAATTATAATTTTATTGTTTTGGAAAATTGGGGTGTTACAGGAGGCCACCCTCCGAAGTCAAGTCCGGAGACCGCCCTCCGGAGCCAAGTCCGGAGGCCGCCCTCCGGAGCAGCGCTTCGAAGCCCCCCCCCCTTCGGGTGCACTTCGAAGCCCCCTCCGCAGCCTCTGCCACAGAGCTCCGACCCTTGTTCGAGGCTCAAGAATATCTAAGTACAGTCCATACCGGGGGCCCCTCCGCCCCTGGTATGTCGTTTAGCTGGTCAAAGTCTGGCGCAGCCTGACACGTCTGTAAAGCTGTAAAAGCTGTCTGGTACCCGCGTACAGTAGTTGGCTCCCTTTCCCTGTCTACCCCTATAAGTCTGGGGGCCTGTAGGGGGTATCCAGGTCTTTTCCTTAAGGCCTGCGTGCCTATAAAAGCAGGGCCAAGCCCTTGTAGCAAGGGACACGCTCCAGAGGAGCCATGAGTCCCTGTAGTTCTCTTCTCCACTCTAAGGCATACCACGCCAAATCCACCACAAACTGGACGTAGGGCTATTATCCCCTAGGGGAGGCCCGAACCAGTATAAACCCCTTCTCCCTCTGAGAGAACCCATCGAGGTTCATTCTTCACATCATACACCATCATGGGAAAACCTGCTGGAACTAATGCAATTGTTCCAACAGGGAGCATACTTAAAGCTTGTTGGTCATCTGCGTTCCATGAAGGCCCAGAGTGTTGAGTTGTAGTCTTCGGAGCCCCCGGAGACTGGCCCCCCTCGGAAGATTGGCTCTCGTCTGTTGACTCAGATGGAGTTGATCCGGAGCTCGCAGAGGGGAGGGAGTCCATCTTTCCTTTGCCTTTTCCAGGCCCCATCTGAGTGGCCCCTAGGATTGGCTCCGAAGTTGTCGAAGGTCCAGGAACTATATCTTCCGGACAGACCTCTTCAATGGAAGCAGACTCTGTAAAAACAAAAGTGTTATACATCGTATAAATATGCAAAATAAACATAAAAGAATTATTCGAAGGTTACCTTCGACGTTCTGGCGGCGGGTGAGCATCAGACTGCTTGGCGGATCAAAGGCGAGTTCTTCGTCCGAATCAAGCGTCAAGTCTTCGACTGTCGGAGCGTTCTCCTGAACAGTCGTTGTTGCTTCGTCTGGAATCGAAGCCATAGTAACTTCGACTCCACTTTCATCTGCAGGATCTTCGTCCTGAGGTAAATCCTCTTGGACTGCCGAAGTCCTCATTTGCTCAAGGTTTTCTTGAGGTTCCGGCACGTTCGCTTGTTCATCAACTTGTGCAGTCCTTTGGGCTGCATCTTCGTCAATCAGCTGCACAAGCAACCTACCTTCGTCCTCTTGGGAATCGGAGACTGAAGCCCTTGGGCTCGAAGGAGCAGGGTTCTTTGGCTTTCGGGCCACCTTCTTGACTGGAGTCTTGGCGGAGCTCGAAGTCCCAGCTTCAGCTTTCCTCTTCTTGGGCCCCTTCTCCGAGGGCACCCAATCCACCAAAGGAGGCGGAGCCAATTCGAGCAGCCCCCATACTCGGTTGGATCGCTCCCAACTACCAACCAATTTGATCCTCCATTCCTTTTCGGTCGGAGTTAGGACGCCCAGAATCTTTTTCGAAGCTCTTACAATCTGCTCTGAAGTTATAGGGGCTGAGGAGGCTGAAAAACAAGTTAAGTTAGTTATTCTTTCGAATGAATATGCATAATATATGTTGTTTTCGAAGTTACCTGCAGGGCTTGAAGTCGAAGTAATCTTGCGAAGACCACCTTCCGAGTCCTCTTCGAAAATGATTGGCCAGTTGGCCATCAACGGAGGGATTTGGAGCCCGAGGAACTCTTTGGCTAAGTCTCGCATGCTTAACCTTCGACTGATCTTTTGAAGCAAGCTGAGGCGAGCTTCGAGCTGGCCCAGATCTGTGTGCACAGGGGCTTCCTTTCGGAAGTTGATATCTTGAAGGGGTCCAGCTAGGCAGTTGCTCGCCCCAACTTCGGCGTAGAACCATTTCAAGATCCAGTCAGTGTACCATCTTGCATTGATAGCTTTAGCAGGAAACCGAAGGGCGTACTCATCCCGAAGTCTAAAATTGATGCTTCCAAAGGCCACCACCAGCTTTTCACCTCTGGGGCCTACGAAGGTCTTTGGTTGACAGGAAGTTCTATGTAGCGCTGCGAAGATCTCTGCTCTTCCTTCGCAACCTTCGGCTCGTAGCGCCCATTCGAAGATGGCAAGGCGCGCTACCGCACTTGGAGAAAGTTGGGGGAGGGTGACGTGGAACAAGTCCAAAACTTCTCCCAAAAAGTCTATTGCCGGAAGCCCCAATCCAGCTTCGAAGAAGGCTTCGAATACGACCACTTCTCCAGGCCTTGGTGACGGAATTTTTTCCATTCCAGGTTTGCGAATAATCACCCCTGAACTAATTTTCCCTTCTACTGCAATCGCCAGCGATTCCCTACTGCAGGTAGATGGGCCCAGTTGATGAGACTGGTCCAAATACTTCGTCGACGCCGGAAAGAGGTCTTGGAATCCGGTGCTTTGGGGATTTCCTTCCACCGGTGCCATTGTCGCCACTAAAGGATTCGGAGTCGATGCTGACAAGGTTGCAGCCGCCGCTGCTGCTGCCGCTTGTTGCCGGGCCAAGGCTGAATGTGCTCCAGAACCTTTGGTTTTCGCCATTGAAGCTACTAAGTTGCTTTGGAAGAACAATGGAGGCTAGGGCTCCAAGGATGGCTTGTTTGCAAGAAAGCGGTGGAAAGGTACTCAGGAAAGTTCTAGGCCCTCTATTTATAGTCTAGACTTCACATTTTTTACCGTTTGT
The DNA here is from genome assembly GCA_019279435.1 of Zizania palustris. Taxonomy (NCBI): domain Eukaryota; kingdom Viridiplantae; phylum Streptophyta; class Magnoliopsida; order Poales; family Poaceae; genus Zizania; species Zizania palustris. The sequence goes on along the minus strand of JAAALK010000285.1, from coordinate 19,592,283 downwards.
CCATGCCGTTTCGCATTCTTTCCCGTTACTTTCTTCCGAAATTAACGCACTGCGTAACTTCCGTTAGAAGAAAGAAGCCAACGGCTATTTCTTCTAAGACTAAAAAGGCTTTCGGGCTTCTTGAGTTAGTTCTAAGATGGTTCGAAAGTAATTGTCTTAAAACTGATTCGAAGTTTTATATCTCCATACATTTCGGAGATAAATTATAAATCTAATAACCCCTACGCATGGTTATTTTTCTTCCGTATACTGCTCTCCTAACATTACATGTTTAACGGAGAAGCGTATTCGAGGGGCTACTGTTGGGGGAAAATATTCCATCCTCAGGGTTATTGTAGTAACAACACAAAGGCAGATAACGGATTCGAAGGTTTCCAACATGCATCTTCGGAGATGCCTTGAGTCAAGCTCGAAGTATGAAGATGGACCTTAGTTCGGAGTATATCTTCGAAGCTTGAACTCTTCTGAGATCTTTTCTGCCAGCTAAGATGGAAGACTTATTTTCTTTCTTATTAGATTAGTCTTTTATCATTTTAGCCCTATTAAGGGTACCGAATAGTTTCCACTATGTCGGTTGTAATAGAGGGGCAAATAGGTCTTTTCCTTAATATTTAGGCCTATAAATACCCCCCGTTTCACCCTGTAACAGGCAGACCGAATACAAGTTATTCAATTCACACATTCGAACTATTATAAGTTATTATCCTTTCGGAGGCTTAGAACAGTTCACTTCGCAAACACTTCGTTTGTTAGTTTCTAATCTTCAGAAACCTGTTAGCGTAATCTTTTATGCCAACAATATTTGACCTATTTCTGAAAGAAAAGTAGATCCAGTTGCCACCTAATCACATGATACCACCTATCGATGAGTTGAAGAAGAATAAATATTGTAAGTGGCATAACTCCCCATCGCACCACCCTAACGAATGCAAGGTGTTTAGGCAGTAGATCTAATTGGTCGTGGAGTAAGGATGAATCAAGTTCGATGATGGAAAAAATTTGATGAATATCGACAGCCACCCTTTCTCGGTCAACATGGTGCATGCACACCACGTTGATGATCGACACATGAAGAAGAGTATCTGATCTAGCAGTAGTGTCACTTCCTCAGATCTGTTTAGTAAATATGAAGGAAAGTCAAGAGAAAGGGTGGACATCGAGGACGATCATGAGTACTCACGATTCAACCCCCATTGGAATTTTGAGTTCTTCAGATTCTGCTAGAATGAAGGGTTGTGTTTGTCATCGATGGACGACAGCCCTAAGTGTGGTAGTGAGGGCAAGTGGTAAGACAACCATGACCCACACACCAATAGGATGAGGCCACGTAATTAAGAGGGGTTGGCCACTCATCACATGTTGTCACCGCCAAGGGCATCGATACTCGAAAGGCTCAGCCCTGTCAACGTTGAGGACATCGGTCAATTGATTGACGACAGTGCCACATCAGGGAAGCCACAACGGTGCCCCAGTGGGATCTTCATAAAGAATTAGAAAAGAAGAGTACAATGGCTATGCTAGAGGGAACTAAAGATGCAGAGTTATAGGAATGAGACTGATCAGCCCCAAAGGATCAAAAGTGAATGGCGAGTGAAAGACAAGGTCGATCACGACAATAAGAAAGGTCTAGGGGTAAACATAGTTTTCTTCCTCCCTACGGAGTATCGGGCCACTCCTGAAGATGACGCCGAGCATACCGATACAATGGCAACTTGCGTTGACCCCGTAGCTAGTGGTATTCCACAAGCCAGAAGATCACGAGCATCGGCACCTGAGACCTCTTTACATCAAGGGTCTAAACAATGGGAAGATGATGTCCAAGATGATGAAATATGGAGGGGTAGCAGTCAACTTATTGTCGTATGCCACCTGCTGGAAACTGGGGAAAGGGCTATAGGATCTCATCAAAACCAATATGGTACTGATGGACTTGGGTGGAAATTCATGAGAAACGATGGGGGCGCTAAACGCAGAATTGATGGTTGAGAGCAAGACCGTGCCGACTACCTTCTTCGTCATAGAAGGAAAAGGATCCTAAAGTTTGTTGCTAGGGCACGATTGGATTCATGCGAACTGTTGTGTCCCGTCAACAATGCATCAGAGCCTCATGCAATGGGTTGCTGATCAAGTGGAAATCCTTCCCGTTGATAAATCGGTTAACTTAGCAATAGCCCATTTATTGGCATGGGAGATGGAAGAAGTCATCTGTCTATTTTGCAGAGCTTGGGACGGTGATTTTCTTGAAGTATCAAATGATGGAGTCAAACTAATCAACAATGAACAGCCCAAGCATACCCTTTAAAGGCGGCACAGACGAGGTAGAAGGAAAACATGGTCAAGGCTTCGCTAGAACCGATGAGCTATAGGAAGTAGACATCGGACGTGGCGACAGACTGAGAGGCCAACCTTTGTAAGTGCTCAGCTTCCTGATGAAATAAAAAATGAATTAATTGCATTATTACGGGAATACTAGGATTGCTTTGCATGGGAGTATCATGAAATGTCAGGTTTAAACTGATCGATTGTAGAACATTGGCTTCAAAACAGCCACCTCAATGGTTCAAGGCAGAAATATATCCAGATATCAAGGTCGAGGTAACAAGGTTATATAATGTCGTATTCGTAAGACCATGTCAATATGTAGAATGGGTATCGAACATTGTACCGATATGCAAGAAAAGTGGGAAGCTCAGGATATGTGTTGACTTCAGAGATTTGAACAAGGCAACCCCGAATGACAAATACCAAATGCCGGTCGTGGACTTACTGGTGGATGCCGCATCGGGTCACAAGATCATCATCTTCATGGATGGGGATGCAGGTTATAATCACATTTTCATGGCTGACGAAGACATCCACAAGACAGCCTTCTGGTGCCTAGGCGCTATCAGACATTATGAGTGGGTGGTGATAATCTTCGGTTTGAAAAATGTAGTCTTGTTTTTCTGCTCGTCCACTTTCTCACCTTCTGCATGAGACACCACCTCCAAAAGACCCTAGGCAACAAGGATTGTGTCTACTTTGATTTCTCGTGCCGTGTAGTTTGCCAGTGAGAGCACTAGGTGGGACATCGATATTGTGCTCCCCTGGTACCATGAGAAACCATCGCCATTGCTCTGATACCAAATGTCAGCCCATTACAGGATAAATTGATCCAACCTCTAGACCACACCAGGAGGGATACTTGTCTACACCTCAAAAACTAGCCTAAAAGGTAAGGGACTCCCCCACTATTTAAGTTGAATTAACTCTCTCTCACATCCAAGATGGGACTATTCCAACAGTGATGAGACAAGTTGGATAAGATTACTCAGGAGTGTATGGAGGGAAATAGCAAGAACATGGTGAGAAGAGGTGATACCACTGGCAAGATCAAGAAAGCTGAGGTTTCAGGCAAATGGATTTTTTTGGGTTGCCTTTTATGATAGTGCATGCATGTTTAACCCGTAGCCAAGTTGGCTCCACCCCTGTTTCTAAGCTATGCTGCACAACACACTAGCACAACTCTCTCTCCCTTCGATTCCAGTTGATTTGATTCAATTTATCGTGTGATGTATGTGTTTGCTCCCTTGCCATTAGGTGTGGAGCAACAAGACATCGTCATATTGTTGGTGCAAAATAGACAACTCTCTAGGTGACCCAACCCCTCTTTCTCTCTTGCTAATGATGGATGGAATTTCTCAAATTCTTGAGCACAAAATTTGCCATGATTAACCTTACACTATTGATCTAGTGAATTAAACAAAAAACAAAAATTGGAGGTACAAAACCTGGCAACAGAGCTCAAGCAACACCAACGATGACTTAAGTAGATGCAGGATGTGAAACCAAGTGAGGTCGCAATGTGGTTTTTGTCTTTATGATGAGTAATTGACAAGGTTGATTGATCCGGAGTGTTGAGTGAATGGTGGTTTGCTTGCATCGATGTGATCGATGTAGAGTGTATGCCGAGGGGATCGGTGTGCGTCGCATTTCTTATTTTGGTTTGTCTCATGTGTGAAGGGTGGAGATGCTATCCAACTGTCAACGGCGGGTGATCAAGGGTCAAGCGGGGAGCTCGATGCTACAGAATCAAGGATGCCAGGTGAAGTTGGAGATGTTCTCAAGAGTGCACGAGGAGATAGAGCAAGACATGGACGGACGAATGGTCGAGATAGCGTGATGATCAAGTCAGTGAAAGGGAGGCTTGTGCAAGTGTTCAGGTGGCTCGAGGGGATCGAGAGCGGGAGAGACTTGCTGGCGGTCGAGTTCGTGGATTGGTGTCACATGCCGTCAATCGGGAAGGCTTCATCGATTTCGGCTGAAAACCGTCGTATCAGAAAGTGTCTTTAAATTCCAATAAATAGGAGTTTATTTTTCGCTTTAGTCGTCTAGATTAAGTGTAATCTTTTAATATTTTTCAAAATTCTTAATTCTGAAAAAATATTAAAAGAATAGGGTCAATGATTACGAGTATACCTTTGTGTAT
>JAAALK010000285.1:19572726-19586815 GCA_019279435.1 Zizania palustris | reverse complement strand
GGCTGCGACGACGGAGCTATCCCTAAAAGGCTTTGCCTTGATGGTCGGCCAAGTGGCGGGTCAAGGAGTGCTACAAATGCTTCACGACTCAGGGTGCAACCACCTCGAATCAGCGACCTCGGTGACTCTGGTGGCCTTCGGAGGCCAGCACCTGGTGACGCCTCCACCAGGCGTCCGCGGAGCCTGGCGCCAACTTCAAGAGCCTTGGAAGGCCCAAGGCTGTGATGCAGTCCTCGAACTTCAGAAGGCCGTCTGCCTTCACCGAGCCAAGGCACAGGCCTCGCCAGCTCAGCCTTCAACGTCGGTGCCTCCACCTCCGAAGGTGTAGATCTCCTTAGGCTCCTTGTAATTCTTAGCTGTAGGCTTGTAAAAACTTATCGGTTTATTAATATAAATGTGGGGGTACTTTATACCTGCCCAGGCTCAGCCTTCGAATGTTGACCTCTAAGTACTTGAGGACTCTAAAGAACTTCGCTAATTATGGGTGGTCCTCGAGGTAGCTAGGTCCAAAGGCCCCCCTCGGTTCAAACTTCCGAGGGGGCCTAATGGCGAAGCAAGTTTCGAAGTACCCTAGGAGTTGCTGGCTACCGTGAAGACGGAGCCCCTTCGAAGTTCTTCCTCCTCGCCAGACTTAAGTTGCTTCGAAGTAGACTTAAGTAGTGAGGTGGTACAGCCTTCGAGTACGGCTTTGGCAGGCGACGAAGCTTTAGACTTCTCTGCCTTCAACATGGCACCGCCTGTCTCGCAGACTTGGACAAACCTGCAAGGTGGAAGATGAGGTTTGTGGGCTTCAGGGCATGGACAAAACGGATGTGGGAGAGCAAGCTCCGATGAGGCTTCGTCCAGCCGAGGGGGCCCTAGCCGGAAGAAGAGCAAGTGAGGGTCGGGGCCTCGAACTCGCTTTTTCTTAGGCTTAGATACAGACTACTCATAATTTTGTTTTTCGAAGTGTATTTGTAACATACTTCTCAATTATCATTCAATGAATGTTATTTGTTGTATTTGCATACTTCGTCTACATGCTTCACATGATTTGATTGTTTTGAACATTTTAGCTTGTCACGCTCGTACTGCGCATTACATTCGCACACTTCGCATACATACTTCCCCCCTTGCGCGTGGTAGCTAGGGACTTAGACATTGCTGGTGCGGGAAATTAAAAATGCGAAGGGGTGCACCTTTTGGCGGCTTTGGATGCTCATATCGCGTCGAGCGAAGGCCTCTTTTGGGCTTTGAATGCATTAACTTGGAGCGAAGCAAGGCTTCAGCGTAGCCAAATTAAGCGAAGCATGCTTCGGCATGCTTGGATTTGGATATTGTGCGCGAGTGAAGCTCCGAAACGCACTTAGATTTTAAGCGAAGCATGACTTCGAGATGTTTAATTTTTAGATTAGATCACGTCACGCGAAGCAAGGCCTCGGTGCGTATTCAGATAGCGAAGAAAGGCTTCTTGAGCTTGATCCTATAGCGAATGAAAAGGATATTTGGTGTGGATTCACCGAACCTGCGATAGGTTGAGCCACCTTCGACTTTGGGTGACCTACGACCCTAGGCCACCTTCGACCCGGGGATGCATCAGGCCAGAGCCTAGAATCCTGGACTTGCCAAGCCGTCGCTCGGAAGTCTCAAAGCCTACTGCTATAGGCCTAGAGGCGCTATGTAGCCTTCGGAGGGGTGCTCCGGATTTTAAAGTCTTCGAAGTCGTGCTTTGGTCCTTAACAATACAAAGCTAGAAACCTTAATTCTTAAAAGAACAAGGTTGTTGGCTTCGGGTCTTGAGAAGGACACAACAGAGCTTCGGTTTTAAATGAAAAGGAAGCAAGGCTTCGATTTTAAAACGTGAAGCAAGGTTTCGGCTTCAAACGCGAAGGAAGGCTTCGACTTTTTCACAAGATGGAGCAAAAGTTTGCTTTAAAGGCGAAGCAGGGCTTCGATTTTATATTAAGGTAATTGCAAATTTGTACATCGAAGGGATGCTTCGGACAGCGTACATACCTCATAAAGCGGGTGAAAATCTTACCTCGTAGCCCATGGGGCTTTGACAGCCTTCGACACGCGAAGCGGAGCCCTTTGCTAGAGGGTGAGCTCCAAAGCGCGAAGGTTGGAGGAAGGCGAAGAAGGCCTTCGAACTGCACCCGAAGCCCCTTGCCGGAGGGTGCGCGAAGCAAGAAAGCTTCGAAGCTCCCCCCTCAAGCGCACTTCGAAATGCAGGCAATGGCAGAGAACTTAGCTTCTAGGACTAAGATCCCCACAGACGACGCTAACTGTTGTAGCAATTGTGTTAGCTACAACACAGGTTTTGTATGTGTATATGGTGTGTAAAATGAACCTCGAAGCGTTCTCTCAGAAGGAGAAAAGATTTATACTGGTTCGGACCTCCCACAGGGATAATAGCCCTACGTCCAGTTTGTAGTGGATTTGACATAATATGCCTCGGTGGAATCTAGTGGATCCAGAGGTTCTCATGGCCCTGGAGGAGCTCTCCCGATTACAAGGGCTTGGCCCTACTTTTATAGGCACGCAGGCCAAAGGAAAAGACCTAAATGCCCTCTTTAAGTCATAGGCTTTATAGGGGGAAAAAGGGAAAATGGCTAGTCTACTGTACAAAATGCTTTACAGCTTTATAGACGTGTCAGATAAATGTCACTTCTTGACCAGCTAAACTACTAGGGGCAGAGGGGCCCCTGGTATGACTTCTACACTGTAGCAAAGTACAAATATTTTATGGGTTCGGAGTAGTGGCCGGAGCTCTTCGGGCGGAGGCTGTGAAGAAGGCTTCGAAGGACACTCCGAAGTGGGCTTCGAAGTATACTCCGAACTGAACTACGAACTGGGTTCTCAGAGACTTAGCTTTTAATTGACTGAAGAGGGTCTGGAGACCGGCTCTGGGGAGCTCCGAAAGGAGCTCGGAGGTTAACTCTGAAGTTAGCCCGGAGGCTAACTTCGAAGATAGCTCGGAGGATAACTTCGAAGGTAGCCCGGAGGTTAACTCCGAAGAGACTTTAAAGAGAGCATGACTTGGCTTCTGGCAGGCTTCGGAAGGGGGCCTGGAGGCTTCGATCTGGAGGGCTCTGGAAGGAGTCTTGTGATGCTTGGAAATAACTCCGGTAGGCTGGAACCTGCTTCGACGGTGTTGGGTTCCCGGTCAAAGGCCAACGGAGGCTGACGTCATTTGGCCCCTGTTTAAGGGAAAACTTATTCCCCCAACAATCATTCTGTTGTAACTTGTGACTATGAGATTTAATCATAGTAGTGTTTGTTGTTCATTGTTGATATAATCTTTCATTGCTGCTGAAAACACACAAACAGAGTTAACAATTGCAAAAGGATGAACTCTGTTGATATGTGTAGTCACAGCACACTGCCAAGAGTCTTCATTCTTGCTTTCTATTTTGATTAAATTCACTTTGAGCAGTGAGCATTTTTGCTTTAGAATTTTCTTCAACAAATCACCACAGAAAGCATAAGCTCTTACCTCCGTTCTCTTTCTTCACTTTTCAGCTGTGTGTGTATTTGAGTACTCATTGTTTGCTTTCCTGATTCAGTGATCTTACTGTAGTGTATGCATTAACACAGAGAGTAATATTTTTATCTCAATCCTAATGCATCTGAAGTTATCTCTCTATATATTCTTGTGATCTGTTCTGTTCAAGAATCAGTGATTAAGTCAAGTGAGTGTGAATCAGCTGAAATTTTTCTTTACATAATCTCTGTTCATCTGAATTTCTTATTTCTGCTATTCTGAACCCTGTCGGAGTTTCAATCTCCGGTAGCCTCCTATCAGCAAACCAATCTCTGAACTAGAGTCTGAATTTCGGCAAACCAGTTACCGGTAGACTATGTCGGTACTTCAAACTCCAATCTAGGGGAAAATTCAAATTGAGGACATTTTTGTTCTAGCTTTGTACTGTGTTTATTGATTTCAATTCTGTAATTTTTTAGAGGTGTGTTGGGTGATTTGTACAGGCCATCGTATTCATGAGAAATTATCGAGGCGCCTATTCACCTCCCCTCTAGTCGTCATTCCGATCCAACACAGGATAAGTTAAAGGCCTGAATTTGCTTTCTTTCACCTCAAATCCCCCAAAATTTCTACTCTATCAAACACACTGTTGTTTTAGATAGCAAAATTTTTAACTGTTTGGCATGCACAATTTATTCCTTTTTAAATCTTAATCGTACGACAAACAAACAAAAGAAGTCAAACACAATTAAAGTTGTTCCCCGAGGTAAGGATTTCAGCTTCTTACTTTGTTTCCTCTTCTTCTGTTTTGCTCAGATATCATTTATTTATTAAAAAAATATTTGTTATAGATTATATTGTCCAAAAGAAGATAATAAGATTAATGAATATTTGAAATCATTACCAAAAAAAATGTTTCGGTGGATATCAACATGTGGTTATATAGAAATGATATGGAAGGTGGATACCAATATGTGGTTAGATAGAAATGATATGGAATGTATTTTTCATGATAACATGCAAATGAATGGCGAAGTATATCTACATAGTATTGATGCTAAATCGGTCGATAAAGCACCAACGGACAATTACGTCAGTTCAGCAATCCAAAAGCGTGCACACGCCTATGGGTGACCCGCTAAACGTCTCGTGACGATGACACCGCGTTCCGACGACCCTTGACCGTAACAAGGGGTATGAGTGGAGTCGCTAGGAAACCTAATCACACCTGCAAATGTAACTAGATTAGCCAAAGTGAAGGGAAAATACCAACCGGCCAACATGGACCGATTGAACCTACTGTCAAGGCGGTCTGACCGGCCTCAAGATGGTGGTTAGACCGGTGGTACTAATATGGGACGCACGCATCGACCAGAAGTGAAGAGGGCCAATCATATGCAAGTGGTCAGGCCATCCTAGGGATGCCAGTCAGACCGACAGCACACAAGCGGTCGCACCAGAGAACAGGGGGAAGGCAATCGTGCCGACTACACACGGGCGGTCAAACCGGCCATATATGGCAGGTTGGATCGACTGTTGCTAGCACATCCCAGTAAGACCGATGGCAAATGGTCGGTCAGACCAACAGGCGGGCAGTCTCCTTGGCTCACTTGCGATGGCACCGATGGGGAGAAACTCGGTGCAGAGGTTGTTGACGATGAAGATGACCTTATAAACTCTCTAAAACACCAAAAACTCAAAAGCAATTCAGCCTAGAGACCGAATTACCGATAAAAACCGATAAAAGATAGAGATATGTTATGTGGATTGAACGTGCGATTCACAAGAAAATCGACAAGGGTTACCATGATTACGACGTGGCGGATGGATTGTTTACAGCGCAAGCCAACAAAGATGGTGTTATAGCTAATCCTAGGGCAAGGAAAATAGATTGAAAGTAAAGAATGGTTCATGGTAAATAATAGATTGGATCTATTAGAGTTTTGGGTGGTCCCTTGAATCGTTATTGCCCCTATATTTATAGAGGTTAGTCTTGACGTTCCTAGGTTCTTAATTGACTCCATCACACGTCCAAACTGTTACAAGTTGATTAGAGATAAAAAGATCCTGAAACAACCCAAAACAGCTCGGACTCGGTTTGGGCCGATCTGACTGGACCCATATTGCCGGTCTGACTGGGCCTACATGGCCTGTTAGATCGGCCTGTGCCAGGAAATTGCATATTTTCGGTCCAAATTTTCAATTTTGACAATTAATGCCAATTTTGTTATCAACACTGAGGAGCCATGCTGAAGAGCGTGGGCCTCATGGCTCCAGATGTGATGAGTCATTGTCAATGATAGTCAAAGAGGATAGAAGAAGAGAGGTGATCTGCTGCGTCTGGGCCGCGTGTGACTTAGGTACACCGGCAGTGAGCGATTGTCGGGCAGAGGGGCCGCGAAGTCGGGCTGGCCCAATCCGGGTACATGGGCTAGGAGCAGCAAAGGATCCACTGGGCTGTTGACCAGGATTGACTCAGGTACACGGGGCGGTGAGTGATTGCCGGGCTAAGAGAGCTGCGGAATCAGGCCAGCCCAATCCGGGTACCTGGTGCAAAGTCGGTGTACGCTTTGTCAGTTTTGGCGCAAAACTGACGACCGCTGATCTCGCATCGGACTGTCCAGAAGTGAAGTCGTCGTCGCTACGAAAGCTCTGCCTCCGGATAAGTCATCTGTAAATAGGAGTTTACTATTTTATCCCTAGGTCCACAGTCAGCCAGTCGAGTCTGTAAAAATATCCTAAGGCAGTTTGGTCTTTTCCTTTTAAGTGTCTGTAAAAACCCTAAGGGGCTGGTGGAATATTCCTAGCTATTGGGCTGCCTATAAAAAGGGCCACAATCCCTATGGTTAGGTTACCCTTTTAAGAAATTACTTTTCTAATCAATACTTTGGGTCATTCCTCTCTGTTCCCTGCGTGCGCCGCCAGGCTCCTGTCCTGTTCCTCGTGAGTTCATCCACTGCCATTATTTCTCGCACACGGTACTCCTGTTCTTCACGAAGTCAATCGAACTGTGTTTTATCTCATAGATTTCTTCGTGTCTCGATTTGCGTGCATTTTGTTGGCTGTAACTTTCTGTTTCTTGCGGAAACACTTGGTTTATTCCCAAGATCTCTTCTGTCTGCAAGTTTTCTATAGCCAAATAGTACTCTGCACTGTTTAATGTGTTCATGAATTGAGTAGTACTAGTTTTCTCCTTGCTGGCTCCTATAGCAGCAAGTAGTACCTAGTTTTGTCTAGCCGCTTTGTGTCAGACTAGTCTGTTCATAGGTTGCAGTGAGTTTCTTTATTGGTTTTTCCCTGACATGGCGCTTTGATAGAGAAGGGAGTATCTGTGATGTTTCTTGGAGATTCTGGCGAAGGTCCGTACTGTGTTCAAACTCCTTCAGTTTCTGTGAAGTAGGCTTCGACTAGACTTCGATCTAAACTTGAGTTGTGGACCCTGTTTCGAATTGTGCACTGTTTGAAGTCTTTACTCTATCATACTTTGACAGGTTTCGAAGTAAGTTTCGAATCTTGACTCTCTGGTTGACTTCGCTCGGAGTGTGTTACTGAGGTTTCTGACTGTTTTCATTTCAGTTGTTGTGGGTCTCAGTTTGTGCTTTCGGAGGCTGTGTTTCGAAGTCTGTTTCTAGGCTTCGGCTTCTTGTGTGAAAGCTTCAGTGGGCTCCGATTCAGAGTTGATCTGTATTTCGAAGGTCACTACTCTGGTAGTCATACCTCGAGCATTTTAACATCGAAGGTTGTGTCACAGGCTTCGATTGTTCTGTGCTTTGCTTCGAAGTTGATTTTTCTTGTGTTAAGCTTCGTAGCTTCGAAGTGTGCTTTTCGGAGTAGGCTTCGGTAGTTTCATACTTCGCACAAGGCACTTCGCTCCGAAGCATGCTTCGCATTCTGCCACACTCGAACTAGTCTAGACTCCACAAACCTTCGGCACTTTCACAACAGACTTCGTCAGCCTTCGACAAAGGACTCCGAAGCAGGCTTTGACACTGCGAAGCAGGCTTCGACACTACAGGCTTAAACGTTGTAGGCTTCGTCGAGCACCGAACAGGAGACAACTTTTAAACAGTAACTCTTCATCACTATTTACGTGTCTTCAGTTTAATTGCTGTGATGATTAGTTTCTGAGAACTTTGATCTGCCATGTTTTGAGTGCTTTGTTATACTGCCTATTAGCACTGTTGGTGTTTCTTGTCTAGGACACCGGTTGTTTCTAGGCTAGATACTTTTAGGCTTTGGCGATCTGTTTACGTTTTTGCTGCTGAGAATTTTGAGGTGCGTTGGGTGTTGGGATCAGGCCATTGATTCGAATGAATTTTTAGGCGCCCATTCACCCCCCTCTGGTCGCTACTTTCGGTCCTACAAGTGGTATCAGAGCCTGGTTAGGGTTTTTCCATACCTTAACCGGTTCTAAACCCCAGTAGTGATCATGACATCTCCTGGAAAGGTCCCGTCCTTGGAAGCTTATGGCTATAACTATTGGAAGACTCGCATGCGAGCCTATCTCATGAGCCAAAGCTCAGACATCTGGGACATTTGTGTTCACGCTACGTTGACATATTGCTAGTTGCTGAGCGTGATTCTCCTGGTATCATCGCCCAGCATCTAACAATAACAAAGCTGTGAACATTTTGTTTTCTAGATTAGGTCCCACTGAATTTGAGCGTGTGAGCCATCTCACCACTGCGAGAGAGATCTGGGCTACCCTTCAGGCACACCACGAGGGGATAGCTCAGGTCAAGGCTCGGCTCAATCAGAGCTACCGGCGTGAATATGAGAACTTCACACAAAACTCAGGTGAATCTGTTGAAGCGTTGTTTGGTCGTTTTCAATCGATCATAAACAAGATTCGGGACAACAAGGCTGAGGGTGTTCAGTTAGTCTTAGATCATGAGCAGGCGCTCAAGGTTCTCCATACCTTGGACCCTAAGATTTGGGAGATCAAGGTATCCTCTATCATTGAGAGCACTTCTTATGATACCTTGACCATTTCTGAGTTGTTTAGCAAGCTGAAGGCCACTGAGGTTGATACCCAGTTGAGATCAAATCTCACTAGCTTTGGATCAAAGTCCCTGGCCCTTGCTACACCTTCTGTTGATCCCTCTTCTGTGAGTTGTGCTGGGTTCTCTTTTATGTCTATCACTGAGGACCAGCTTGAGTCTTTGGGAGATGATGACCTGTGTCTTTTTAACAACCGGGTGCGTTGTGTTTATGACAAAAGAATGTTCAAGAGACACGCACAAAATCCGGGTGCTTTGAGTGTGGTGACCCAGGACACTTCATCGTCGACTGCCCCAAGCGCAATGTCCACAAGAAGGGCACCGGTGGTAGCTTCCACGACTCCGGCAAGCACGATAGCTCCTCCTTCAACAAGGGAAAGCCAAAGACCAGATTCTTCAGAAAGGACCCTGAAGGACTACCGGTGAGAGAACAAGAAGCGTGACAAGGCCTTCTTCACCGAGATGGAGAAAAGCTACTCCAAGCGTTCCACGTCTTCTTCCTCTTCATCGAGCCCAAGCGATGAGGAAATCATCATAAGGAAGGGGAAGGACAAGGACGATCCGGCAGGCCTTTGCTTCATGGCCTTCGGGGACAGACCGAAGAGCCGCTCACATCAACGCCGAAGATCCCGCAAGAGCTTCTGCTCAATGTCTCTTGGGGATAAGGAAGAGAAGGGCTCCTCCGATGACTCCGACTCCGACGACAATGAAAAGGTATCATCTTATGAGCGTGAAATCGTTGATTTACTTGAAAGCAATCGTCAGGAGTTAAAATATCGGGAAAAACTGCTTAGGGGGGTTAAGAAGAGGATAGATGAATTAGAGAGTGAGCTTGTCGTGGCCAATGGCAGAATTGAGAGTCTATCTTCTTCCCCTTGCTTGGGTGATAGCACTGAGTGCCCAAAATGTGAGGTGCTTCTGTGTGACCTGTCGACTTTGAAGTCCAGGTACACAAAAAGGGTTGATGAGAGGGACGCTTTGGCCACTGAGCTTGAAAGCGCTCAGCTGGAGCTGAAAGATGCTCATGCCACTGTCGTCGTGCCCTGTGCTGATTGCCCATCTCATCTAGCTAGTTTAGTTGAGCTGAAAGCCAAGGGCAATGAGAATTTGGGTGATTTGGAGAGAGTGAGAGCTGAGCTGGCGTAGACTAAGCTAGAGCTTGAGACACTGTCAGTTTCACCCACTGTCTGTGAGAACTTCTTGTCTCTTAGACTTGAGTTGATTAAGCTGAAAGCCGAGAAGTATGTCCAAGTAGATGGAGGGTGTGAGACCTGCTTGTCTCAGGTGGAGGTTCTAGCGTCCTTGAGAGAGGAGCTAGCTGATGCTCAAAATGAGAATTTTTACCTCCGTTCTATCCTGAGTTGGATCAGTGCTAGAGAACCACAACTCGGCATGATGATCCAGCAGTTTAAGAGGTAGGATGGGTTTGGGGTAGGATACACCTACACCAAGGCTGACTTTGAGAGTGCCATTATCCGAGTAGTGGAGTGGAGTAAAATGACTCCTCAGCAGAGATACCCAAGACTCACTCCACTTAGTCTTTCCAGGCTAGTCAGCCCAAGGATGGAGTGTTCCAAGAACAGCCCAAAGCTCCACCCAAAAAGCCCATCTGGGTTCCAAAGCCCAAACACCTCCACACTTCTCTTGACTCTCTTCCTGGACCCTCTCAACCCATGAAGACTACACCAAACACCACTAAGCCCAAGAACCACAAGCCTCAACCACTTCCCAAGAAGCCCACCTATCATTGTGAGTACTGTTAGAGAGATGGGCATCTTGTGGAGTTTTCCTTCAGGAGGCAGCGGGTTGAGAGAGCAGAGAGAGCTCGTGGTGGTCAGGAGCAGTTCTACCAGCAGGGTGGTAGACTGAGAGTTCCTCGATGCGGGGAGAGGCTGGAGGCCAGGCTGCGTCGTGTAGGTGGTGGTAGAGGAGACGGCTTTCATGCCCGTACTCCAGATGATGGTGTTCGTTCCGGCAGAGCTCCAGGCCATTTTGGCTACGGTCCTGGACCTCGTGGCTGAGGCTTTAGGCAGAACATAGGACCGCGCTTTGAGCCACGTTTTGGTCCAAACTCTTCTGATGGTTCTTCTGCTTTCCGTCTTTTGAGCAGATGGCTCGACACTGGTTTAGCTCTTTTGCTAAACCTGGTGCCGGACAATTTGCTCCCTCTTACAACCACTAATTGTGCAGGATCGGGGACTGGAGGATGTTTGGATCATGGACTCATGATGCTCTCGCCACATGACGGGACATCGCAGATGGTTCTCCAGTCTCACTCCCCCGAGCTCCAAAGAGTACATCACATTCGGGAAAAGTGATCAAGGGAAGGTACACGGCATTTGCTCAATTTGCATCTCTGACCATTTCTCTTTGAAGAACGTTGCTTTGGTTGGAAATTTGAATTTCAATTTGATTTCTGTTTCGCAACTTCTTGAGGATGGGTTGGAGGTTCGCTTTAAGAAGGGTAGTTCTTCTGTGATTGATTCTAGAGGGTCTTTGATTTGCTAGATCTTACCTTTTCGGTAAGGTTTTTCTGATTGACTTCTCTAGTTCTTTTAGCACTTCTTGCTGTTTGATTGCTGGATCCTCCTCTGAGCTCTGGAAGTGGCATAGGAGGTTAGGTCATTTGAGTTTTGATTTGCTAGTCAGGTTGAGATCTATGGACCTCATCCGAGGATTGCCCAAGCTTAAGATGGAGAAGGATTTAGTTTGCCATCCCTGTCGTCATCGGAAAATGTTTGCCGCTTCTCACTCACCTGTGACTCAGGTGATGACTTCGTATCCGGGCGAGCTGTTACACATGGACACTGTCGGTCCAGCTTAGGTACGCTCAGTCGGTGGGAAGTGGTATGCGCTTGTCATTGTTGACGAATTTTCTTGATTCTCGTGGGTGTTCTTTTTGGAGTCTAAGGATGAAACTTTTCATTTTGTTCATGACCTAATTTTGAAGCTGAAGAATGAGAACAATGGTCGGATGCGAGCAATTCGCTCCGACAACGGCTCTGAGTTCAAGAACTCCCAGTTCGTCAGCTTCTGTAGTGATCATGGTCTTGACCATCAGTTTTCTGCTCCTTACACTCCCCCACAGAACGGCGTTGTGGGACGAAAGAACCGCATGCTAGTCGAGATGGCCAGGACGATGCTCGATGAGCACAGGACTCCTAGGCATTTTTGGGTTGAAGCCATGAACACGGCTTGCTATCTGGCCAACCGCATTTTTCTTAGAGCTTACCTTGGTAAGACTTCATATGAGTTGTGGTTTGGCAGACATCCCAAGGTGAGCCACTTGTGAGCGTTTGGCTGCAAGTGCTTTGTGCTCAAGAAGGGAGGGCATTTGGAGAAGTTTGAGTCTCGTTGCTGGGATGGAGTTTTTCTTTGCTATGCTTTGTATTCTCGAGGCTTCCGTGTTTGGAACCTCGACTCCCAGCAGCTTGTTGAGACTTGTGAGGTTTCATTTGATGAGTCCTTGCCTTCTTTGACTCCTTCTTTTGAGCTTCCTGTTGATGGTGAGCTCGGAGAGTCCATCTTCGAGGAAGATGATGATGCTCCAGCTGCTGATGAGGGTGGGCCTTCTGCACTGCCTGCAGAACCCACACCTTCTGAGAGTTCGACTGAGGATGAGGGCGGACCTCTGATCACTTCTTCCACTTCGATCGAGCCCCCTCAGTCAAGTCTAGAGGTGCCAGCTGCTGACTCCAGTGAGGTGACTTCAGATCACTAGGGATCCCGAGCAGTTCAGCGCGATCACCCCTTAGAGCTCATCATGGGTGATTTGTCTGCAAGGACTTTGCGTTCTTCTGTTGACTCACTTGTTGTGTTTGCTGAATCTGCTATTATTGCATCTTTTGAGCCCAGAGATGTTTCTCATGCTCTTTCTGATTCAAATTGGATTAATGCTATGCAAGAAGAGCTTGAGAATTTTGTCCGCAATCGGGTTTGGACACTGGTTGAGCTGCCACCCGGATGCAACCCCATAGGCACCAAGTGGGTGTTCAAAAACAAGCAAGGTGAAGATGGGGTTGTGTGCGCAACAAAGCTCGACTAGTTGCCCAGGGTTTTTGCCAGAAAGAGGGTATTGATTTTGAAGAAACTTTCGCCCCTGTTGCCCGCCTTGAGTCCATTCACATTCTCTTAGCTTTTGCTGCTTTGAAGGGTTTTAAGCTTTTTCAAATGGACGTCAAGAGTGCTTTTCTGAACGAGTACATAGAGGAGGAGGTTTATGTTAGGCAGCCCCCCGGATTTTGAGAACCCCAAGTTACCTCGACATGTTTTTAAGTTGCGAAAAGCTTTATACGGGTTGAAGCAAGCCCCTAGGGCTTGGTATGACCGGTTAAAGCAGTTCGTATTGGGGAAGGGCTTGTGATGGGTTCTGTGGATAAAACTTTTTTCTTGCTCAGAGATGCTTTAGATTTCTTAGTCGCTCAGATTTATGTGGACGATATTATCTTTGGCAGAACTACTAATGATCTTGTGTCCAAGTTTTCTGAGCAGATGCACAGTGAGTTTGAGATGAGCCTCATGGGTGAGCTCAAGTACTTCTTAGGGCTCCAGATCAAGCAGACCAAGGATGGCACCTTCATCCACCAGGGTAAGTACACTCGAGACATGTTGAAGAAGTTCAACTTTGGTGGAGAGCTGAAGCCGTAGATGACCCCAATGGGCACATCTGGGGGCCTAGACAAGGACGAGAGTGGCGTCTAGGTCAACGAGAGAGAGTTTTGAGGGATGATTGGTTCATTGCTATACTTGACGGCGACAAGACCGGACATACAGTTTGTCGTGGGACTTTACGCGCGCTTTCAGTATTCACCACACGCGTCTCATCGGCAGGCTGTCAAGCGCATTTTCAGGTATCTCACTTATGCGTCCGATCTTGATCTTTATTATTCAGCATCATCATCTCTTGATTTATCTGGCTTTTCAGACGCTGACTTTGGTGGGTGCTGGTTGGATCGCAAGTCGACTTCCGGTACTTGCTAGTTTCTTGGTTCGTCTCTTGTGTCTTGGTCTTCTCGAAAGCAATCTGGAGTTGCTCTTTCGACCACTGAGGCTGAGTATGTAGTTGCTGCTAGATGCTGCTCACAGTTGGTTTGGATGATTTCCACTCTGCGAGATTTTGGTTGTTCTTTCCTACCAGAGTTCCTCTGTTTTGCGACAGCACCAGTGCTATTAGTGTAGGGAAAAACCCTTGTCTCCATTCAAAAACCAAACATATTGATGTGCGCTTTCACTTTTTGCGGGATCAATATGAGAAAGGTGTCATTGACCTTGTTTCATGTTGATACCCATCATCAGTTGACTAGCATTTTCACAAAACCCCTAGATCAGTCTACCTTTGAGCGGTTTACGATGGGATTTGGGTGTTGTGTATCCTTTTTAGGATATTTGCGTCAATTTTCTTTCTTTTTTACTCTTTTCTTGAGTCTTTTTGTGTGTGTTCATATCATACATACTCACATATCACACTTTTGAGCCTGCTTCTATTATATGATTGATCTGCTTTTACTTATTATAGCTGGTACATGCTTTTGATTACTTGTCATCATCATGCTTTGGGTCAGTCACTTGATATGTCTGATATCTGTCATATGCATGGCTTTATGCTTTAAACTTGCAAAAATGATCA
>JAAALK010000285.1:19554209-19571726 GCA_019279435.1 Zizania palustris | reverse complement strand
AGAGGTTTATGTTAGGCAGCCCCCCGGTTTGAGAACCCCAAGTTACCTCGACATGTTTTTAAGTTGCGAAAAGCTTTATACGGGTTGAAGCAAGCCCCTAGGGCTTGGTATGACCGGTTAAAGCAGTTCGTATTGGGGAAGGGCTTTGTGATGGGTTTTGTGGATAAAACTTTTTTCTTGCTCAGATATGCTTTAGATTTCTTAGTCGCTCGGATTTATGTGGACGATATTATCTTTGGCAGTACTACTAATGATCTTGTGTCCAAGTTTTCTGAGCAGATGCACAGTGAGTTTGAGATGAGCCTCATGGGTGAGCTCAAGTACTTCTTAGGGCTCCAGATCAAGCAGACCAAGGACGGCACCTTCATCCACCAGGGTAAGTACACTCGAGACATGTTGAAGAAGTTCAACTTTGGTGGAGAGCTGAAGCCGTAGATGACCCCAATGGGCACATCTGGGGGCCTAGACAAGGACGAGAGTGGCGTCCAGGTCAACGAGAGAGAGTTTTGAGGGATGATTGGTTCATTGCTATACTTGACGGCGACAAGACCGGACATACAGTTTGTCGTGGGACTTTACGCGCGCTTTCAGTATTCACCACACGCGTCTCATCGGCAGGCTGTCAAGCGCATTTTCAGGTATCTCACTTATGCGTCCGATCTTGGTCTTTATTATCCAGCATCATCATCTCTTGATTTATCTGGCTTTTCAGACGCTGACTTTGGTGGGTGCTGGTTGGATCGCAAGTCGACTTCCGGTACTTGCTAGTTTCTTGGTTCGTCTCTTGTGTATTGGTCTTCTCGAAAGCAATCTGGAGTTGCTCTTTCGACCACTGAGGCTGAGTATGTAGTTGCTGCTAGATGCTGCTCACAGTTGGTTTGGATGATTTCCACTCTGCGAGATTTTGGGTTGTTCTTTCCTACCAGAGTTCCTCTGTTTTGCGACAGCACCAGTGCTATTAGTGTAGGGAAAAACCCTTGTCTCCATTCAAAAACCAAACATATTGATGTGCGCTTTCACTTTTTGCGGGATCAATATGCGAAAGGTGTCATTGACCTTGTTCATGTTGATACCCATCATCAGTTGACTGACATTTTCACCAAACCCCTAGATCAGTCTACCTTTGAGCGTTTACGAGGGGATTTGGGTGTTGTGTATCCTTTTTAGGATATTTTGCGTCAGTTTTCTTTCTTTTTACTCTTTTCTTGAGTCTTTTTGTGTGTGTTCATATCATACATACTCACATATCACACTTTTGAGCCTGCTTCTATTATATGATTGATCTGCTTTACTTATTATAGCTGGTACATGCTTTTGATTACTTGTCAATGATCATGCTTTGGGTCAGTTCACTTGATATGTCTGATATCTGTCATATGCATGGCTTTTATGCTTTAAACTTGAAAAATGATCACCATTGCTTCTGGTAACTAGCATGAGTAGGCTGAGTGCTTTTGCTAACTGTTACATGCCTTGTAGCTAGTTCCTCAAATAGATGCAAATATGCAACTTGGACATCTTTATGCTTTAACATGGAAAATGTGCTATAAAAATGATGAAAAATCAGAAAAATAAAAATTTCCATGCCTTTTTATGCATAAGTTGAAAAGATCCATGTGGGTTTGCTTTGTCGCATTGCATTGTTCTGGACTGCGTACCATAGCACTTTGGTATGAACTAGGACAATGTAGTGTATGCCAAGACCAATGTCTTAAGCTTCTGATGGTCCAGTTCTGGCCTAGGCTTGACTTGGTCGGTCAGCTTAAGGTTTGACATGCAAATAACCCCTGGCAAAAATGAAAAAGGAAAAAGAAAAAGCCTGAAAACTAAAAAGATAACAAGTTTGTTGAAGCACTTTGTTTTGGACAATGCTTATCTTGGTAGATATCAGTTAGCTTCTGCATCTCATGCTTTACCTTGCTTGTCAACTGGAAAATGTGGTGATACTTTTGGTTGTAAAAATTGAAAAATGTGTGCTAATGACTTTCTTTAGATATCATCTGTTGCACTGATCATGCCATGTGTATTAGACAGTATGTCTTTTGCTATACTTGTTAGATGTTGTAATTGCAGTCAATCATATCTGAGAAGCATGCTTTCTACAATGCACCTGCACCCCAGTTGCATTCATTGCATATTTTGAAGGGGAGTTGCATCTCAGGGGGAGTATGGGTCTCTTTCGAGTGCATTTAGTCTCGCTTGATGAGTTCACTTGTCAACAAGGGGGAGAAATTTTGGGAGAAGAGTTTAAGGGGGAGTTTTGGCTTTCTCTGGGATTTGTCTCAAGGGGAGTTTTTGTCCCGTTTTGTCCTTACTCTTTTGATATCCTTGTCGATGATTCTGAGATTGCACTCGTTTTGAGTTTTTACTTTTGGTTAACAATAATGATCGTTCTTTCTTTTGTTAGGTTTTTGGTCATTAGGGTTAAACTTTTACTTTATTTTCTTCTTCTGTTTTCTTGTGTTTTGGTTTCGTGTTTCCACAGTTGCTTGCAGGTACTGGAAAGCTAATGAAGAGAAGTGTTGACAATGCACTCATCAAGGGGGAGATTGAGGAGCCATGCTGAAGAGCGTGGGGCTCATGGCTCCAGATGTGATGAGTCATTGTCAACGATAGTCAAAGAGGACAGAAGAAGAGAGGTGATCTGCTGCGTCTGGGCCGCGTGTGACTCAGGTACACGGGCAGCGAGCGACTGTCGGGCAGAGGGGCCGCAAAGTCGGGCTGGCCCAATGTGGGTACATGGGCTAGGAGAAGCAGAAGATCCACTGGGCTGTTGACCAGGATTGACTCAGGTACACGGGGCGGCGAGTGATTGCCGGGCTGAGAGAGCTGCGGAATCAGGTCGGCCCAATCCGGGTACCTGGTGCAAAGTCGGTGGACGCTTTGTCAATTTTGGTGCAAAACTGATGACCGCTGATCTCGCATCGGACTGTCCAGAAGTGAAGCCGTAGTCGCTACGAAAGCTCCGCCTCTGGATAAGTCATCTGTAAATAGGAGTTTACTATTTTATCCTTAGGCTCACAGTCAGTCAGTCGAGTCTGTAAAAATATCCTAAGGGCAGTTTGGTCTTTTCCTTTTAAGTGTCTGTAAAAACCCTAAGGGGCTGGTGGAATATTCCTAGCTATTTGGCTGCCTATAAAAAGGGCCCCAATCCCTAGGGTTAGGTTACCCTTTTAAGAAATTACTTTTCTAATCAATACTTTGGGTCATTCCTCTCTGTTCCCTACGTGCGCCGCCAGGCTCCTGTCCTGTTCCTCGTGAGTTCATCCGCTGCCATTATTTCTCGCACACGGTACTCCTGTTCTTCACGAAGTCAATCGAACTGCGTTTTATCTCACGGATTTCTTCGTGTCTCGATTTGCGTGCATTTTGTTGGCTGTAACTTTATGTTTCTTGCGGAAACACTTGGTTTATTCCCAAGATCTATTCTGTCTGCAAGTTTTCTGTAGCCAAATAGTACTCTGCACTGTTTAATGTGTTCATGAACTGAGTAGTACTAGTTTTCTCCTTGCTGGCTCCTGTAGCAGCAAGTAGTACCTAGTTTTGTCTAGTTGCTTTGTGTCAGACTAGTTTGTTCATAGGCTGCAGTGAGTTTCTTTATTGGTTTTTCCCTGACATGGCGCTCTGATCGAGAAGGGAGTATCTGGGATGTTTCTTGGAGTTTCTGGCGAAGGTCTGTACTGGGTTCGAAGTCCTTCACATTCTGTGAAGTAGGCTTCGACCAGACTTCGATCTAAACTTGAGTTGTGGACCCTGTTTTGAATTGTGCACTGTTTGAAGTCTTTACTCTGTCATACTTTGACAGGTTTCGAAGTAAGCTTCGAAGCTTGACTCTCTGGTTGACTTCGCTCGGAGTGTGTTACTGAGGTTTCTGACTGTTTTCATTTCAGTTGTTGTGGTTCTCAGTTTGTGCTTTCGGAGGCTGTGTTTCGAAGTCTGTTTCTAGGCTTCGGCTTCTTGTGTGAAAGCTTCAGTGGGCTCCGATTCGGAGTTGATCTGTATTTCGAAGGTCACTACTCCGGTAGTCATACCTCGAGCATTTTAACTTCGAAGGTTGTGTCACAGGCTTCGATTGTTCTCTGCTTTGCTTCGAAGTTGATTTTTCTTGTGTTAAGCTTCCTAGCTTCGAAGCGTGGTTTTCGGAGTAGGCTTCGGTAGTTTCATACTTCGCACAAGGCACTTCGCTCCGAAGCATGTTTCGCATTCTGCCACACTCGAACTAGTCTAGAATCCACAAAACTTCGGCACTTTCACAATAGACTTCGTCAGCCTTCGACAAAGGACTCCGATGCAGGCTTCGACACTGCGAAGCAGGCTTCAACACTACAGGCTTCGACGTTGCAGGCTTCGTCGAGCACCAAACAGGAGACAACTTTTAAACAGTAACTCTTCATCACTATTTACGTGTCTTTAGTTTAATTGCTGTGATGATTAGTTTCTGAGAACTTTGATCTGCCATGTTTTGAGTGCTTTGTTATACTGCCTATTAGCACTGTTGGTGTTTCTTGTCTAGGACACCGGTTGTTTCTCGGCTAGATACTTTTAGTCTTTGGTGATCTGTTTACGTTTTTGCTGCTGAGTATTTTGAGGTGCGTTGGGTGTTGGGATCAGGCCATTGATTCGAAAGAATTTTTTAGGCACCCAATCACCCCCCCCCCCTCTGGTCGCTACTTTCGGTCCTACAAACACACGCCCCCTGCCTTTTGGCAAACTTAGTGAGCCAAAAGCACAACGGGCTAAGGGCGATATATCCCATATCGGCCTTGTGACACTTCAAGCATCTTTCCACACACTTAGGAAGTACCTTTTCAAATATCTACCATTCAAAGCTCGACGAAATCGCTCTTCTTGCAAAGACTCTAGCAAATATGCACTACCTAGAGTGATTTCAACAACTTTAAAAGGACCTTCCCAACTAGGCGACCATTTACCAAACTTTGGGGTTTTATTGCCTAAAGGCAAAATCGTCTTCCAAACCAAGTCACCAACTTGAAAGGATTTTGCTTTCACCTTCTTATTATAAGCTCTAACCACTCTTCTCTTATCTATTTCTATAGCCTCAAGACCTCTGAACCTCTTATTAGTCACTTCTTCCAAATTATCCTTCAAGAGGACCTCATAATCGCCGAGCGATAAGCTATCTTTCTTAAGCAACCTCAAAGAGCCATGATTCACCTCTACAGGTAAAACGGCTTCTTATCCATACACCAACTCATATGGACTTACCTTGGTAGCACCGTGATTCGCTATTCTGCATGCCTACAATGCCTCAGAAAGCACTTCATGCCACCTACTAGGAAACTCTTCAATCTTCTTCTTAATAAGCTTAATAATAGTTTTATTACTAGACTCAGTCTGACCATTGGTTTGAGCATAGTATGTTGAAGAGTTTATCAACTTTATACCATTGGTTTGAGGAATATTGAATCTATGTATAATGTGTTTCATGATGAAATCAATTACCTCGTTATGCATCATGTTCTTGAGAGGCACGACCCTGGTCTACTTGGTGAAGTAGTTTGTAGCCAACAACACGAACCGATGCCCTTTTAAAGAGGAAAGATGAATTTGACCGATGAAGTCCAAGGCCCAACCTCGGAATGACCATGGTTTGATAATAGGATTAAGTAAAGATGCAGGAGTAAGCTGAATATTACCAAACCTTTGACATGCTTCACATTCTCTATAATACCTAAAATAGTCCTCAGTCATAGTCGGCCAAAAAACCCGCTCTTTTGAGCATCCAACTTATTTTCTGGGCCGACTGATGAGTACCACAAAGCCCTTCATGTACTTCACCCATACCAAGTTTAGTCTGATCGGCATTCAAACTTTTCAAAAGCACTCCATCAATTGTTCGGCGATACAACTCATCATCAAGCAACATAAATTTAACTGCTTGCTGCCAAACGTTCCAATCAACCCACTTTTTAGGATCTCTCAAATATTGAATAATCAGAGTCCTCCAATCATCCACGTGGTTTTCTGAAGTATCCACCAAATTCTCACATGAATTAGCGTTCAAAGCACAAATTTTGGTTTGCCCCCCATGACCCAAACCTTCCTGACACAAGGCAGTCAGACCGGCCATAGTGGCCTAGTCAGACCGACATTGTCAGTCAGCTGGCATGAGGCGGTCAGACCGGCCTAGCATGGCCGATCAGACCAACCAGACACTTGCGGTCGGACCGGCCTGATAGGGCCGGTCAGACCGAGGTCTCCTAACTCGGGTGATGCTATTTTTTCAAGCATCGATTTTTCTTGTGCAAAAAATTTACCTCTTTTGACTTGATAACCAGATGCTTGTTGAGCCAAATCATTTTCTATTGAGTTGGCTTATATTGACACGTGAGAAATTTCAAAGTCATCAAAAGTACCAATTATGTCTAGGAATTTGTCCAAATAGCTATTTAAAAAACCATTAAAGTATTGAGCAATTCTAGCTACTTGTTGCACAACTAATAGAGAACCACCATATGCATGAACATGTTTAACACTCATGAAATCTAAAAGTTTGAGTCCTAGCAATAGAGATTCATATTCAGATTGATTATTAGTACAAGGAAATTCTAAATGGGTTGGGTTCTCGAAACTCATACTAATAGGCGATATGAGTACCACTCCGACACCTTGGCCCTTCTTGCAAGCTGAACCATCAAAGTAAAGTTTCCATGGTACTACTTCAATCAGAATAATGTCACTACTCCAATTGACATCTACATGGTGATCAACTATAAAATTTGTGACGACCTGACTTTTCATAGCTTTCAAGGGTTCATAAGCCAAGTCATACTCAATTAGAGTATAAGCCCACTTTCCGATTCTCCCACATTGAATTGGCTTTTGCAACATGCACTTTATAACATCGGTTTGACAAGTAACAACACATGTGCCAGATAGAAGATAGTGGTGAAGTTTGGTACATGTGTAATAAAGTGAAAAACATAAACGATTCAAAAACACGTACCTCATCTCGGCATCTAACAGGCGGTGGCTCAAGAACGTATATGGCTAGGTAGTCGAACCGGCCGTATATGGTCGGTCGGACCGACTGTTGTCGGCACGGCCTGGTCAGACCAGTGGCAAATGGTTGGTCGGACCGACAAGCTGGGCAGCAGCCTCCTTGGCTCACTGGCAATGGCACCAATGGGGAGAAACTTGGTGCAGAGGTTATTGATGAATAAGATAACCTTGTAAACCCTGCAAAACACCAAAAACATAGAAGCAATTCGGCCTAGAGACTGAATTACTAATAAAAACCGATAAAAAGGATAGAGATCCGTTACGTGGATTGAACGGACGATTCACAAGCAAATCGACAAGGGTTACAATAATTACGATGTGGCGGACGGATGGTTCACAGCGCTAACCAACAAATATGGACGTTATGGCTAATCCTAGGGCAAGGAAAGTAGATTAATAGTAAAGAACGATTCAAGGTAAATAATAGATTGGATCTATTAGGGTTTTGGGGGGTCGCTTGAATCGTCCTTGCCCCTATATTTATAGGGGTTAGTCTTGATGTTCCTGGGCTTTTAATTGACTCCATCACGCGTCCAAACCTTTACAAGTGGATTAGAGATAAAAACATCCCGAAACAACCCAAAACAACTCGGACTCGGTTTTGGCCGGTTTGACCAGGCCTACATGGCTGGTCGTATCGGCCTACTATGGTCGGTTGGACCGGCCTATGCTAGGAAATTGCATATTTTCCATCCAAATTACAAATATTGATTTTTTGACAATTTTGACCATTAATGCTATTGTTTGCTATCAACACATAGCATGTAGTATATAGATTTAAAGATGTCATATGTCTACTAATTATATTATTTTCTTACAATATAGGTCTACTGTGTTTATATTCATTGTATAAGGGACGAGGAGCATTTACTTCATAAAGAAGATGAAAATGTTTTTTAGAGCATGTTCATATTTCTAGTCTGCTTAAGTGTAATCGTATAACTAATATCTCAATTCATTTGCAAGTTGACATGGTAAACTAATATCTCAATTCATCTATGATGATGTATAATCTATCAGTGTATAATGCTAATAGATAAACATTAAGGTTTATTGCAGGTCTTTATTCCGATAAACATACAAATTTTTCACTGGTACCTGGTAGTTATCAATGCAAAGAAATATGAGGTACATGTACTTGATTCAATCGGACTAGAAATAAAAGACCGTAAAGATCTCAAAACTACAATAAGTAATAATTTTTTTATTTATTTACGATGATTGTTTTGTTATTACATTATTTTTAATATTGCGATGTTATATATTTATCAAAATAGTTAAAAGGACTAGAAAGACAAAATAAAATTGTAGCAGAACATAAACAGGTTAACCAAGGTAAATAGCCAAACCACAACATTGCATCATAACCGGTTATAGAGAAGATCACAAAAAGAATGCAAACATATAGGTAAATACTGAAGTACAATGATAATTAATGTAAAGGGAATATTCTTGAAGAAATTTAAGAAATTCTTAAGCGTGTTAGAGTATTTCATAATGGATAGTATTTGAATGCTTTTGATGGAATTAACACATTTGTTTCGTATTTAACTGACTAATAATATAATCGGTTTTTTATTTTCAAGTTCAACTGATTTATTGTCTTTTGAGTTTTTATCGCAGTGTTAATTTAACTAACTAATCATATAATTGTATTTTTATTTTTACCGTTATAAAACCGTAAGATCTAATCCCCCAAGCGTCAAGATCCAGTTCGTTTTTTGTCTACCATTTCTAGAATTGTGCAAAGTTAAACGTCACTTTGTTTTGGTGCCCCAGCTGACCAAGTATGAGAGCTTGATCCATGAGTTCGACCCTTACTTCAATTACCGCGTCACTCAGGTTGGATTTTGAGGTTTTCGTCTATTATGTTTACTTTTCATGGAGTATGCGGAATTTAGCTTAGATAATATGTGGACTGTAATGCTCCGTTGATTCTGACTTCTGAGTGTTGGTGCATGTGGGTTCTGGGTTTTGCAGAGTAACTTGTAGTAGAATTAATTACTATGGGATGATAGGTAGAAGTATGGAGCAGCATATGGTTACACGGGGGCATGACATGCTTGCTTGATTGAGATGTGGATTGCATTTGATCTGAATTTCCACCTTAATTTTACAGTTCTTGTCGAAGAATAGAAATTATGAGTTCTGGAACTGGTTTGATGATAGGACATGGTAAGAGCCTCACGGCAGGTGATTATGTAGTTTTGATGTCAACTAGACTGTGTAATGCGTGTTCTTGGTTGATTTTCCTTGTTGTTGTTTCTATTTTAGGTATCCCCTTGGTCGTGTGATTGTTGGCACTGTGTATCCTAGGTTGACATTGACAGTTGGAACCATTTGGTGGTATGTTATCAAAGCAGAACACTTGTATGTTCCTCATAAGTAGTGCAGAAGTGCATGAAATATTTCATTGGTTTTGCAATTTGTAGGTTGGTAAATTCTCTTAGCATTCCATTGTCAGTGGAGATAGTATTCTACGGGGTTCCCGCATGGTAAATTTAGGTTATGTTTGGGGGGCTCGCTATGGACAAGTTTTAATGTTATCTTTAACTAAGAGACAGGGAGAAATTTATATAGGTTTGGGCCTTTCGAAAGATAATAAACCTACTCCTATGTATGTAATATGAGCTTTAAGGTATGTAACGACCTTAAGCGTTTGAGGATATCTTTGATCGTGTCAGAAGGACATATGAGTGTCTTTTTCGACATGCCTCTTCCAGGCTCCCTCTGATCCTTTTATAAGAGAAGGATTGGGGGTTACAAATGGTGATTAAAGTGCCCTGCAAATGACCAATTAAGCGGTTTAGCAGTTAGTTTACAAGCAACGGTACAGTGATTAACATGCTGATAATATTGGGACGTGGGGATTAATGATGGCCCAACGTTTAAAGGTTGCCACCTAATTAATGCTAGTCTGGAGGGCCTCCTTACCTAGTGCCAGACTCAGTAGTCTTCGATCCAACACTTGGTGACCATTCAGAGGATGCCAACAATTGACTGGTCAACAAAAAACCATTCGGAAAGTACCCTGAGATCATATTCCCAATAGAAGCCCCTGAGCTCTTTGCGACGCACAGAAGAAGTTGAGTAGTCGGAAATTGCTTCAAGCTTGATGAAGATTACTTGGCTAGTGCACCGTTCAGGTGTACCTGTCGAGTGCAGCTCTTTGAGGAGCCATGCTGAATAGCGTGGGCCTCATGGCTCCAGAAGTGATGAGTCATTGTCAACGATAGTCAAAGAGGACAAAGAAGAAGAGATCTGCTGTTTCATGGGCCGCGTGTGACTCAGGTACACGGGCAGCGAGCGACTGTCGGGCAGAGGAGGCAGCGAAGTCGGGCTGGCCCAATCCGGGTGCATGGGCCAGAAGTAGTAGAAGACCCACTGGGCTGTTGACCAGGACTGACTCAGGGACACGGGCGGTGAGCGATTGCCGGGCTGAGAGAGCTGCGGAGTCGTGCCGGCCCAATCCGGGTACCTGGTGCAAAGCCGGTGGAGGCTTTGTCAGTTTCGGCGCAAAACTGACAACCGTTGATTCTGTATCCGACTGTCCAGAAGAGAAGTCGTAGTCGCTACGAAAACTTAGCTTCCGGATAAGTCATCTGTAACTCTAGGCCCACAGTCAGTCAGTTGTGTCTGTAAAAATTCCTAAGGGTAGTAGAGTCTTTTCCTTTATTCTTGAGTCTGTAAAAACCCTAAGGGGCTGGTAGAATATTCCTAGTGTTGGGCTGCCTATAAATAGGACCCCAATCCCTAGGGTTTGGACTACCCTTTTGGCTGAAATCAAATCCTCTCTATTGGGTCACTTTTTGTCTCTTGCCTTGCCTCTCTCTTCTCTGGTTCCCTGCTTGCGCCGCCAGGAAACTTTGCCCCTATGTTTAATGCCTTGCTTTTAATGTTGCAGTAAATGCCCTATTTCGTTGTGTGCTGCATCTGCAAAGGTTTTAATTGGCTTCATTTCATTAGCATAGCAAGTTTTCCCGTGATTTTTTTGAGGCTTTGGAGGCTTCGGCTGGGTGTGTTCTTCACTCTAGTAGTACTAGTTCTTGCTGTTGCAAGTAGTACTACTTCCCTGCAGCTACAGTGTTCTGTGCAGCTTTTCACCTTCTACTGCACAGCTTTTTGATCGAAGCTGACAGGGTCCATTACCTTTTCTGCCTGTGTTTCTGGCGAAGTCTCTCTCTGTTCGAAGCCCCTCAGCTTCGTGAGGCAGGCTTCGATCTAACACCTTCGAAGGCTACGGTCGATCTTCGATTTTTGTTTGTGTTCTGGGCTGCTAAGCTTCGAAGCATTTTCTGATTGTCAGCATCGCATACTTCGAACGATAGTGCGAAGGGGCTTCGGCTCTATCTGTTCGAAGTCCATACTTCAACAAGTTTCGAAGTTGGGTTCGAAGCTTGTGGCTCGGCTAAGCTTCGCACTGACCTCTGTGTGGCGTGTCACCTTTCGCCTCTCTTTTTCGGAGCTTGCTCTTTTCGAAGGTAGAGCATTGACTTCGGACTTGGTTTTCTGTCGTGTGGCAGGCTTCGCTTTTTTGTTCGAAGATTGTTCGTTTGTGTGCTGTGTTCGAAGCTTTCGGTTCGAAGTTGTGTTCGAAGTCTTGTCTTCGAAGTGCGAACTTCGAAGCAAGCTCCGACTCTGTTACTTCGCTCCGAAGCATACTTCGCTCCCTGCTCCTTCGAACTAGGCTAGAACCAAATACCTTCGGCTTCTTCGACATGCCGCGCAACTGATCTCCGAAGCAGGCTCCGTCACCAACCTTCGAATCAGACCTCGACGTGCGAAGGGGGCTTCGCCAAGTTCCGAACAGGAGACAAATTTGGACAGTAACTTCTCTTTTCATCTTACACATACTTAGATCATTTCATTGATAAGTTTAGGCCTGTTACACCTTGTTCATCTGCCTAGTTGCACTACTTTAATAGATCTCAGTTATCATCAGTTGCTTCTAGGTTAGAAACCTTTAGACTTAGGCCTTTTGTTTATTTTCTGCTGCATAGTCTTTTCTGAGGTGCGTTGGGTATTGGGAACAGGCCATTGATTCGAAAGAATTTGTAAAGGAGCCCATTCACCCCCCCCCCTCTGGTCGCTACTTTCGGTCCTACAAGTGGTATCAGAGCGAGGTTAGGGTTTTTCCATACCTTAACCGGTTCTAAACCCCAGTAGTGACCATGACATCTCCCGGCAAGGTTCCGTCCTTGGAAGCCTATGGCTATAATTATTGGAAGACTCGCATGCGAGCCTATCTCATGAGCCAGGGATCGGACATATGGGACATTTGCGTTCACACCACATTTGTCATTTTGCCAGTCGCTGAGCATGGTACTGCTGGTATCATTGCTCAGCATCTGAGCAACAGTAAGGCTGTGAACATTTTGTTTTCTGGTTTAGGTCCCACTGAGTTTGAGCGTGTGAGTCATCTCTCCACTGCGAGAGAGATCTGGGCTACCCTCAAGGCACACCATGAGGGAACAGCACAGGTCAAGGCTCGGCTCTATCAGACCTACCGGCGTGAGTACGAGAACTTCACACAGAAGCCGGGTGAATCTGTTGAGGCTTTGTTTGGTCGTTTTCAGTCGATCATAAACAAGCAAGGACAATAAGGCTGAGGGTGCTCAGTTAGTCTCAGATCACGAGCAGGCGCTCAAGGTTCTCCATACCTTGGACCCAAAGATCTGGGAGATCAAGGTATCCTCTATCGTTGAGAGTACTTCTTACGATACCTTGACCATTTCTGAGTTGTTTAGCAAGCTGAAGGCCACTGAGGTAGATATCCAGTTGAGATCAAATCTCACTGGTTCTGGATCAAAATCCCTGGCCCTTGCTACACCTTCAGTTGATCCCTCTGTTGTGAGCTGTGCTGGGTTCTCTTTGATGTCTATCACTGAGGACCAGCTTGAGTTGTTGGGAGATGATGATTTGTGTCTCTTTAACAACCGGGTGCGTCGTGTCTATTATAAGAGAATGTTCAAAAGACACGGCACAAAATCCGGATGCTTTGAATGTGGTGATCCAGGACACTTCATCGCCGACTGCCCCAAGCGCAGTGGATACAAGAAGGGCACCGGCAGCAGCTTCCACGACTCCGGCAAGCATGAGAGCCCCTCCTTCAACAAGGGCAAGCCGAAGACTCGTTTCTTCAAGAAGGCCCTGAAGGACTACCGGCGAGGAGAACAAGAAGCGCAACAAGGCCTTCTTCGCCGAGATGGAGAAGAGCTACTCCAAGCAGTCCACGTCTTCTTCCTCTTCATCAAGCTCAAGCGATGAGGAGATCGCCATCAGGAAGGGGAAGGACAAGGACGATCCGGCGGGCCTTTGCTTCATGGCCTTCGAAGACAAGCCGAAGAGCCGCTCACACCAGCGCCGAAGATCCCGCAAGAGCTTCTGCTCAATGGCTCTTGGGGATAGAGAAGAAAAGAACTCCTCCGACGACTCCGACGACGACGACAGCAAGGTATCATCTTATGAGCGTGAAATTGTTGATTTACTTGAGAGCAATCGTCAGGAGTTGAAGTATCGGGAGAAACTGCTTAGGGGGGCTAAGAAAAGGATAGACGAGTTAGAAAGTGAGCTTGCTGTGGCCAACGGCAGAATTGAGAATCTATCTTCTTCCCCTTGCTTGGGTGATAGCAGTGAGTGCCCGAAGTGTGAGGTGCTTCTGTGTGACCTGTCGACTCTGAAGTCCAGGTACACAGAAAGGGTTGATGAGAGGGACGCTTTGGCCACTGAGCTTGAAAGCGCTCAGCTGGAGCTGAAAGATGCTCAAGCCATTGTCGTCGCACCCTGTGTTGATTGCCCATCTCATATAGCTGCCTTAGCTGAGCTGAAATCCAAGGGTAATGAACATTTGGGTGATTTGGAGAGGTTGAGAGCCGAGCTTGCCCAGACTAGGCTAGAGCTAGAGACACTGTCAGTTCCACCCACTGTCTGTGAGAACTGCCTGTCTCTTAGAATGGAACTAATTAAGCTAAAAGCCGAAAAGTCTGTCCAAGTAGAGAGTGAGTGTGAGACCTGCTTGTCTCAGGTGGAGGTTCTAGCTTCCTTGAGAGAGGAGCTAGCAGATTCTGAGAATGAGAACTTTTACCTCCGTTCTATCCTGAGTTGGATCAGTGCCAGAGAGCCACAGCTTAGCATGATGATCCAGCAGTTCAAGAGGCAGGATGGGTTTGGGGTAGGTTACACCTACACCAAGGCTGACTTTGTGAGTGCCATTAGCCGGGTAGTGGAGTGGAGTAAAATGACTCCAGAGCAGAGGTATCCCAAGACTCACTCCACTGAGTCTTCCCAGGCCTGTCAGCCCAAGGATGGAGTGATCCATGAACCATCTAAAGCTCCACCCAAGAAACCTATCTGGGTTCCAAAGCCCAAAAATCTCCACACTTCTCTTGACTCTCTTCCTGGACCCTCTCATCCCAAGAAGACAACACCAATCACAACTAAGCCCAAACATCCCAAGCCTCAACCACATCCCAAGAAGCCCACCTATCATTGTGAGTACTGTCAGAGAGACGGGCATCTTGTGGAGTTCTGCTTCAGGAGGAAGCGGGTTGAGAGAGCAGAGAGGGCTCGTAGTGAGCAGGAGCAGTTCTACCAGCAGGGTGGTAGACTGCGTGTTCCTCGGCGCGGGGAGAGGCTAGAGGCCAGGCCGCGTCGTGTAGGTGGTGGTAGAGGAGACAGCTTTCTTGCCCGTGCTCCAGTTGGCGGTGTCCGTTCCGGCAGAGTTCCAGACCGTGTTGGCTACGGTCCTGGACCTCGTGGCCGCAGGATTAGGCAGAACCGAGGACCGCGCTTTGAGCCGCGTTTTGGTCCAAACTCTTTTGATGGTTTTCGCTTTCCATCTTTTGAGTAGATGGCTCGACACTGGTTTAGCTCTTTTGCTAAACCTAGTGGCGGACCATTTGCTCCCACTTACAGACACTGATTGTGCAGGACCGGGGACTGGAGGATGTTTGGATCATGGACTCAGGATGCTCTCGCCACATGACGGGACATCGCAGATGGTTCTCCAGTCTCACTCCCCCGAGCTCCAAAGAGTACATCACATTCGGGAACAGCGGTCAAGGGAAAGTAAGTGGCATAGGCTCAATTAGCATTTCAGATCATTCTTTTTAAAGAATGTTGCTTTGGTTAAGAATTTGAACTTTAATTTAATTTCTGTTTCGCAACTTCTTGAGGATGGTTTGGAAGTGCGGTTTAAGAAGGGCAATTCTTCTGTGGTTGATTCTAGAGGGTCTTTGGTTTGTCAGATTTTACCCCTCGGTAAAGTTTTTCGAATTGACTTTTCTAGTTCTTTTGGCCCTTCAAGCTGTTTGATTGCTGGATCTTCTTCTGAGCTCTGGAAGTGGCATAGGAGGTTAGGTCACTTGAGTTTTGATCTGCTAGTCAGGTTAAGCTCTATGGACCTTATCCGAGGATTGCCCAAGCTTAAAATGGAGAAGGATCTAGTTTGTCATCCCTGTCATCATGGGAAAATGGTTGCCGCTTCTCACTCACCTGTGACTCAGGTGATGACTTCGTATCCGGGCGAGCTTTTACATTTGGACACTGTAGGTCCAGCTCGGGTACGCTCAGTCGGTGGGAAGTGGTATGCACTTGTGATTGTTGTAGGACCAAAAGTAGCGACCAGAGTGGGGGTGAATGGGCGCCTTAAAAATTCTTTCGAATCAACGGCCTGTTCCCAATACCCAACGCACCTCAAAAATACTACGCAGCAGAAAATAAACAGAAGGCCTAAGTCTAAAGGTTTCTAACCTAGAAGCAACTGATGATAAACAGTGTAAAACTAAAGTGGTGCAACTAGGCAGATGAACAAGATGTAACAGGCCTAAACTTCTCAATGAAATGATCTAAGTATGTGTAAGATGAAAAGAGAAGTTACTGTCCAAATTTGTCTCCTGTTCGGAACTTGGCGAAGCCCCCTTCGCACGTCGAGGTCTGCTTCGGAGGTTGGTGACGGAGCCTGTCCGAGATGCCGAAGATGTCACGGTCTAGCCTAGTTCGAAGTGGTAAGATGCGAAGTGTACTTCGGAGCGAAGTAACACAATGCCGGAGCCTGGTTCGAAGTATGTACTTCGAAGACAAGGCTTCGAACACAGCTTCGAACCAAGAGCTTCGGAGCAAAGTGACAGAGTCAGAGCCTGCTTCGAAGTGCACTTCGAAGACAAAGCTTCGAACACAACTTTGAACGAAAAGCTTCGAACACAACACACAAACGGACAACCTTCGAACAAAGAAGCGAAGCCTGTCACGCGACAGAGAACCAAGTCCGAAGCCAATGCTCTACCTTCGAAAAAAGCAAGCTCCGAAAAGAGAGACGAAGGATGACACGCTACACAGAAGTCAGTGCGAGGCCAAGCGGAGCTACAAGCTTCGAACCCAACTTCGAAACTTGTCGAAGTATGGACTTCGAACAGATAGGGCCGAAGCCGCTTCGCACTGTTGTTCGAAGTATGCAATGCTGATGATCAGAGAAAAAATGCTTCGAAGCTTAGCAGCACAGAACGCAAACCAAATACCGAAGATCGAACGATGCCTTCGAAAGAGATAAATCGAAGCCTACCCCGCGAAACTGAGGGGCTTCGAACAGAGAGTAGCTTCGCTCAAACACACAGCCAAAAAGGTGACAAACCCTGTCAGCCTCGATCGAAAGGCTGTGCAGTAGAAGGTGAAAAGCTGCACAGACTACTGTAGCTACAGGAAAGTAGTACTACTTGCAACAGCAAGAACTAGTACTCAGTTTGTGAAGAACAGAAGCAACAGAAGAAGCTTCTCCTCACGAAATAATTCAGCAGCCCGTAGATAAAGCAATAACTCCCCAAACCAAACAAGTGCACAGATAAATCAGCAGGGACCTAGGCTTTAATGCATCCAAGAGATTAGAGAAAATACCATGGAAAAACAGGAAGGAGCAGAGCCTGGCGGCGCACACAGGAGAGAGAAAACGAGAGAAAAATGACCCAAAGAGTGGATTTGATTTCAGCCCAAAGGGGTAGTCCAAACCTAGGGATTGGGGTCCTATTTATAGGCAGCCCAACACTAGGAATATTCTACCAGCCCCTTAGGGTTTTTACAGACTCAAAAATAAAGGAAAAGACTCTACTGCCCTTAGGAATTTAACAGACACAACTGACTGACTGTGGGCCTAGAGTTACAGATGACATATCCGGAAGCTAAGTTTTCGTAGCTACTACGGCTTCTCTTCTAGATAGTCGGATACAGAATCAACGGTTGTCAGTTTTACGCGCCGAAACTGACAAAGCCTCCACCAGCTTTGCACCAGGTACCCGGATTGGGCCGGCCCGACTCCGCAGGCTCTCTCAGCCCGGCAATCGCTCACGCCCGTGTACCTGAGTCAGTCCTGGTCAACAGCCAATGGGTCTTCCACTGCTTCTAGCCCATGCACCCGGATTGGGCCAGCCCGACTTCGCAGCCTCCTCTGCCCGACAGTCGCTCACTGCCCGTGTACCTGAGTCACACGCGGCCCATGAAACAGCA
>JAAALK010000285.1:19490131-19553209 GCA_019279435.1 Zizania palustris | reverse complement strand
AATGGTCCGGCACCAGGTTTAGCAAAAGAGCTAAACCAGTGTCGAGCCATCTGCTCAAAAGATGGAAAGCAAAAACCATCAAAAGAGTTTGGACCAAAATGCGGCTCAAAGCGCGGTCCTCGGTTTTGCCTAACCCTACGGCCACGAGGTCCAGAACCGTAGCCAACTCGGTCTGGAACTCTGCCGGAACGAACACCCCCACCTGGAGCACGGGCACGAAAACAGTCTCCTCTACACCACCTACACGACGCGGCCTGGCCTCCAGCCTCTCCCCGCGTCGAGGGACACGCAGTCTACCTCCCTGCTGGTAGAACTGCTCCTGATCACTACGATCCCTCTCTGCTCTCTCAACCCGCTTCCTCCTGAAGCAGAACTCCGCAAGATGCCCGTCTCTCTGACAGTACTCACAATGATAGGTAGGCTTCTTGGGATGTGGTTGAGGTTTAGGATTCTTGGGCTTGGTAGTGTTTGGAGTGGTCTTCTTGGGCTGAGAGGGTCCAGGAAGAGAGTCAAGAGAAGTGTGGAGATTTTTGGGCTTTGGAACCCAGATAGGTTTCTTGGGTGGAGCTTTAGGTGGTTCATGGATCACTCCATCCTTGGGCTGACAAGCCTGGGAAGACTCAGTGGAGTGAGTCTTGGGATACCTCTGCTCTGAGTCATTTTACTCCACTCCACTGCCCGGCTAATGGCACTCTCAAAGTCAGCCTTGGTGTAGGTGTAACCTACCCCAAACCCATCCTGCCTCTTGAACTGCTGGATCATCATGCCAAGCTGTGGCTCTCTGGCACTGATCCAACTCAGGATAGAACGGAGGTAAAAGTTCTCATTCTGAGAATTTGCTAGCTCCTCTCTCAAAGAAGCTAGAACCTCCACCTGAGACAAGCAGGTCTCACACTCACTCTCTACTTGGACAGACTTTCCGGCTTTTAGCTTAATCAAATTCCATTCTAAGAGATAGGCAGTTCTCACAAACAGTGGGTGGAACTGACAGTGTCTCAAGCTCTAGCCTAGTCTGGGCAAGCTCAGCTCTCAACCTCTCTAAATCACCCAAATGCTCATCGCCCTTGGATTTCAGCTCAGCTAAGGCAGCTAGATGCGATGGGCAATCAACACACGGTGCGACGACAGTGGCTTGAGCATCTTTCAGCTCCTGCTGAGCGCGTTCAAGCTCAGTGGCCAAAGCGTCCCTCTCATCAACCCTTTCTGTGTACCTGGACTTTAGAGTCGACAGGTCACACAGAAGCACCTCACACTTCGGGCACTCACTGCTATCACCCAAGCAAGGGAAGAAGATAGACTCTCCAATTCTACCACTGGCCACGGCAAGCTCACTCTCTAACTGGTCTATCCTTTTCTTAGCCCCCCTAAGCAGTTTCTCCCGATACTTCAACTCCTGACGATTGCTCTCCAGTAAATCAACAATTTCACGCTCATAAGATGATACCTTGCTGTCGTCGTCGTCGGAGTCGTCGGAGGAGCTCTTTTCTTCTCTATCCCCAAGAGCCATTGAACAGAAGCTCTTGCGGGATCTTCGGCGGCTGGTGTGAGCGGCTCTTCGGCTTGTCTCCGAAGGCCATGAAGCAGAGGCCCGCCGGATCGTCCTTGTCCTTCCCCTTCCTGATGGCGATCTCCTCATCGCTCGAGCTCGATGAAGAGGAAGAAGACGTGGATCTCTTGGAGTAGCTCTTCTCCATCTCGGCGAAGAAGGCCTTGTCGCGCTTCTTGTTCTCTCGCCGGTAGTCCTTCAGGGCCTTCTTGAAGAACCGGGTCTTCGGCTTGCCCTTGTTGAAGGAGGGGCTCTCATGCTTGCCGGAGTCGTGGAAGCTGCTGCCGGTGCCCTTCTTGTATCCACTGCGCTTGGGGCAGTCGGCGATGAAGTGTCCTGGATCACCACATTCAAAGCATCCGGATTTTGTGCAGTGTCTTTTGAACATTCTTCTATCATAGACACGACGCACCCAGTTGTTAAAGAGACACAAATCATCATCTCCCAACAACTCAAGCTGGTCCTCAGTGATAGACATCAAGGAGAACCCAGCACAGCTCACAGCAGAGGGATCAACAGAAGGTGTAGCAAGGGCCAGGGATTTTGATCCAGAGCCAGTGAGATTTGATCTCAACTAGATATCTACCTCAGTGGCCTTCAGCTTGCTAAACAACTCAGAAATGGTCAAGGTATCGTAAGAAGTACTCTCAACGATAGATGATACCTTGATCTCCCAGATCTTTGGGTCCAAGGTATGAAGAACCTTGAGCGCCTGCTCGTGATCTGAGACTAACTGAGCACCCTCAGCCTTGTTGTCCCGAAGCTTGTTAATGATCGACTGAAAGCGACCAAACAAAGCCTCAACAGATTCACCCGGCTTCTGTGTGAAATTCTCATATTCACGCCGGTAGGTCTGATAGAGCCGAGCCTTGACCTGTGTGTTCCCTCATGGTGTGCCTTGAGGGTAGCCCAGATCTCTCTCGCAGTGGAGAGATGACTCACACGCTCAAACTCAGTGGGACCTAAACCAGAAAACAAAATGTTCACAGCCTTACTGTTGCTCAGATGCTGAGCAATGATACCAGCAGTACCATGCTCAGTGACTGGCAAAATGACAAACGTGCTGTGAACGCAAATGTCCCATATGTCCAAACCCTAGCTCATGAGATAGGCTCGCATGCGAGTCTTCCAATAATTATAGCCATAGGCTTCCAAGGACGGGACCTTGCCACGAGACGTCATAGTCACTACTGGGGTTTAGAACCGGTTAAGGTATGGAAAAACCCTAACCTCGCTCTGATACCACTTGTAGGACCGAAAGTAGCGACCAGAGGGGGGGTGAATGGGCGCCTTAAAAATTCTTTCGAATCAACGGCCTGTTCCCAATACCCAACGCACCTCAAAAATACTACGCAGCAGAAAATAAACAGAAGGCCTAAGTCTAAAGGTTTCTAACCTAGAAGCAACTGATGATAAACAGTGTAAAACTAAAGTGGTGCAACTAGGCAGATGAACAAGATGTAATAGGCCTAAACTTCTCAATGAACTGATCTAAGTATGTGTAAGATGAAAAGAGAAGTTACTGTCCAAATTTGTCTCCTGTTCGGAACTTGGCGAAGCCCCTTCGCACATCGAGGTCTGCTTCGGAGGTTGGTGACGGAGCCTGTCTGAGATGCCGAAGATGTCACGGTCTAGCCTAGTTCGAAGTGGTAAGATGCGAAGTGTACTTCGGAGCGAAGTAACACAATGCCGGAGCCTGGTTCGAAGTATGTACTTCGAAGACAAGGCTTCGAACATAGCTTCGAACCAAGAGCTTCGGAAGCAAAGTGACAGAGTCAGAGCCTGCTTCGAAGTGCACTTCGAAGACAAAGCTTCGAACACAACTTTGAACCAAAAGCTTCGAACACAACACACAAACGGACAACCTTTTGAACAAAGAAGCAAAGCTTGTCACGCGATAGAGAACCAAGTCCGAAGCCAATGCTCTACCTTCGAAAAAAGCAAGCTCCGAAAAGAGAGACGAAGGATGACACGCTACACAGAAGTCAGTGCGAGGCCAAGCGGAGCTACAAGCTTCGAACCCAACTTCGAAACTTGTCGAAGTATGGACTTCGAACAGATAGGGCCGAAGCCCCTTCGCACTGTTGTTCGAAGTATGCAATGCTGATGATCAGAGAAAAAATGCTTCGAAGCTTAGCAGCACAGAACGCAAACCAAATACCGAAGATCGAACGATGCCTTCGAAAGAGATAAATCGAAGCCTACCCCGCGAAACTGAGGGGCTTCGAACAGATAGTAGCTTCGCTCGAAACACAGCCAAAAAGGTGACAGACCCTGTCAGCCTCGATCGAAAAGGTTGTGCAGTAGAAGGTGAAAAGCTGCACAGACTACTGTAGCTACAGGAAAGTAGTACTACTTGCAACAGCAAGAACTAGTACTCAGTTTGTGAAGAACAGAAGCAACAGAAGAAGCTTCTCCTCACGAAATAAATTCAGCAGCCCGTAGATGAAGCAATAACTCCCCAAACCAAACAAGTGCAACAGATAAAATCAGCAGGGACCTAGGCTTTAATGCATCCAAGAGATTAGAGCAAATACCATGGAAAAACAGGAAGGAGCAGAGCCTGGCGGCGCACACAGGAGAGAGAAAACGAGAGACAAAATGACCCAAAGAGTGGATTTGATTTCAGCACAAAGGGGTAGTCCAAACCCTAGGGATTGGGGTCCTATTTATAGGCAGCCCAACACTAGGAATATTCTACCAGCCCCTTAGGGTTTTTACAGACTCAAAATAAAGGAAAAGACTCTACTGCCCTTAGGAATTTTTACAGACACAACTGACTGACTGTGGGCCTAAAGTTACAGATGACATATCCGGAAGCTAAGTTTTCGTAGCTACTACGGCTTCTCTTCTGGATAGTCGGATACAGAATCAACGGTTGTCAGTTTTTACGCCGAAACTGACAAAGCCTCCACCAGCTTTGCACCAGGTACCCGGATAGGGCCGGCCCGACTCCGCAGCTCTCTCAGCCCGGCAATCGCTCACCGCCCGTGTACCTGAGTCAGTCCTGGTCAACAGCCCAATGGTCTTCCACTGCTTCTGGCCCATGCACCCGGATTGGGCCAGCCGACTTCGCAGCCTCCTCTGCCCGACAGTCGCTCGCTGCCCGTGTACCTGAGTCACACGCGGCCCATGAAACAACAGATCTCTTCTTCTTCTTCAGTCCTCTTTGACTATCGTTGACAATGACTCATCACTTCTGGAGCCATGAGGCCCACGCTATTCAGCATGGCTCCTCAATTGTTGACGACTTTTCTCGATTCTCGTGGGTTTTCTTTTTGGAGTCTAAGGATGAAACTTTTCATTTTGTCCATAACCTGATTTGAAGCTGAAGAATGAAAACAATGGTCGAATGCGAGCAATTCGCTCCGACAATGGCTCTGAGTTCAAGAACTCTCAGTTCGTCAGCTTTTGTAGTGATCAGGGTCTGGACCATCAGTTTTCTTCTCCTTACACTCCCCCACAGAACGGCGTTGTGGAACGAAAGAACCGCACGCTAGTTGAGATGGCAGGACGATGCTCGATGAGCACAGGACTCCTAGGCGTTTTTGGGCTGAAGCCATGAATATGGCTTGCTATCTGGCCAACCGCATTTTTCTTAGAGCTTACCTAGGTAAGACCTCATATGAGTTACGGTTTGGTAGACAGCCCAAGGTGAGCCACTTGCGAGCGTTTGGCTGCAAGTGCTTTGTGCTCAAGAAGGGAGGGCACTTGGACAAGTTTGAGTCTCGTTGCTGGGATGATGTTTTTCTTGGTTACGCTTTGCATTCTCGAGGTTTTCGTGTTTGGAACCTCGAATCCCAGCTACTTGTCGAGACTTGTGAAGTTTCATTTGATGAGTCCTTGCCTTCTTTGACTCCTTCTTTTGAGCTTTCTGGTGATGATGAGCTCGGAGAGTCCATCTTCGAGGAAGATGAGGATACTCCAGCTGCTGATGAGGGTGGGCCTTCTGCATCCCCCGTTGAGCCCACACCTTCTGAGACTTCGACTGATAATGA
The DNA here is from genome assembly GCA_019279435.1 of Zizania palustris. NCBI lineage: Eukaryota > Viridiplantae > Streptophyta > Magnoliopsida > Poales > Poaceae > Zizania > Zizania palustris. The sequence continues at coordinate 19,547,665 of JAAALK010000285.1, read as the reverse complement.
GGGCGGACCACTGATCACTTCTTCCACTTCGATCGAGCCCCCTCAGTCAAGTCCAGAGGTGCCTGCTGCTGACTCCGGTGAGGTGACTTCGGATCACCAGGGAACCCGAGCAGTTTAGCGTGATCACCCCTCAGAGCTCATCATTGGTGATTTGACTGAGAGAACTTTGTGTTCTTCTGCCTCTCTTGTTGTGTTTGCTGAATCTGCGTTTGTTGCATCTTTGAGCCCAGAGACGTTTCTCATGCTCTTTCTGATTCTAATTGGATTAATGCTATGCAAGAAGAGCTTGAGAATTTTGTCCGTAATCGGGTTTGGACACTAGTTGAGCCGCCACCAGGATGCAACCCCATAGGCACCAAATGGGTATTCAAGAACAAACAAGGTGAAGATGGGTTGTGGTGCGCAACAAGGCTCGACTAGTTTCCCAGGGTTATTGCCAGAAGGAAGGTATTGACTTTGAAGAAACCTTCGCTCCTGTTGCCCGTCTTGAGTCCATTCGCATTCTTTTAGCTTTTGCCGCTTCGAAGGGTTTTAAGCTTTTTCAAATGGATGTTAAGAGTGCTTTTCTGAACGGGTACATAGAAGAGGAGGTTTATGTTAGGCAACCCCCAGTTTTGAGAACCCTAAGTTTCCTCGACATGTTTTTAAGTTGCACAAAGCTTTATACGGGTTAAAGCAAGCCCCCAGGGCTTGGTATGACCGGTTGAAGCAATTTTTGTTGGGGAAGGGCTTTGTGATGGGGTCTGTGGACAAAACTCTCTTTTTGCTCAGAGTTGCTTCAGACTTCTTAGTTGCTCAGATTTACGTGGACGACATTATTTTTGGCGGTACTACTAATGATCTTGTGTCCAAGTTTTCTGAGCAGATGCACAGTGAGTTTGAGATGAGCCTCATGGGTGAGCTTAAGTATTTCCTAGGGCTCCAGATCAAGCAGACCAAGGACGGCACCTTCATCCACCAAGGTAAGTACACTCGTGATATGCTTAAGAAATTTGACTTTGGTGGTGAATTGAAGCCGCAGATGACCCCGATGAGCACTTCTGGGGGTCTGGACAAGGATGAGAGCGGTGTCAAGGTCAATGAAAGGGAGTTTCGAGGGATGATCGGTTCGCTGTTTTACTTGACGGCAACAAGACTGGACATTCAGTTCGCCGTGGGACTTTGCGCGCGTTTTCAGTCTTCACCACGCGCGTCTCACCGGTAGGCTGTCAAGCGCATTTTTAGGTATCTCACTTATGCGCCCGATCTCGGTCTTTACTATTCAGCATCATCATCTCTTGATCTATCTGGCTTTTCGGATGCCGACTTTGGTGGGTGCCGGTTGGATCGCAAGTCGACTTCCGGTACTTGCCAGTTTCTTGGTTCATCTCTTGTCTCTTGGTCTTCTCGAAAGCAATCTGGAGTTGCTCTTTTGACCACAGAGGCTGAGTACGTAGCTGCTGCTAGCTGCTGCTCACAGTTGGTTTGGATGATTTCCACTCTACGAGATTTTGGGTTGTTCTTTCCTACCAGGGTTCCATTGTTTTGCGACAGCACCAGTGCTATTAGTGTAGGGAAAAACCCATGTCTTCATTCAAAAACCAAACACATTGATGTGTGCTTTCACTTCTTGCGGGATCAATATGAGAAAGGTGTCATTGACCTTGTTCATGTTGATACCCATCATCAGTTGGCTGACATTTTTACCAAACCCCTAGATCAGTCTACATTCGAGCGTTTACGAGGGGATTTGGGTGTTGTGTATCCTTTCTAGGATACTTTGTGTCAGTTTTCTTTCTTCTTTACTCCTTTCTTGAGTCTTTCTGTGTGTGTTCATATCTTGCATATTCACATATCACACTTTTGAGCCTGCTTCTGTTATATGATTGAACTGCTTTACTTATTCTAGCTGGTACATGCTTTTGATTACTTGTCAATGATCATGCTTTGGTTCAGTTCACTTGATATGTCTGATATCTGTCATATGCATGGCTTTTATGCTTTAAACTTGAAAACTTAATCACCATTGCTTCTGGTAACTAGCATGTGTAGGCTGAATGCTTTTGTTATCTGTTATATGCCTTGTAGCTAGTTCCTCACATAGATGCAGATATGCAACTTGGACATCTTTATGCTTTAACATGGAAAATGTGCTATAAAAATGATAAAAACCAAAAATTGAATGAGAATTCCATGCCTTTTTATGCTTGAGTTGAAAAGATCCAAGTGGGTTTGCCTTGTCGCATTGCATTGTTCTGGACTGCTTACCATAGCACTTTGGTATGAACTAGGACAGTGTAGTGTGTGCCAAGACCAATGTCTTAAGCTTCTGATGGTCCAGTTCTGGCCTAGGCTTGACTTGGTCGGTTAGCATAAGGTTTGACATGCAAATAACCCTTGGCAAAAATGAAAAGGAAAATGAAAAAGCCTGAAATTTAAAAAGACAACAAGTTTGCTAAAGCACTTTGTTTTGGACGATGCTTATCTTGGTAGATATCAGTTAGCTTCTGCATCTCATGCTTTACCTTGCTTGTTAACGGGAAAATGTGGTGATGCTTTTGTTTGCAAAAACTGAAAAATGCGTGCTAAATGACTTTCATTAGATATCATCTGTTGCACTGATCATGCCATGTGTCTTAGACAGTATCTATTTTGCTATACCTGTTAGATGTTGTAACTGCAGTCAATCATATCTGAGAAGCATGCTTTCTACACTCCACCTGCACCCCAGTTGCATTCACTGCATATTTTGAGGGGGAGTTGCATTTCAGGGGGAGTCTGGGTCTCTATTGAGTGCTTGATGAGTTCACTTGTCAACAAGGGGGAGAAAATTTGGGATCAGAGTTTAAGGAGGAGTTCTTACTCTATTGATATCCTTGTTATTCTGAAATCGCACTCATTTTGAGCTTTTACGTTTTGGTTAACCATAATGACCGTTTCTTACTTTTGGTTGGCTTTTGGTCATTAGGGTTAAACTTTACCTTATTTTTCTTCTTCTTTGTTTTCTTGTGTTTTGTTTTCGTGTTTCCACATTTGTTCGCAGGTGCTGAAGAGCTGTGAAAAGAGGAGTGTTGACAATGCACTCATCAAGGGAGAGATTGAGGAGCCATGCTGAATAGCGTGGGCCTCATGGCTCCAGAAGTGATGAGTCATTGTCAACGATAGTCAAAGAGGACAAAAGAAGAAGAGATCTGCTGTTTCATGGGCCGCGTGTGACTCAGGTACACGGGCAGCGAGCGACTGTCGGGCAGAGGAGGCTGCGAAGTCGGGCTGGCCCAATCCGGGTGCATGGGCCAGAAGCAGTAGAAGACCCACTGGGTTGTTGACCAGGACTGACTCAGGTACACGGGCGGTGAGCGATTGCCGGGCTGAGAGAGCTGCGGAGTCGGGCCGGCCCAATCCGGGTACCTAGTGCAAAGCCGGTGGAGGCTTTGTCAGTTTCGGTCCAAAACTGACAACCGTTGATTCTGTATCCGACTGTCCAGAAGAGAAGCCGTAGTCGCTACGAAAACTTAGCTTCCGGATAAGTCATCTGTAACTCTAGGCCCACAGTCAGTCAGTTGTGTCTGTAAAAATTCCTAAGGGCAGTAGAGTCTTTTCCTTTATTCTTAAGTCTGTAAAAACCCTAAGGGGCTGGTAGAATATTCCTAGTGTTGGGCTGCCTATAAATAGGACCCCAATCCCTAGGGTTTGGACTACCCTTTTGGCTGAAATCAAATCCTCTCTATTGGGTCACTTTTTGTCTCTTGCCTTGCCTCTCTCTTCTCTGGTTCCCTGCTTGCGCCGCCAGGAAACTTTGCCCCTATGTTTAATGCCTTGCTTTAATGTTGAAGTAAATGCCCTATTTCGTTGTGTGCTGCATCTGCAAAGGTTTTAATTGGCTTCATTTCATTAGCATAGCAAGTTTTCCCGTGATTTTTTTGAGGCTTTGGAGGCTTCGGCTGGGTGTGTTCTTCACTCTAGTAGTACTAGTTCTTGCTGTTGCAAGTAGTACTACTTCCCTGCAGCTACAGTGTTCTGTGCAGCTTTTCACCTTCTACTGCACAGCTTTTTGATCGAAGCTGACAGGGTCCATTACCTTTTCTGCATGTGTTTCTGGCGAAGTCTCTCTCTGTTCGAAGCCCCTCAGCTTCGTGAGGCAGGCTTCGGTCTAACACCTTCGAAGGCTACGGTCGATCTTCGATTTTTGTTTGTGTTCTGGGCTGCTAAGCTTCGAAGCATTTTCTGATTGTCAGCATCGCATACTTCGAACGATAGTGCGAAGGGGCTTCGGCTCTATCTGTTCAAAGTCCATACTTCAACAAGTTTCGAAGTTGGGTTCGAAGCTTGTGGCTCGGCTAAGCTTCGCACTGACCTCTGTGTGGCGTGTCACCTTTCGCCTCTCTTTTCGGAGCTTGCTCTTTTCGAAGGTAGAGCATTGACTTCGGACTTGGTTTTCTGTCGTGTGGCAGGCTTCGCTTTTTGTTCGAAGATTGTTCGTTTGTGTGCTGTATTCGAAGCTTTCTGTTCGAAGGTTTCACCTCGAAGCTTTCGGTTCGAAGTTGTGTTCGAAGTCTTGTCTTCGAAGTGCGAACTTCGAAGCAAGCTCCGACTCTGTTACTTCGCTCCGAAGCATACTTCGCTCCCTGCTCCTTCGAACTAGGCTAGAACCAAATACCTTCGGCTTCTTCGACATGTCGCGCAACTGATCTCCGAAGCAGGCTCCGTCACCAACCTCCAAATCAGACCTCGACGTGCGAAGGGGGCTTCGCCAAGTTCCGAACAGGAGACAAATTTGGACAGTAACTTCTCTTTTCATCTTACACATACTTAGATCATTTCATTGAGAAGTTTAGGCCTGTTACACCTTGTTCATCTGCCTAGTTGCACTACTTTAATAGATCTCAGTTATCATCAGTTGCTTCTAGGTTAGAAACCTTTAGACTTAGGCCTTTTGTTTATTTTCTGCTGCATAGTCTTTTCTGAGGTGCGTTGGGTATTGGGAACAGGCCATTGATTCGAAAGAATTTGTAAAGGCGCCCATTCACCCCCCCCCTCTGGTCGCTACTTTTGGTCCTACACTCTTGAGACTGAAGTTTCCTTGAGTAAAATAATCTCTGATCTTAGAAATACTTCAAATCTATGCTCCTGGAGATTTTGGCGTCCGGAGAAACCAACTCCGAAGTAGGATTAGTAATCCACTCAAGTGGTGCTTGGCGAAAAAGGGGCACCAAATGGAGCAGCTCGGTTCAATGGAGTGCTTGTGAGCCCCATCAAGCAAGGAGACGCATGCTCCCGTGAACTGGCGTCTTGTCAAATTTGACAGTTGTGTAAATTTCTAAGGCTATCTTTCGGACAAGAGTTTAGTAAAATAAACTACAAGCGTCAATTTGTGCTTTAATATCTTCTATTGGATCTTCAACCATCGGCGGTATGGCTACTACTCTAGAAATATGTTGATCGGTGTGATCAATACCGAAGATTGCTTTGAAGGGCGTCCTAGGCAACCATGACAGATCATGGAGTCGAACTGCCGAATGAAGGTCTTATAAATAGTTCTTTTGAAGGCACTTTATTCCTTTGCATACTTGAAACTTTCATCTTTCATCTTTTTCCTTTAGCCCTTTGAGACCAAGTTTTGGTGGTTGTTGATAGCAAAAAATGGCATTAATGGTAAAGATTGTCAAAATATCAATTTTGGTAATTTGGGCTGAAAATACACATGTCTTGGATCGGGCTGAAGCCCTACAGAGCCGAAGGCCCATCAAAGTTGTGGGCTTCGGAAGCTTCCAGCAGGCCTTCTACCTTCGGCCCGAAGGCCTTCGGAGGCCCGCCTCACCGAAGCTTCGACTCGAGGAGCAGGCTTCAGTAGGCCTGGCCGAAGGCCCACTTCGGGCAGGATTTCAGAGATAGAGTTTGAGTCTGATTCTGACTAATTTTATCCCTACGTATAATTAGGTCGAATCTTAACAAATTAATCTTAGAGATTAGAAGTATAGCCCCTATAAATATAGGGGTGAGTCCGGTTCATTAAGCCCCCCAACACAAATCAACACAAAGCCCTAGCTTTGAATCGTACCTTTACTTTTACCTTTACTTTTCTGCAACCTTCGCGGGTTTTCCTGGAAGCCCTCCGTCGGCCACTTCGGAACGGTGGTAATCCTTGTTACTTCACTTGTGAAGTATCCGTTAATATACGTAACAGATTGCTATCACCTTGTTCCTTCGCCTATGAAGTATCCGCTAATCTGCGTAACAGATTGCTACCTTCGCTCTCTAGTGCAACACTTAGCAGAATTCGGTCCCCAGGATGAATTGGCACTTGATCTCTATTCTGTTGCAGGTTTCCATGTTCGGAGCGACTTTGCTGGAGGTGTCTAGAGCCAAGAGATTGTTTTCGAAGGCTACCAGAACACCCCTCGATGGGAATACTGCTTCGACTACCCGTGCTAGACCATCATGTTGTTGTAAGTTTGACCGAGTCCCGCGCGCCAGCTCGCTTCGCAACAGGCTTTGTCACGACAGGCTTTGCCACATTCATACCCTGCGTTAGATGAAGTCACGCCCACGCATTGCGTTCGAGTTATTTTATCGTGTCAAAGACTTCGCGCCTAACCCTGCTATTCGAAGGTGTTTGTCGCGTCAAGATCTATTCGGAGCCCGCCTTAGGCCAAATCAGTCTGAACGCCGAAGGCACCCTTCGGCGGGACCCTTCGCATTAGACGCCAAAGGTACCCTTCGGCGATACCCTTTGCTCTGTATACTTCAGATCAGTCAGGCTCTGCTCGGCTTACTGATTTATTCTGTTTGATATATTTATTTTCAGCTAATTGGATTATTATTGTGTGATCTGATTACCTAGCGACTCCAGTCCCCTTACCACGGTTAAGGGTAGTCGGAATGCGATGTCGGTGTTGTGTTATGCTTAGACTTGTCCCTAAGTATCCGCATACTTTGGGATCGTCGAACTGACCCAAGTGCGGGGGCACGTTTTCGTGTCAACAGTGGTGTCTCACAATCCTTGCCGCCATTGCCTGTGTGAGATCTATTACTGCTAGGCAAGGCAACTCTTCAACCTTCGTCTGGTCCATTCTTCGAGAGCCACTCAGTTTGCTACCATGGATACCCAAGAAGTAGCAAACCGGTCTGAGGAGTTTTGGATGTCAAATGTCGATGAGAAGTTGATCGGTGCACTAGAGGAGAAGGGAGTTCATCCAGCAATGGAGTTGGCTTTGTGGTGCTCGGTGGTCGGTGAGACATTTCCAACCCCTAACACCAAGGAAATAGTGGTCTTCGAGTCCTTCTTTCTTCGTGGGTTCGGCTTATCGACCCATCCTTTCTTTTGAGGCATTCTTTACCATTATAACATTTCCCTTTGGCATTTTAACCCCAACTCCATTCTGCACATCGCCATTTTTGTTCATCTTTGCGAAGCTTTTCTTTCCATTCATCCACATTTCAATCTTTTCCGCCATTATTTTTCCTTGAGGATGAACACCAAGAAGATGGTGTTCGGTGGGTGCGACTTGTAGATGAGAGCTGGGAAGGCAACCGAGTACATTTTGGTGATGCTCCCTTCTTCAAACAAGGGCTGGCACTCGGGTTAGTTTTATGTTGCCAACCACGAGCTGACCCTTTCACCAGACATCGATCGGCAACGACTACGATGCTCACTTGGACCAATCGTTGTCCAATGGAGGATTAGGGCTACAAGGATGAGCTGGTGACAATGATCAAGGAGCTACAAGCGACAAATCCGACGTGCATCCATGTGACATATAGCTTGATGTTCTGAAGGGTAGAGCCGCTGAAGTTAAGAGCACACCCAGCCTATGAGTACTCGAGATTTGAGGACTCGACTCGAGAGATGACTGAGCCTCTACTGGATGAGGAGGTCAAAGCTAATATTCACTAGTCAGCTTGGAGCCAACCTGGATGCCAACCTCAGGCTTTTCTGACTTCAACATCCCCGACCCTTGGTACATACCATCTTCTTCTTTTGATTTTGATTTTTGATGGTGTCACCTGCCGGGTGCTGAATGCTTCATCACACAGGGCCGAGAAGCGTTCTGGCCATGTACGCCATTGCCAGACCAACCCCTAGGAGTTGTACAGAAGAGGAAGGGTAAAGAAATAGGCCCTTCTTCTTCTTCAAAGAGAATGAAGATGATGATCGGAGCATCTCAAGCGACGCCTAAGATGGTGTCATATTTTGTTTGAGAAGTGGGTGCTGACTCAGATAATTCTGAGGGGCACCATTGAGTGGCGGCGCTTCGATGTTGTCATCTTTCAAATCACCACCACCACCATCACCGACTCTTCCACCACTCTTCCCACCAGTCAGAGCGATTTTGGGCTCAAGTCAGCTGGTGGGGATGATGACCTTTCGGAGGTCAGGACGGTGAGTTTTCTTGCTATTGGTTTGAATCAAGTATTTAAAGTTAATTCATCTTTGACCTTCTTGTTGTTTTTGACAGAGGCCTGTGCCATCGATCGACTTGACTGTGGCCAATCCGGATGTCACTGTTGCCCCCACCACTGACATTGTCGTGTACACAAGGGTAGCTAGCTATGGGTGAGATGAGGCGAGTGGGTCGCCTATGGCAATCTCTCTAACCGCCGCCAGGCAAAGAGGGGTACACTAGGACCAGTGCAATAGATCTTGGCATCAGGCTCAACCGTGCCAATCTTGGTGCAGCCGAGTGCTGTAGTGGCGAGTGCGTCAACATCCACCGGTCCATCAGTGATGTTGGAGATCGACGGTCCGGAAATTTAGGATGAACTTCCTTCGGTGCAACCAAAGGTGTTCGATCCCGATTCTAGGGGGGCATGCTTCAGCCTTCCGTGGGTGTGTCGGTCGGTCGACCCTCTTAGCTGGTCGAGAGAGGCATGGCTGAATGCCTCAAAGTTTTTGGCCTATTCGGTCGAGACACTACCATGAGTAATCCCTACAAGCGTTAACTTCATATGTAGGATTTAACATATATTTTTATACTAACTTGCTTCTGCTTTTTAGCAACTCCTTGTTAGCTGACTAGCTTCTGACTTGGAGAAGACGGAGAGGGATAAGAATATCCTTCATGGTCGTCTCAAGTATCAGTCCCATGGTAAGTGTATGTCCACTTTTCATTGTTGATCTCGAGCATCCATGCTAGCAGACCAATCGGTCTCCATGACTGAACAAGCCTTGGCCGAGAGTGATGAAGCCACTACTAAAGCGGCGCACGCAAAGGCCAAAATTCATGAGATTGAAAAACAGTTCAAGGAATCTGAGGCCACCAGCGCCTGGTGGTCGGGTGAAAATAGTACGTAATCACTTTCTTGTACATTTTGATTATAATCTCTTTTGAAGTACTATCTAAAACAATATTATGATTTGCATGACTTCATCGACGAGTAGGTGCCCAATTCGCCTACCTCGAGTTGCACTTGAGTGGTACTCGGGCGCAGCGATATCACTTAAATGTTCAAGCAGTTGTGCTCACCAAGATGATTGATAGTGATCCATCTGGCACCGAGTGGTCGAAAGAGCAGTCAATTGAGCGGCTCTAGGGGTCGATGACACGTCCGAGGGAGAATTCCTAGGGCATCGCTCGATTGGCAGCCACACACACACTCAGGATTGTCCGAGCACAGGTATCCTAGGATCGATTTGAAGCACTACTTTCGCACAGGCATCCTCACCGAGCAACAATGCGTCTATCTTTTCACTACCGGACTACAGCCCCCATCCAGCCTCGACGTCGAACTTCACAACCTACAATCCCTCACCATCACCATGAGTTTGACCCGTAAACTGGAACTCCGCAACAAGTGCATCATCGCCCTTGTCCCGACACCATCGTGCCATGTGGACTTATGCCCACGTTGCCGACCCAATCGGTGCTACTAGCACCCCACCACCGACCTCTGACAACGCCGGTCACGGTAGAGGACCGACCTATATAAAACGGCGGTTTTGGCCAGAGATGGAGTGTCGTCGTCTCAGACTCTACTTCAACTGCAATGAAAATTTTAAGGAAAAATATTCACATGTCATTATAATTTTCAGAAATTGCCTATATGCCATTGTCAGTGACTGTAGCGGCCCCCATCTATCAGTGACACATCGATGATATATTGACAAACCGTAAAAATTATAATGACACGGAAAAAAATAACCCAAATTTTAACCGCAACCATGCCTTCTTGCCATCAATAACCACTCTACACCAACCGACCATACGGCAGAGCCGCATATCGCCATGTATACGAGACGATGCAAGTGGGTTTACCAATGGGTGGCGCTTAGACGACGGTGCCAGCATCTCCTGTTCTCTAGGCGAAAGCATTGGTGAGTCCCCATGCCCTAGCCACGCGGCCAACTCTCCAGTCCAAGCCTCAAAGGGGAATCTAGGCGGGTGCTCGCTCCTGGCGTCGACGGCCGAGAGTTTGCGGCCAACCCAGGCCCCTAAGATCTTTCAATGTTTCAGTGGTATGTGCTTCTTATAGATTTTGGCTTCATGGTGTTCCAGAAATCAGAAATTGCAAGCTTCTTCTACATCCGTTACAATGGCCCAATTTTTTCTATACAATAGAATAGTAGTTGATACAGTGGAGGATATTACAAGGGTGAATAATCAACCGTACACCCCCACCACCTCAGGCAATTGACGTGGACAAAATATATCTACACCATGTACAACAAAGTACAATCTCAGATGACTCGTTATATTCATAGGTACTACTAGCTAGTGTCCAGTTCTTGCAATCTTTTTCACTAACTAATCGCAGTCGTTCTCGCATGCGTCTACCCCACTTTTAGGGGCCGTAACTGATGAAACTCACTCACCGTGGCTGCAACTGCAAACCAGTCAAGATTCAGGGCAAAGTGGCTCGATTTCTATGGACAGACCTCTTTGGAACTCCACGTAAGGGTATGCCATTGGAATGTCATCGCCATCGATTCTCCATCTGCACGGCACCAGAAAAGAAGAATGATAATCAGCCAACACTGCGACATGGATATTCAGTATGTACATTTAAACACAGTACTCTAACAGCAACATGAGTTGCTTAACCATGTCTTTTGATCTTGTCACATACAGATTTTGGCAGATTAATAATGAACCTAGCATTTTTAGTTTGATCATACTGCAGCATATTTTATCTTGTATGGTAGCCCTCAACTCAACTTGCATAGCCTACCTATTGAAAACTCCATGCGGTCATGTTTGTACTGTGTGTTGTTATCTGATCCTATGGTCTACACTCTACAGAGCCCATTTTGAAAAATGCACGAGATAGCTGAGTTCAGACTGGCGGTCCTTTGCAGACAAAAAACACAAATAATTTGTCTAGTTACTGTCATGGCCTTCTTGCCATTACTTACTAGTACGTATTATTAGTCTGGGAGTGGTAACTGTATCAATCTGTTTTCCTGTTCATGTTTGCCTCGTCAGTTTTTTAGCCTATTTAAAAACAACTTTGACTAACAATTAAGCTAAAAATGTTTAAGTTTAGCGTTATGCATGTCATATAGTTTGATTGATATTTAAAAGTATGTCTATATGATGTTGTATCAATAGTTATTGATGATATATAGTAAAAGTAACTAATGTTTAATGTTCTAAGTTGAAGATCATGTGAAAACTTATGTCTTATATTTTGGAATGGAGGTAGTATCTTCTACTCGGGTAGGACAAAGATGCCCTTTTGTTTTACCTAAAATTGAGCACAAGGTGATGGAGGAAGAAAGCAGCCTCTACTTTGGCAAGCTCTGATCCAGGGCAGAGCCGGGGGCCTCCGCCGAACGGTGTAAACTTCTTGCTTGTCCCTTGGCTCGTGCCCTGTTGCATCAATCAGACCATTAGCTTCATGGGTGAAACTAAGAAAAGGAAGCAAAACCAAGAATGCTGGTTTTGAATGAGAGGAATCGTGGTTAGGACTTAGGACCATGTACAGAAGGCATTACAGCCAAAGGGAGCTTGCTTGGCATCTGAAGACACCAGAATAGTTGCGAGTAATTATGTTGGATGCTCACTAACAAAAGGTAGCAATTAGTTAGAGAACACCCTTTAAAGAAGATTCTTCAAGGATAAGCTCTCCTGATAGGTGCTCTAAACTTTTCAATTAAGAAGTAAGTTGTCACCGGCAAGGGTTTCCACAGGATTAGTACGTACTAATGTCTCAAACTATATTTAAAAGATGTAGATAGTTGAGGACCTCTCCGTCGCGGTGAAGAGGCACGAATACAAGAAGGCAATAGCCAAGCTGAATACTCGACGACCTAAATCGTCGGTCAGGCTCTGTTAATATAGTCCCCGGATCTAATAACTAACAAACCAATCCAACTCTAATCTGATTACAATACTTCTAATAACTAACAAACCAATCCTAATCTGATTACAATACTTAGCCATTAAGACTCCTAACCAAAATCTGATCTATAATTTTATCTGCTACAATATTGCGGTACTGTTCACGGGCTGGAGGGCTTGGGCCTAGCCCAGTTCCTACCCGTGACACTTCACCCCCCTAAAAACGCAGCTCGTCCTCGAGCTGCTGAGTTGTTGACCCCGTTGTCGCCCACCACTACGATGACGACGGCGTGGAGGAGATGCTGACGACGGCGTCGGCCACGCCGGTCGGCAGCACTGCTCCATGCGTGGAAGTAGCAGCCCACGCAGTGTCCAGTAGCGGTGTCACGCCGTGCAGGGCAGTGATGACCGACGATAGTGGAGCGGCGTGCAGGGGTCTGTGGTGGACCCATAGAGGGATTGGGCGATGACGTTGTAGGCACGGGCCACCTCCTTGGTGGAATCGAAGGTGCCCAACCAGATGTGGTCTTCTTCGCTGGGACTCGAATCTTGTCGGCGTAGCGCCCAGGCGACAGCTTCAGCTGCTTTAACTCCAACGTTGTGGGGTGCATCTCGGAGGCGAAAGCAGAGGTGGCCCGCAGCAGAGGGAGCTCGGCTAGGGCTTGGCCAGTGGCTACGTATCCCTTCCCTCCTCCCTTTCGATGGCATCTAGGCGTTGCATAATAGCCTTCAGCATGTCATCGATGGTGCTCCCCAAACCGGTGCCAGACTGGGAATTCATTGTAGCGGATGGTGAATCTGAGCCGTCTGATACCAAGTTGTAACCGGCAGGGGTTTCCACTGGATTAGTAGGTACTAATCGTCTCAAACTATATTTAAAAGATGTAGATGGTCGAGGGCTTGGACCTCTCCATCACGGCGGCGCCGTTGCGGCGACGCGGCGAAGAGGCAGGGATACAAGAAGGCAATAGCTAAACTGAATACTCGACGACCTAAACCCTCAGTGAGGCTCTGTTTATATAGTACAGAGTCCCCGGATCTATCAACTAACAAACCAATCCAACTCTAATGTGATTACAATACTTCTAACAACTAACAAACCAATCCTAATCTGATTACAATACTTAGTCATTAAGACTCCTAACCAAAATCTGATCTATAATTTTATCTGCTACAGTACCGCGGTACTGTTCACGTGAACAATACCCGCAGTACTGTTCATGGGCTGGAGGGCTTGGGCCTAGCCCACTTCTTACCCGTGATATAAGTATTATAGAAACGTATGTTATATATGCAAAAGTTAAACTTCACAACCTAACTGGTCTAATCATTATTCATTAGTTCATTAATAATATACATGTTCTTGTATCAACTTCTAAGGAGTTTATATTCACTGTTTGTGAAAAACAAACATACCTCCCATCTGCAGGGCTGAAACTGTTGGGCATTTCCATGAAGTGAGGGGTTCAAATGAACAGCACTGAAAACAGGTAGGACCTTCCAACCAGAAGGAATCAGATACTCTGCAACAGGGCAATAAAAAAACATGGTGAGCATCTTCTAGAAAAAGTCAAGGTGTTTTAGGACTAACGATGCTTAAAAAATCAGTAATAAAGGTGCAACCATCCCCTTTGCCTGATCCATTATCATGTGATGAGCACAATGGAATCTTCAACAAAAGCGTCAAGTAGGGTTAATTACCTTTGTATCTGACATCTTTGAGAGCCTTTCTGTGGACAAACTTGACAATGTTGCCACATCTCAGTGCCTCATTGATAACCTGCATGGGCATAGCATACGCATCATCACACAATTTCCATTATTGCAGAACAAGTACCTTCTGCCCTTTTCACTCTTATGTTACCAGATTCTTTCTTTCTTTTTTGCTTGATTCAAAACTGCACATATGGGTAGGCATACGGTCCATACGGAGAATTGGTCCGAATATGAGTAAACCTCATATTTGGAGGAGGGTCACATATTTGTCTAGATTTCTGATAATAGAAAAAAGGTGTTCCTGGCTTACTCACCAAACCTAAAGTATGCATTGAATGATCATCTTACATGTTGGGTATATTCCATCTTCTTATAGTCCTCCGTGCTCAAGAACTTATCTTTCCCTTTGTTTGATTTTATACCCTCGTGCTCCCTCTGCATGAAAATATGTACATATTATTTAGTGATGGTCACTTGATTAAATACTTAATTACCAGTACTACTTTTCATTTCAGCGTGTATACCTTCACTAGTTCCAGATCTTGAGCTGACTTCCCAAGGAAATACACAACCATGGAGATCAAGAGTGAGGTGGTTTCATATCCTCCTAGTAAGGAATCCAGCACAAAGCTCACTTTCTTCTCGTCAGAGAGCTCATTGCTTGAAAGTAGCACATCAAGGAAATCACCCTTTTTGCTGGAACCAGCATTCCTCCTCTCTTCAATAATACCCTTCACAGTACCTGATATCCTCTCTCTGGCCTGTGAGAGTTGTCAGACAAGAATGAGTGTTGTTGAAGCACATCTGTTCGGTATACTAGTTTCATAAGCTATTATGAGAAGAATACGTAATGACTTGAAACTTTTGTAACAACTTAACAGCTTATGTAAAAGAGCTGTTTAGCCGCATACCTGGACAGCTTTGGCATAGGGGGTCCCTGGAATGTAGAGAGGGAAAGAGATGAGACCCTTCATGAAGGCGAGGAAATCTTCAAGTATCATGGCAGTGACCAGCTCCTCTGGTGACAGCCCTAGCACCTGCTTCACTATTACACTAAATGCAAACTGTGCTTCTCAAGGGAAGAGGACACGAAGAGAAGAAAAAAAAAGGAAAAGGACCCTGGTAAGTCAAAGTCATATTGGGAAATTGAAGATTCATGCAGCAGCAAGTAACAACATGACGATGTAGCTAACATGTGCGAAGTTGTTTTCCTCCATGTTTTATGGGATTATGTCCCTTTAGAGATGGCTCTGGTTTAGTTAGTACACTTGCGCTAACCTTTCTTGCCGCCTCACAGAAGGCTATGACCTTGACTTTCCCCTTGTGCTTGCTCTTGCCATGCCATGAGCCAACTATGTGTAGTGCAATGTTCTCAATGTCACCAAGGTAGCTGGGCTTGAGCTTTGTGGAGGTGACCAGGGCAAGAGCAAGGTTCCTGAGCCTTTTGTGGTCCTCCCCCAGGACCACTAGCATGGAGGACTTGCCCAGTATGCCATGAATTGGCCTGGGGTAGCTGCACTGAAACAGCCTCTCCTCATTCTGAAGGATGTAGTGGTTCAGTTCCTGGTCACAGGACACTATGGTGGGGGTGCAGAACAGATGGGACTTGAACACCCTCCCATACCTGCATCATCATCACATCATCAGTGTTACTACCATGCTAGTGCTAGTGTGCAACCTTTACATTCCCTTTTTCAACTTCCTCAAGCAAGTTGCACACAACTCTATTACAGTACTGTCCATCCAATTCATGTTACAGCCCCAGAAGGGAGAAAAAGGCATGATAAAGCTGCTGAGATAGGACAGCAGCATTAC
Organism: Zizania palustris; assembly: GCA_019279435.1. Taxonomy (NCBI): domain Eukaryota; kingdom Viridiplantae; phylum Streptophyta; class Magnoliopsida; order Poales; family Poaceae; genus Zizania; species Zizania palustris. Next base: position 19,531,877 of record JAAALK010000285.1, on the reverse strand, counting down.
CTTTTGCTGTCACATGAAATAATGATACTATACTTAATTCCATGGTAAGATGACACTTGTTGCTGTGTGTGTGGTGGTAATCTGATAAAAATGTTACTGCGGCTACAGGTTAATTACCTGGAGCAATGATCCTCCAGAAAGCTGCCCAAGCTGTTGCTAGCATGAGGCCTGAGGAACCTCAGGGTCTCACCAAGGAGAGGCCACCCAAAACTGCCCTTGGGAGCCTTGGGATTCAAGAGCAGAGGCAGGAAGTGGCTAAGCACAAGGGTCAGGAGCAAGGCAAGCAGGATCACCAGAGCAGCCAGCACAAGCTCTCCTCCCACCATCATACCTCACACCAGGCACGACCACCACCCCCTCCCTGCCCTCATCTCACAAGCATGGAGCCTGCAGCCTAGCTAGCTCACCCTCTTCCTATCTAGCCCTTCACTTGCTAGCTCACCCTCTCTCTCTTTTCTTCTCTGCAATGGAAAGTGAGGGGGAGGCTATATAGCAGTAGAAGCAAGGCAGGAAGGATCTTGGCAAAGGCAGAGCGAGAGGGAAACTGGGAAATGGTGGTGCGATGAAAAAAAAAATGAGGCTACCTTTGCTACTTGATTTGGCTTTGTTATAAAGTAGAAGCAGGAGTATTTCACTCATTCATTGTTTCATCTCGGTTTCAATTTTTACTGCAGTGAAGTGAATTGGCTGCATGCATATACAGTGCCAGTAGCTTTTATCTAGGTTGCTGATGCATAGAGAGAGAGAGAGAGAGGGAGAGGGAGAGGGAGAGGGAGAGGGAGAGGGAGAGGGAGAGAGAGAGAGAGAGAGAGAGAGAGAGAGAGAGAGAGAGAGAGAGAGAGAGAGAGAGAGAAATACATTGGGTACATGCAGTCAGGTGCAGATCGATGCATAGGACATTGGTGCTGATGTAGAGATTTGCTACTTGCAATCTCAGGAGGCCATGCACACGAGGTGCAGAAGAGTCCACTACAGAGCAAAACGAGCGGCTCGTCTTCTCATCTTTGTCATTTCCTGAAGTCATTTTTAGCATGAAAAATACTGCCTGCAGCCCCGCACAACACGATTTTTTATCCTGCATACTTTAATATAATGTTTGATTATGTGACTTTTTGTGCTTAATTGGTCAATAGTTTAGAAATGTTTACCTCACTTATCATTTCTCCTTCCAGACCTTGTTTCTCCGTAGCAATCTGATCCGCATTGCCGAGAGCTACTGTATTATTTCTCAAGATGATGATATCCGCGTAATGTTAAACCTCGGAATTTGAAATTATTAATAGATTAGAAAATGGTAGGGTCAGATGGGTGAAAATGATTTTGGTATATTTATCATAAAAATACTTTCATATAGTTATATATTTAATATTTTTATAAGTATAATTTAAAATTATTAATATATTAATAAATGGTAGGATGTGATGTGTGAAAATGATTTTAATAGATTTATCGTAAAAATACTTTCATATAGTTATATATTTAATATTTTGTAAGTATTTTAAATAGAAACAGCACAAAGACATATATTGAAGATTGTGTTGATGTCCATCCAAAATATTGTCTAGTTAAAAATATTTATATTTATTTTTATATATGTCATATAGTTAGATTAATATTTAAAATTATTTTAATGTCGTTATCTTAATATTTGTTAATGAAAAATATTAAGATGAGAAGAATTGTCATTATATAAAACTAAATCTAAATATTAAGATATATGTTGACAATTAGTATACAGTAATAATAACTAATTTTCAATATTCTTAGTTGAAGACCATAAGAAAAATTGTATGCATTACATGTTATAATTGAGCTTGTACTTTTTACTATTGCAATTTCAACATATATTTCTAGTATTTTCGAAGTATAAATTGTACGCATGTATTACAGTATTAGTCGTCCTTGTGACTATAGCAAGACTAGTGCAACTCATACCACAAAAACAATCTTTAGTGGCAGAGTTTACTGACAGATAATTAATGTGTGTCACTAATATACTTTTAGTGATGTGTTATTTTAGATGCGTCGGTGATATTGTCTTATTAGTGATGGGTCATAATGTGACCTATCACCAATGATGAGATGCCACCATTAGTGACGGGATGAATTACCACTCGTCACTAATGAATGTGATGGGTGGTTCATATTGCCTATCACTATTGATCCAGTGACAGACGGTAGTTTCCGCCCATCACTAATGGCTATATAATTAGTGACGGACTAAAACTATTATCCGTCACTGATAATGTTTATAAATAGGCGAGTGTCAATAAAACACTTTCATATTGTGCAAAACCCTAAACCCTGGTGGGCACACCTTCTACTCCACCGTTGTTCCGCTATCATGCCCCACGCCTTCCACCATTATTCTCCTCCGCCGATGTTCCAACGTCGTGCTCCATTCCTTCTACCGTCGTTCTCCTCCACCGGTTTATGAATATGTGAAGCGTTGTTTTTCTATAGTGGGAGTACATATTTACAACATGTTTCACATCTAGGAAATATGTTTCGTAGATTGTGGTGTAGGGTATGAAAGCATGCACAATGAGTATTATATTGCTACTGAATTATTTGTTAAAAAAAGTTTACAAAGTCATTAAATATTTTTGAAATTTAAAGACTTTGTAAACCTTTATGTGATTTGAAACTTGTGGTTTATTGTGTTCTAAGTTTTTAAATTTTTATGTATCTGTATACTCACTTATGTAGTAATTGTCATACTTAACACTCGTCAAATAGTATCTATGACAAAAGACTATGAAGTTTTGATTGAAAATGGTGGAGTGAAACTATTAAACAAACACTAATTAGTGAATATGTTGCTTTATAATTTTTTTTGCTTGTGACTTATGGATATGGTAAACCTCCCAAGTAATCAATAGGGCACTTTTGTTAGACAACGTGCTTTCACTAATAGGCGTATCCCCCTATGGTGCCAAGATATGTACCCGACAAGTGCTTAATAAAAATAAATCAATAGGAGCACGCGGATTAAAGCCATAGACCACTTGAAATGGACTTACCTTAGTAGTGGAGTGTACTGACCTATTATATGCAAACTCAATATGAGGTAGACACTCTTCCCAAAGCTTCAAGTTGGTCTTCAAAACAGCCCTCAACATGGTGGACAATGTGCGGTTGACGACCTCCGTTTGCCCATCCGTTTGGGGGTGACAAGTAGTAGAAAACAGCAGCTTCGTCCCCAACTTATGCCACAACGTCCTCCAAAAATGACTTAAAAATTTAGCATCATGATCTGAAACTATGGTATTGGGAACTCCATGCAAGCGTACGACCTCTCTGAAAAACAAATCAGCAACATTTGTAGCGTCGTCGCTCTTGTGACAAGGTATAAAATGCGCCATTTTAGAGAAACGATCTACCACCACAAAAATACTATCTCTCCCCCTCCTAGTTCTAGGCAATCCTAACACAAAATCCATAGAAATATCCTCCCAAGGTACACTAGGAACGGGCAGAGGCATATAAAGACCATGTGGGTTTAGACGGGACTTAGCTTTATTGCAAGTAGTGCATCGTGCCACATAGCGCTTAACATCTCGTCTCATCCTAGGCCAATAGAAGTGTGTGGACAACACATCTTCGGTTTTCTTTGATCCGAAATGACCCATCAAACCACCACCGTGTGCTTCCTGCAATAACAACAAGCGAAGAGAGCTAGCCGACACACATAACTTGTTAGCACGAAAAAGATATCCATTATTCAGCACATATTTGTTCCAAGCACGGTCATTTGTACAATTTGCAAAAGCATCTTTGAAGTCCAAATCAGTAGCATACATGTCCTTCAATGTTTCTAAACCAAAGATCTTATAATCAAGTTGAGAAAGCAATGTATAACGTCTAGATAAAGCATTGGCAATCACATTATCTTTCCCTTTCTTATGCTTAATGATATATGGAAAAGTCTCAATAAATTCTACCCATTTAGCATGTCGTTTATTCAGATTTGCTTGACTACGTATATGCTTCAATGCTTCATGATCCGAATGAATAATAAACTCCTTAGGCAAAAGGTAATGTTGCCAAGTCTCAAGCACACGCACTAAGGCATATAATTCCTTATCATAGGTAGAATAATTCAACTGTGGATCATGTAATTTTTCACTAAAATAGGCCACGGGTTTACCTCCTTGTAGCAGCACACCTCCTAACCCAAAACCACTAGCATCACATTCTAACTCAAAAGGCTTACTGAAGTCGGGTAGCTGAAGTAGAGGTGCATGTGTAAGGCGATCCTTGAGTGTGGCAAAAGCTTGTTCTTGTGCTGGTTCCCAAGTAAAAGTAACTCCTTTCTTGGTCAACTCATGCAAAGGACTAGCTATGGTGCTGAAATCTTTCACAAAATGCCGGTAGAAACCTGCAAGACCAAGAAAACTACGTACTGCGAGGTTAGTTTTAGTTGCAAGCATGACACGTCCTTTCAGATTAATAACTTGTGATGAAGAAGGAAAAGCAACTTTATCTTTTTGTTGTCTCGAAAGTGTTTTAGCTACTTGCTGATTTTCAGAAGGTTGTTTGCTCTTTTGTGCGTCTCTAGCATGTTTTTCTTGTTCAAATTTCACAATTTCAGCAGGAGTCATAGGAAGCAATGTAACTTTCTTTCCTTTATACATAAATTTGTACTTATTGCTCCTACCATGGTGTGTAGCATCAGTATCATACACCCAAGGTCTACCAAGTAACAGAGAACATGCTTGCATTGGTACTACATCAAAATCAGCAACTCCTAAGTATGTACCAATGGAAAATTTGATGTGAGAAGTTTGTGTTACCTTGACCTTACCGCTATTGTTGAACCATTGCACATGGTAAGGGTGTGGATGCGCACGTGTGGGAAGTTGAAGCTTCGTTACCATGTCGTGGCTCACTAAATTGTTGCAACTACCGCTGTCGATGATGACACATACACAGTGGTCATTGACGAGGAAGAAGGTCTGAAACAGATTGTTCCGTTGTGCCCAGTCATCCTGCTCCATGTGAGTGCTTAAAACACGTTGTACAATAAGTGCTTCATGGTCGGCATAGGTATCCGGTGCAAAAACAGCGTCATCGTCGGATGTATCGTCATCTCCTGCAATGTTAGCAGCAAGTGCATATTCATCTTCAACATCACTAGCACTTACGTAGCCACCATCTTCCGTAGCAATATAAGCCCGCTGACTAGGGCAGTCCGTCATAACGTGGCCGAATCCTTTGCATCGGTGACACTGGATCGCTGTAGAACGTGCGGTAGAGGCCGCCGAGGAGGTGGGCTTGGCTGGCGCCTTGGATGCTGCAGCCTTGGAACTCTCAGCCTTGGATGTTGTAGATGTAGAAGGTGCTGATGTAGCCGCCGGTCGAGAAGGTGGAGGTGGTCGTTGCTGCTGTCCACTTGAGCGTGAAGTAGCACCACCAATGTTGGTCCTCATGCCGCGTTGCGGTTGTTAGCGACCCTGCAATTCTTTTTCTGCAAGCATAGCAAGGTGGAAAAGACGAGTGATAGTATTGTATTCTTTATAATCAATGATATCCTGAATTTCACGTCTTAAACCACCATAAAAACGGGCCATTTTATCCTCATTGTCCTCCTCAATTTCAGCACGCATGCAACCTATTTGCAACTCCTGATAATACTCCTCTACCGATTTATTTCCTTGGTTTAAGCGCTGCAATTTTTTTCTCAAATCACGTTTATATGAAGGAGGGACCCATCTACCACGCATTTGTCTGTTTTAACATACCCAAATTTTGTGGTTCATTGCCAACCTGAACTATTTCAGTCCACCAAAGAAGAGCATATCCAGTGAAGTCACTAGTAGCTAAGCGCACGCGGTGGATAGCAGGAACCATGTGGGCATTAAATTTTTGTTCGACTGACATCTCCCAATCTAAATATGCATCTGGATCATAGGTGCCAGCAAATTGAGGTACTGAAAATTTTACCTTGGAATAGGGATCATTGTTTCCGCGGTTGCCAATGTTACCTCGTGGATGGCGGTTGTCGGTGACCGCCCATACCTTGATGATCGAACTGAAAGGGATGATGTGCAGCCTCGTCAGGGTCAATGCCATTGTTCCCGGCATTGGATAGGTCGTATTCCTCTTCAAGATGGTCGTCTTCCTCTTCAACATGGTCATCGTTGGCTTGTGCAGCAGGCAAACGTGTTTCTAAGGCAGTCATCCGGTCCACTAGGTCAGCCACAGTACGTGCGAGACGTTCGATGTAATGTTGGGTCTGCCACTAAGACTCTAGTAGAGCACGTCGTGAGACACAGTCATTAAAATCAGATGGAGGGGTACCGCTGTTATCTGCCATGTTAGTGAAAAGACAAAACAACAAAGAATAATCTTTATGGGACACAACTAGGTGGGGTGGTGGGTGTGTGGTGGAAGCAATCCGTCAAGCGCCTTACCCACGCTTGCAAGTGTTCTTACCACGCCGCAGTGAGGTCACCGGCCTACAGGTGATGAACCAAGTGGAGGGTGGTGTGCAATTGCAAGAAATGATCCTGTCCTGACCAAGAGAAAGGTGTAGCTTGGAAGGCAAAGTGAGTAGCAAGGATTAGCGATAGTAATAACAGTTAAACCAAGTTCAATAAGTATTCCCTAGTACTCGTCAAAGTTGCTGGCCTTAGTGCTCCCAATGTGAAAATTCAAGCAATAGAGGGAAACTAAGGACCCAAAACTCAAATGGAAGCAATAACAGGCCAAAATCAGCTCTCTAGCAGATCGGACAAGGGATCGACAAGAGATCAGGACAAGGGATCGGACAAGCAGAAACTGTTACTGCCGCTAATAATCTGTTACTGCCGCTGATCGGACAAGAGTTTCGGACAAGGGATCGGACAAGGGATCGGACAAGAGATCGGACAAGCAGAATCTGTTACTGCCGCTGATAATCTGTTACTACCGCTGATCGGACAAGCAATAGACAGGACCGCTTCTTCTCTTTTTTTTTCTCTTTTTTTTCACTCTATTTTTTTTGAACAAGGATGACAAGAGATGCATCCACAAAAATTGGCACCTAGAACTGAGGTGGGATGTGGTTCACAAAAATTCAACAAGTTCGCTGAACGGCGAGCAAAAACTTTGACCAATTTTTTTCTTTATCTTCCTGATTTTTTTGTGATTTTGGTGAGGTCTAACAGGGGAACCGTGTTATGGTACCCACCCAAATTGGGTCAGGAAGACGCTCAAAAAATTTCAGATTTTTCTGTCCATACGAGCGAAAAGTTATGCCTGTTTTACCGAAGGGGGGTCACAAAGACTCGATGTGGAAAACGAATAGGGTTGGGGGTTGTTTTCGGGTGGGGAATTTTTTTGAGACACAAGACCAACTACTACTCAAATGACACAAAAGGATTACTAAACCAGCAACAAGACTCGACCAAGAACACAAACTCAACAAGGTTAAAAACTGAAATTAAAATCGCAAGGCACAAAGGGGTTCTCGGTGGGGATTTTTCTGTGAGAGTTTTCTGGACTCTAGGGTAAAATAAAGAAGATCGAGATTACCTAACGGGAAATCTGAGCTCTGATACCAACTGATGGGGGATTGGTCCCGATCTTCCGTTAGGTAAGGATAACTTGGGTTGGTGGAGAATCTCGACGTTGGCGATCCAAGGCTCGGGTCCGGCGGATCAAAACCTTGCAATCGTTACACCACTGTCTCCGTTGGTTATCAACCACGCAGAACGCGATTGACCTCGCCACGAAGGCTAATTCCTGCAAGCGAACCCAAGAACACAAGCAAGAACAGGAAGGATACAAGTCGAATGCCAAATCACAGACAAACGATGATAAGGTGAGGTTTCACAAACGCCAATGCAGCAGCCAATCGGTCCAGTGCAAGAGGCGGGATCTAAACACACAAGTGTAGATGCAAACAAAACAAAACCTAACCCTAGAGGCTGGCTGGCATGAGTATATAAGGCGTGGGCAGCCTGTGGAAGGCGTACAGACTTGGGCTGTGTGCTAGAATACGTACAGACTTCGACTATGGGCCAACACGGCTCAATTCTGTCACGCAGGACTGTTTTAAACACACAGGACGACTCGAGACTCCAAATGAGACGAAACCAACGGCAAACGATCCATCTTATCCTCAGCTTTCCAAAAAGTCCAAGAACTCGCCAATCGGACTTCGTATGAGGAAGTTATGCCCATTTTGGTGCATGGTGGTCGATGTAGTCCGAACCAGCGAATTCTTGACTTCAATTCATCCGTGCGACTCCGTCTTCATCTCCAACTCTCCTATTCCATCTCCCATGTTTCTAAGCAACAAAATATCACTAGTATTCAGTAGCATCCCGTCCAAAAAAATATTAACATAGTTGCTAAGGAAAGAATTAACCTAATGGTTCAAGCGACGGGCACGAGCGCGTGTGATTGGTCCTTGTAATTGAATTGTAGGTGGAGGCTCCATGTGTGTATCATGTGAAGTGATGTCCTCATCAATTTCTACACAGGTGAGACAGAACTTAGGCTTTCGCATTTGACATCGGTTAAGCAGAAATCTAGTGAGAGCGCCTCTGAATACATCAAGCGTTTCAGGGATACTAGAAACCGATGTTTTAGCCTTAATATTTCAGAAAGGGACTTGGCGGAATTAGCTTTTAACGGGTTGCGTTCTGAACTTAAAGAGAGGTTAGATAAACAGAACTTTCTAGAAGTTAGCCAAGTTTTGCAGCAGGCTCTGGTCCAGGAAGGCCGAGCCAAAGATAAAAAGTTTACTAAGATGTTTAGCAAGCCTAGGGCCGAAATCCACATCATGGAACACTCTGATGAGGAGGAGTCAGAAGAGGAGGATTCGGCCGATATGTACGCAGCCGAGTGGGTTTGGAATGCCAAAAACAAACCTGTCACCTGCTCCGAGTTACGACCATCCCCCACAAAGAATAGACTTGGTGAGGTCAAGTACTCGTTCGATATAACTAAATGTGATAAAGTATTTGATTTTCTCTTAAAAAGTAAGCTTCTCAGGTTACCTAAGGGTCAAGTCATCCCACCTACCGATGAATTAAACAAGCATCCATATTGTAAGTGGCATGATTCACATTCGCATAATACTAATGATTGCAATGTTTTTCGACGGCAGATACAATCGTCCATAGAAGAAGGACGATTGAAGATAGACCATGATCCAAAGATGAAGCTGGATAAAGATCCTTTTCCAGTCAACGCCATCGACCTCGGCGAAAAGAAGGTGTTGATTTGGCCAGAACAGGCCGAGTCAGCTAAAGGGAAGGATGTGATTGTTGGGGAACCGCACACTTGCACACTCATGCCAAAGAACCCCGAGGTAGGAGTGTGGAAACAGAACGTTAATACCCCTTCGGCTATGGCTCGCAAGAGGCCGAAGGTGACATATGATATGCTGTTGAACAAGGATCAGAGAAGGGCCAAGGAAGCAGGTCCGCACGTTAGGCTAAAACAACCGAAGGGGCCAAGACCTTCGAAGGGGGGCTTCGGGCCGAAGCAGGCGAGCCCTCTGCATGAAGGCTTTGGGCCATAGTGGCCTGATGCCCGGCACGGTGGTTCCAAGCCACAATGGCCGAACCCCCCGTACGACAGCTTCGAGCCCCAATGGTCGGATCCCCCATGCAACAACTTCGGCCCCCAATGGACGAACCCCGCACCGTGTTGGATGTCTCCGATGGGAGGCTTCGGCCCGCACTGGCCGAACGTACCTTCGGCCTGGCAGGACCCTTCGCTGGTGTGGTCCGAGATACCTTTGACTTGGCCGAACCCCCCTCCATGGAACGAGTTCGGCTCATAGTGGACGAGGCCACTAGAGCCACCGATGCCTCCATCATACGACTGGGCGGGGACCCCGTGGGCTCCGTATGTATCTGGGTCAGGGTACCCTCTGCAGCCTAACACTATGTCTTGTTTCCCTTCAGAGTATTATGGATGGCAGGGGCGAACAGACGCAGCGAAGGGGGCATCGTCCACAGACTGTCCGTGGTGCCTCCGAATCGGACCATGCAGAACGAAGCCGAAGGGTGCGAGCACGCGGAGGCCGAAGTCAGGGTGTCCGAAGCCATAACCATTAGAGTTGGGTCTCAGGAAGTCCCAATCCCGAAGACTCTATCGCCGAGGTCCGACGAAGGTAAGTCTCATGCTTCGGCCGAGCCCTGCGCCGAAGCTTGGTTCGATCGGCCGAACGAGGCCGGTCCATCCGACGGGGTTCGCAGCGAAGCCCCCTCTGAACACAGGGTGCCTGAGGCCGAAGGGCACAGTACCACTTCGGCCAGAATTAACAGAAGTCGAATAGTATCACCCGACACCAAGCCTCAGCCATCTTGGGCTCCTCCAGGCATGTCCAAATCATAGAAGAGACGCCTACAAAGGCTGCTGGGCATAGGAGATGCGCGAGAAGAAAGCTGAGGCCGAGCGTGACGCTATCTTCGAAGAGATCCACCCTCGGCCAGCTACAAAGCAGGTATGGAGGGAGAAGCCGGTTGAGATAATCAACCCGACTCCTAGTCCAAGCGATGACGACGACATGCTCGACGACGATTACTCACCCGTCTCTGAGGGATCCACACCCCAGGTGATGGATATCAACATCGTCACGCTGCTGCCAAGTTCGCCCTACCACGAGACGAGGCCGAGGTCGCTCAATTGAACCTCGGTCCACACAACGCCATCTTCGAGAAGCCCGAGGACTCGGCTCGCCATCTAAAGCTCCTCTATGTCAGGGGTCACATTGATGGGAAGCCGATTTCCCAGATGCCCGTCGACGGCGGTGCCACTGTTAACCTAATGCCTTATTGATTGTTGAAGAAACTTGGCAGGGATGAAGATAACCTAAATAAGACTAACTTGATGCTCAACGGATTCAACGGCGAGAGCTCCAAGGCCAAGGGAGTACTCTCTATGGAGTTGACGGTGGGCAACAAGACATTGCCAACAGCGTTTTTTCGTCATCGACGTACAAGGTAACTATAGCGTGCTACTCGGGCGCGACTGGATTCACGCGAACTGTTGCATCCCTTCTTCTCTGCACCAGTGCCTGATACAGTGGGACGGCGATGAGGTAGAAGTCATCCCCGCGGATACTTTGGCCCAAGTAGCATTGGCCGATGTATCAGTCGACGCCATCCATAACAAAGTAGAGTGTCTATCAGGTAGAGATCTTTCGGATTATGACTTTGTTAGTGTATCCAAAGGATGGTTTGTACCAGTATCTGTAAAGCCGACTAGAGTAGCACAGCTATTTTTTATTAATAGTCATGTCTAGCAAGAATAATCTAGATTGGCTAAAGTCTCGTGTTGAGCAGTATCGGTCTAATAAAGACGGTATTGTCGAAGCCATCGAGGACTTTAGCGAAGTAGAAAAATTAGGGCAAGGTTTTGCGTCGGCCGATCCCTTGGAGGAAGTTGATATAGGTAATGGTAGTGTCCCAAGGCCAACTTTTGTAAACCAACATTTACAGCCCGATGAAAAGGTTGAAGTAATAAAGTTACTTCGGTCATATGTCGATTGTTTCGCATGGGAGTATAGCGAAATGACAAGGCTAAGCCGCGAGGTCGTGGAGCATCGGCTGCCCATCAAGTTGGGATTTAGGCCTTATAAACAGCCTCCCCGTCGCTTTAATTCGGCCAGTTTATGACCGAGTTAAGAAGAAGTGGAGCGACTACTCAAGGCTGAATTTATTAGGCCGTGCAGGTACGTGGAATGGGTTGCTAACATTGTGCCAGTGGAGAAGAAAGGGAGCGGCAAGATACGGGTATGCATTGATTTCAGGAATATGAACAGAGCCACTCCAAAAGACGAGTATCCGATGCCGATAGCCAACATGCTGATCAACGATGCCTTGGGGCATAAGGTACTAAGTTTTCTTGATGGCAATGCTGGTTATAATCAAATCTTTATGGCCGAAGAGGACATCTATAAGACTGCCTTTCGATGCCCTGGTTTTGTCGGTTTGTTCGAGTGGGTCGTCATGACTTTTGGTTTGAAAAATGCCGGCGCCACGTATCAGCGTGCTATGAACTTAATCTTTCATGACTTGTTAGGAGTTATGTTAGAAGTTTACATCGATGATGTCATGGTCAAATCGGACGCTATGGGAAACCATTTAGCCAATTTGAAGGTTGCTTTCGGTAGGATGCGACAGTACGGGTTGAAAATGAACCCACTCAAGTGTGCTTTTGGTGTGTCAGCAGGTAAGTTCTTAGGTTTCATGATTTATGAGAGAGGCATAGAAATTGATCCTAAGAGACTTGAAAAGATTAGAAACATTGCAGCGCTGGCATGCAAGAAGGATGTGCAAAAGTTGCTAGGCAAGTTGAACTATTTGCGTCGCTTTATATCCAACTTGTCCGGCAAGATTGATGCCTTTGTCCCCATACTCCGGCTAAAAAATGAAGCCGAGTTCACTTGGGGGGCAAGCCAGCAAAGTGCTTTTGAGAAGATCAAGGAGTGCTTGTCATCACCACCCGTGGTGAGAGCGCCCAAGGCCGGGATTCCGTTCCGGCTATACACCGCCGCTGAAGATAGCATGATTGGAGCCATACTAACCCAGGAGGTGGAGGGGAAGGAGTACATCATCACATTCTTGAGCCGCCGCCTGCTGGACACTGAAACCATGTACGTGTTTGTGGAGCGGTTATGTTTATCACTTTATTACGCATGCACCAAGTTACGCCATTATCTTCTCCCCACCACATGTGTTGTCATTTGCCAAACCGATGTTATAAAGCACATGTTACAGAAGTCGATTCTAAGTGGAAGAATCAGAAAGTGGGCTTACGCGTTAATTGAGTACGATTTGGCCTACGAGCCCCTAAGCGCGATGAAAGGCCAAATTGTAGCCAACTTTATAGTTGATCATCACATAGATGCTAGCTGGAGTGATGCTATTGCTCTAGTTGAGATAGTACCATGGAAAATCTATTTTGATGGTTCGGCTTGCAATAATGGACAAGGTATCGGAGTGGTTCTCATATCACCTAATGGTATGCACTTTGAAACCTCGGACCGATTAGAGTTTTCTTCCACTGATAACCAAGACGAATACAAAGCTTCATTGCTAGGTCTTGAATTACTAGAGTCTGTAGGCGCTAAACATGTTCACGCATATGGTGATTCATTATTAGTAGTACAACAAGTAGCTAAGAATGCTCAATGTTTTAATGGCTTGCTGAATAGTTACTTGGACAAATGTCTAGACATAGTTGCTACTTTTGATGATTTCAAAATATCTCACGTGTCAAGAGAAGCCAATTCAGTCACCAATGATTTGGCTCAGCAGGCATCTGGCTACCAAGTCAAGAGAGGGAAATTTTCTATATCGGAGAAGCCGATTTTTGGTCTCACTACCGAAGCCAGTGACGGTGGGCAGGCGCACGCCTCGGGTCGAACCCCTCGGGTAGCCAAAGGCCACCACACGCCGAAGCCCCTGGGTCGGAGTGCTCTGCCGATCAAAGGATCTAGCACACTGAGCCTATAGTGCGAAGCCTCCCGGACGGAGAAGGCTCTCCGGAGTCCGAACCCTCCGAAGAGCTTCGGCCCAACACACTCCGAATGGCCACCTCAGCCAGGCTTCGGCCGGAGCTGGAATGGCTCGGGGGGCACCCCGAAGCCAATATTTTAGAGGTTTTTTTGGAAGGTGGACCAGCGAGGCCCTCTGAAATCTGTAAGGGCGATTGGAGAGTCCCAATCATCCAATATTTGAGAGACCCTAGCCGAAGGGTTGATCGAAAGGTTCGGCGACAAGCGTTCAAATTCGTGTTCGTAGATGGCACATTGTACCGCCGAACCATCGACGGAGTGGTATTGAAATGTTTAGACCATGAGCAGTCCCAGGTGTCTACAGGAGAATTCCACGAGGTGACTTTGCGGCACTCATCAGTCGGCCCAAAAGATGAGTTGGATGCTCAAAAGAGCGGGCTTCTATTGGCCGACTATGACTGAAGATTGTTTCAAGTACTATAGAGGGTGTGAGGCATGTCAGAAGTTTGACAACATCCAGTTAGCTCCTGCCTCATTACTCAATCTTATTATCAAGCCATGGCCATTTCGAGGTTGGGGTTTATACTTCATCGCCCAAATATACCCTCCTTCCTCAAAGGGGCATCGGTTCGTGTTGATGGCGACAGATTACTTCACTAAATGGACCGAGGTTGTACCTCTCAAGAACATGACTCACAATGAGGTACGTGATTTTATTTTAAAGCACATCATACATAGATTCGGCATCCCTGAAACTCTCACTACGGATCAAGGTAGTTCATTTGTCTCTAAAGAAGTAAGGGACTTCGCCGCATACTATGGCATTAAGTTGATAAACTCTTCACCTTACTATGCTCAGGCCAATGGTCAGGCCGAGTCTAGTAATAAAACCGTGTTTAAGCTTATTAAGAAAAAAATTGAGGAGTTTCCTAAAAGGTGGCATGAAGTGCTTTCCGAGGCATTATGGGCTTGTAGGATTGCAAAGCACGATGCCACCAAGGGTAGTCCATATGAGTTGGTATATGGACAAGAGGTCGTTCTGCCTGTAGAGGTAGATCTTGGCTCCTTAAGAGTGTTAAAACAAGACAACTTATTGGTCGATGAGTATGAGGCTCTTTGAAAGATAATCTGGAGGAAGTGACCGATAAGAGACTAAGGGCTTTAGAAGCCATAGAAGTAGACAAGAAGAGAGTAGCTAAAACTTACAATAAGAAGGTTAAACCAAAATCATTTCCAATAGGAGACTTGGTGTGGAAGATGATTTTGCCTTTAGGCACGAAGAGTCCCAAATTTGGCAAATGGTCACCTAGATGGGAAGGTCCTTTTAAGGTAGCCGAAATCGCTCCCGACAACGCATACGTGTTGGAATCCCTGCAAGGAGAGCGGTTTCGAAGAGCTTTGAAAGGAAGATACTTGAAAAGGTATTTCCCAAGTGTGTGGCAAACATCATAAAAGTGTCGAAAAGCCGATATGGATGATATCGTCTTCAGCTCATTGTGCTTTTAGTTCACTAGTTCACTAAAAGGAAGGGGGCCATGTGTTGATAGCGAAAAATGGCAGTAATTGCTAGATTATCAAAATATCAATTTTTGGTGATTTGGGCCGAAAGTACACATGTCCAGGGTCTATCCGAAGCCCTACAAGGCCGAAGTCCATTGAGCTATGGGCTCCGAAAGCCTCTAGCCAGCCCATGGGCTTCGGCCAGGAAGCCTTCGGAGGCCCACGGCTACCGAAGCTTCGAAGCCTTCGGAGGCCCACGCTACCGAAGCTTCGGCCCGAGGAGAAAGCCTCGATGGGCCTAGACGAAGCCCACGCAACCGAAGCTTCGGCCCGAGGAGCAGGCCTCGACGGGCCTAGGCCGAAGCCCACCTCGGCAGAGATAGAGTTGTACGCGTTTCCAGCTCAATCTCTATCTCTATCTAGCTAGATTAATAGCAGATTAGATTAGGAGTTAACCCCCTATAAATAGAGAGGCATGGCTAGCGTGGAGAGCCCCCCAAACTCAAACCAAACCAAAGCCCATGCTTTGATCGTATTTACTTTACCTTTATTTTCCTGTACCTCTTCGTGGGTTTTCGTGGAAGCCCTCCGCCGGCCACTACGGAACAGTGGTAATCCTTGTTACTTCGCCTGTGAAGTATCCATTAATCTACGTAATAGATTGCTATCGCCTTGGTACTTCTCCTGTGAAGTAACCGCTAATCTGCGTAATAGATTGCTACCTTCGCTACTAGTGCAACACTTAGCAAAATTCGGTCCTCAGGCCGAATTGGTACTTCGCATCGACTCTGTTGCAGGTCCGCACGTTCGGAGCCCCTTCATCGGAGGTGTCCGAAGCTGAGAAATCGGTTCCGGAGGTCCCCAGGACACCCTTCGACAAGACCGTAGGCTTCGACAACAGGCTTCGCCAGCATACTTCATCACTGACAGGCTTCGCCACGATCAAACTCCGCACCGGACAAAGTTGCACTCGCACGTGGCCCTCGCGTCATTGTTCTGTAATTTGCTGTATCAGAGATTTCACGCAGAACCCCGCTGTTCGGAGGTGATCACCGCGTCTAGATCCGTTCAGAGTCCATCTTAGGTCGGATCAGTCCGAACGCCGAAGCACCCTTCGGCGGAGCACTTCGCACCAGACGCCGAAGGTACCCTTTGGTGCACCCTTCACACCAGACTTCGAACCAGACGGGCTCCGACTGGTGTGCTGATTTTATTCTGTTTAATCTATTTCTTTTGGCTAATTGGATTATTTTGTGTCATCTGGTTGCCTGGCGACTCCACCCCCCTTCTCACTATTAAGGGTAGTCAGAACGCGACATCGGTGCCACGTCACGCTTAGGCCTGCCCCTAAGTATCCGTGCACTTTTGGATCGTCGGACTGACCCAAGTGCGGGGGCACGTTTTCGTGTCAACATGACCCTTCGGCTTCGAGCCCTTCAATCCTGAGGCAAGTCTCGGACCTCGAGATTAAGACTTGCATTAATCTTGGAATCTTGGAGGATCATGAGGATGAAGTATTTTCCCCCAACAGTAGCCCCTCGAATACGCTTCTCTGAATAGCCTGTACATCAAGGAGAGAAGTATACGTAAGAAATATTTTCATTCTCAAGGACTTAGAAAAAATTCAAGGAATTATAACCGTTCGAAGCATCAACATCGAAAATGTATCGAATCTAGACTTCAAGCTTGAACCTTCGCACGACGGCTCCAAAAAAGAGTGAACTGTTACTATTGCAGTGCATCGCAAAGAGCTGTTATTTTTGTGCCGTTACTCCTCAAATAACCGTTAGGCCTTTCGAGAAAGTAACAGACGCAAATATTCACCGCGGGTTCACACTTTTTCACCTTCCGGTCCCACCTGTCAGTGACGAGGGTTGGATCTGCAAGTGTGAAAACATATACAAATCGTACTAAACAAAATGGAGCGGTTATAAAAGGGGAAAGTGAGCAGCGACGGAAAGCTTTTACAGAGCTCCGGTGTTCAAACCTTTCCACACTTCCATCTTCAACCTTTCTCTCCAATTCTATCGAGCATTCCTCCTAATGGCGAGGACCAGCGCAAAAGTGCCGACAGTGGCGAGGACCTTGGTGCAGAGGCAAGCCTGGGCTGCATCTGCAACAGCGGCGATGGTGGGAGCCTCGGGGGGTTCTTGGCCCAAGAACCAACGGGAACTCTGTCCACCGTCCAAGAAGCCATTGAAGCAAACATTCATTCTCGGGCGATCAACCTACTCGACAGAATCCATCGAGGAAGCAGTGAGCAGGAAATTGGGTCCGGGAATGTGGACCCGGGTTCCTGGAGAAGAAGTGACCCCGGCGCCAAGGAGCAAAGAAGTCATCGTCTTCGAAGCTTTCTTTGAAGCGGGGCTAGGGCTTCCTTCAATATAATTCTTGGCAGAAGTGTTAGAGATTTTCCACATCACCTTGCTGCAACTGTCTCCGAATGCCATAGCCAGGTTAGCTATCTTCGAATGGGCCATTTGAGCTGAAGGATGTCAGGGGAGGTCCGAAGTATTCGCGGCCACCCATGAAGCCTCGTGCCAACCGAAGCCGCAAGATGGGCCTAGGGACTCCAAGTGGCTGGTGGCCTTCAAGGACATCAACTTTCAGCTCCGGAAAGAACACTAGAAGAATTTCCCGGTGAAGGCAATCAACGACCGATGGTATTCTAACTGGATACTTCGGTGGTTTTATGCCGAGGTCAGAGAAGACTCCAGGTCGCCAGTCCCCTCCAAGAAATATGGTACCGGAGGGAGGCAAAGATGACTTCGGACCCAAGCCTGCTTTCAACACGGCTTGGGTTATTGTCTTTCGTGGCCAAGCGCATGAGTATGCGGGACTTTGCCGAAGAGTTCATTTCCCTCCGGATACCTCCTCTTGGGGGCGACTGGCCTATTGTCTTTCAAAGCGCTTTAGAGGGGGAGCTTCGAACCCTAGGTAAAACCTCCGTACCTCCTGTATTGAGATTAGTCATAGAGAATAACTGAAATATTCTTAATAGATTGTTACCTTATTTCAGTGGCTCCGTTGGCATTAGCTCTAGAGCAGATAGCTAGGGCTGCAGAACAGGTGCTTGGACCCCTAATATTGTGGAGAAGCAACGGAGGATCGAGCTGGTTGGGAGTTAGGAACGCTCCAACTGAGTGTGGAGTGCGCTCGGGATGGAGGCTCCTCCTATGCCCAACTTCGACTCAGCGGGAGCAGTCTCTCGGAAGAGTAAGGCTACCACTAGGACCTCCAAGGCTGCGAAGACTCCAGTGAAGAAGGCGGCACGGAAGACCAAGCTCCCTTCACCTCCATCTTCTCCGGCTTCGCTCGACATTCAGAGCGCTTCTTTGGAGGAATCTAAAGAAGAAGAAGATACTTCAGAGGCTCGCATGGGAAAGGAGCTTGAAGATCTTTCGTTGCATGGTGACGAGGAGGATTCTTGGGTTGCGACCGAGGATCCCCTTCGGGAAGTAGTTGAAGTAACTCCAACTGCTGAAGAGGTGGAGGCGATCCACCTCGGACCTGCTGGGGTCCAAGGAACGGAGCCAAAAAATCCTAGCTCCCCGGTGATCAGAGTAGTAGCAACAAAGGCCAGGACTTCGACGTTTGCTACTCCAGCACAAACCTCGGGGGAGGAACTCAAAGAATACCTCTAAATGTACGAATTTCATGGGGGACCCCGAAATCCTCCCTCAGAATTAAGATGAAGGTAGGTCTCCGATCTTTATTCTTTGAAGTTCCAGAGATAACTTCCCTGCACCAACAATATCTTAATGGATAATTGACGAATACCTTGCATTTTGTAGATGCTTCAAGGAGCAGCATGGCTCCAACCAGAGATGGAGCTTCGGCTCCCATTGGAGACAAGGCTCCGGTCACAGTGGTATCTCTGGTGACAGGAGTTATCTCGGATGAGGTAGCTCCATCTAGGGGAGCCACTTTCGAACGGGGATCTACCCCGACCGAAGTGGTGGCTCCAGTTTTTGTGCCAGGCAGAGGTAAGGGCAAAACTTGTCATGGGCCTCTTCCCTCTTCGATGACAACGCCGTCGATGAACGACCCTTCGATAGGCACTTTGGAAGAAGACCCTACTGAAGATGACCAAAGAGCCATGTCCTGGCTCCCGCTACTGGCTCCGTTCTTGGAGCAGTGGACAAGGCTCCGAACCCTCCTGGAACCTTTGGCTGAAAAGAGCCAAGAGGTTGGGAACTCCAAGCTGGTCTCCATTTTGAGCGAGGCCAGCAGATCGGAGCTCCACTTAGCCCTCGAAAGGGCTACCCTCCAAGTATGCAACAAACATAAAGTGCATTTACTTAATGGAAATTACATCGTACTTACTTTGCTTTTTGAAGCAATTCGTCCTTGCTAGAGTGGCAGCAACTTCCAATGAGCTTGAAACCAATCAGCTCAAAAGGAAGGTTACAGTGCTTCAAAGGGCCCTTAAGGGCTCCGAAGATAAATCTCTACGACTGGAGGAAGAACTCCTTGAGGAGCAGAGGGCCAGGGCTATAGTAGAGGAAGCACTCCGAACGGAGTAGCAGACCTGTGCCAAACTTGCCTCTTCGATAGAAGAAATCCACGCAGAGCGCACGGTGTTGAGGGCCGAGATTGAAAAACTTCGGGTAGCGGAGGTGACTTCTGGAGCTAAACTCGTAGAGCTTCAAGGGTCACTTAACCAAGCGCTAGTCCAGACAAATTACTTAATGTCGAAGACAGCCGAAATCTCTTCCGTTGCCACCGAATTGACAAAGGCCGAGAAGAGGCACAACTTGGCGGCTAATCAAACCATGGACACCCTTAGGGGTGTTCTAGAGTATTTGGCACGGTGTGCCCGTCTTCCTTAGCTGCGGCGGATGAAGCCCTCGACCAAAAGCTTAAGATGATTCAAGTGGCGACCAAGATGATGAAAGGCTATGGGACCCACTACGGAGACATCTCCGGCCAAGTAGTCGGGATTGGAGTCCTTCGACACCTCGAAGCCGTCGGGGTCTCTGTTGCTCTAGTGAAAGATTCGACATCGACACACTTCTCTGATGAAGGCTTACTGCGACCATCTTTGGATGTGGCTTCATCTTGGGAAGCCTTACAGGCGACTTGGAAAGCAGACAATGAAGTTGCGGCCAAGGCTTGGATCGACGAAGCCCGTCAGCAGAGGCTGGCTCAGATGAAGCCTCTGGCTTCAACTCCGCCAACTGCTCCGCCTCCTGACCCTAAGGATTAGCTTCTAGGGTGCTTAACTATGTACAAGAGATCTTGTAACGCTCTTATTTTAATGAATGAAAAGTTTATAAATGAAAAGTCTTTGCTTGAATGTTTGTTTTTAGGTTTTGCTACATGCTTCAGATCCTAATCTCGAAGTACTAGAGCTCAATGAAGGGCTTCGCCAACAATAGGCTATCCTTGAAAGCTTGAGGCCTTACAGGTGCTCACGATTTTCGGTTCCTCGAGGAGAGAAAGGGGAAATAGCACCCGATGTTTGTAGCGAAGTTCTTTCTTATATTAAAGAAGAGGATAAGGTAGTAGTATCTTCATCCTCAGGGTATATAGATTGGTCCGACTCAGAGTACCAAGTCGAAGACCAAACAGAGGCTAGCTCCAAACAACTTCTAACTTGGACCGAACTTCAAGAAGAACAGAAAAAGTTGAGGGCTTCGAAGAAGAAGGGCACTTGGACCAAAATAAAGGTTTTGAGAACTCCAGGCTCCGAAGACCGAACTAGTCCCGGGGTAGCTCTAGAGGTCAGATGGGTCTCCGTTTTTATTTAGGTTTAGATAATAATTTTTCCTAATTACGATGATTGTAATATGATTACCCAATTAATACAAATTGTTTGAGAAGCATCACTTGATTGTGCCTCACTCCCCTGCCCCTCCTTGTGGGTAGGGGACCATACACAATGCGATAAGGTCCGTCGGACACAATGCTTGGTATAAAAAAATCGGTGCTTCGCAAACAATACTTGTGAGAAACCAAGGGTTAGTTTCGGAGTCTGTGATGAGTGATTGATAGATTTTATCCTCTGATTCGAAGGGGTCCCTCCGAAGGGGTTTGGAGGTGGGTTCGGTTGCTGCGGCTGTTGTAGTGGAATGTGCCTATCGGAGGGGTCCGACAGTACATGATGACTCGGTTGTACTAAAGGGTTCAGTATTTTGGGTGGTACACCGGTGTGTGTACCAGAGGTTGTTTACTCGGAGAGGTCTCCGGGGTACTGGATACACTTGTCTATTTGTCTGTGGTGCGCAGGTGACCTCAGAGGTGACGGACGGTTCGCAGCAAGTGAACCTAGGTCAAGCAGGAGGCTTGATGCTGGGCGAGCGGGGAGCTCGGTCACGAAGGCTGCGAGGGGTCGAGGTTGGTCCTCGGGTCAAGGTGCGCCAGGTGAAGGCAGAGAGTACGGAGCGTGGCTCTGGTTGAAGGTATCCCGAGATGAAGTCCTTGGAGGTGAGGCACTTCAAAGGGTACTCCGAATGGAGTGACTTCGGAGTATGGTGGACAAAGTCCTCAACAATGAGGCAAGGTGTTCTAAGTGTGCTCTGGATGGAGGCACTCGAAGATACACCCAACGAAGGTCTCAGAAGTTGAGGTGCATCGAAGGCATGGTTCGGGTGAGGTTTGTCAAGGAGTGTGCTCGGGGAGAGACACTGCGACGAAGTGCTCATGGAATGCTTCATGCGGAGGCCTTGGACGAAGGAGGGACTTCGAAGGGTGGTACTCTGTAGATGGGGCTTCGGAGTGTGGTTGTCTTGAAGTACTTCGGCCATGCATGGCTTTGGTACCCGAACTGATGGAGTTCGAGCTGGGAAGAGCTGCGAAGCCGTGGTGGTCTGCTCCGGAGGTGATGGCGCGAAGGCTCAAGGGCTTTGACGGCTTCGGCTCAAAACCGTCACTATATCGGAGGCTGACTTTGGTGAAGCGAAGGCTGTTAGGATCAAGGCTTCTCACCGAAGCTACCACACCCCTCACATGTGAAGGAGGGCTTCAGAAGAATCCAAGACTGCAAAGGCTGACCGTGTCTGCTCTGCAAAATCTGATGTTGTCTCCTCTGCGAAGCTGACAAAAAAGCCTCCAAGTAAAGTAGACTACCAACTGTACCCCCTGTTCTGATGAGACAAAATCAGTGTACACCCTAGGGGTAAAGTAGTCTATTCACATGGCTGAATATTGCCTATAAATAGTGGAGGCTAGCTAGGCAATAGTAACACGTTGAGCAGCCATTGTAGAACTCTTGTGCTAGCTACCACACTCTCTGTATTCATCCTGTGAGTTCATTTTGTGTTCCCTGTTCAAGCAATGAAACTTTGATTCTGTTTTCATTTACTGTTTGAACTTGTATGCCTACTTTGCACTGCATGCTTTGATCTCTTTGTGCCTCACTTCTCCCTGTGTTGAGTTTATTGCGCTGGAGTGTTTTTGAAGAATTGTGTGAGTGCTCTGTGCGTGTGAAGTGTGTTTTTCAGTGTCTGTTCACTCTGTGTAAACTGGAGGCTAGTCCTCTCTAATTACTAGCGAAGCACTGTTCGTGGCTTAAATCGAAGCCCGTTTTCTTCGCTTGTCGAAGTCCTCATTGCAGTGTGCTCAGTGTGCATCTCGACCTCTAAAGTACGAAGCCTACTGCCAGTTGCTAGTGTAGAGTATTTGGTCAAAGTACTCAGAGGGAAGTCTGCTCCTGCGAAGGGTGAAGTGCGAAGTCTACTCGAAGGCATCTAGTGTGCAGAGCCTGCACTGACTTAGCAGAGTTGAGTTTTTGGTGTTGTGGGTGGACCGAAGTCTTCTTGACTTCGAACTTTTGCTCCTTGCGAAGCTTGGTTTCGGAGCTGTGAAATACCTCCGAACTAGAACTTCGAAGGGTGTGTTCGAAGCCTGTTCCACAGAAGACAGAATTAAAACAGAAGGCTATTTTTAGTATGAAATTTTAAAAGCTCCCATTCACCCCCCTCTGGTCGCTGTTTCCGGTCCAACAATTGGTATCAGAGCGCGTTAAGATCACCAGTTGACCTTAACCGGTTTTGTGATCTGTTTGTGACATGGACAGAGTTAGTAAAATACATCTATTCGATGGGACGGACTTTGCATACTGGAAGGTGCACATGGAGGCTTACTTGATAAGCCAAGGAAATGCAATTTGGGAGATTGTGGACTCACAATACTCCATCCCTGAAACTCGCACCTCTCAAACAGAGAAGGATCAGTATAATGCCAACTCCAAGGCTAGCAATATATTGTTCATTGGTTTGAGTCGGAGTGAGTTTGATAGGGTGCAGCACCTTAGGACAGCTAGGGAAATTTAGACTACACTCACTATTTTTCATGAGGGCTCTACATAGATTAAGGCTAGGCGCCAAAGCACGTACAATCAACAGTATCAGCTGTTTGTGCGGGCGCTTGGTGAATCTATAGATACCATGTTTTCACGCTTTGATGCGATAGTGAGTAACTTGCGGTCCAACGAGACGCTTGCTTACAATGATCTTGATAGGGCTATCAAGCTTCTCTATGCTCTTGATCGTAGCATATGGGAAGTGAAGATATCCAACATTGAGGAGTCCACAAGTTATGACACATTGACATGTGATGAGCTCTTCAGCAAGCTGAAGTCCACAGAGATTGCCAAGGCATCTCTTGCAGTGCATAGGAACTCCTTGCCACAACCATTGGCACTAGTTTCTAGCACTAGCTGTGGCACCCCTACAAAACCAAGCACATCTGGCAATTGTGTTCTTGCAGGTGGTTTTGCTTTGTCCTCCCTGGTCTCCATCACTAAGGAGCAAGTGGATACTCTGGATGATGAAGAGCTTGCTCTCATTGCCAGAAGGTTCACCCGTTTTCACCATGAGAGACGAGTTCAGAGGAGAAGTTGTTTTAGTGGTTGCTTTGAGTGTGGCGACACTTCTCACATCAAGGCTAATTGCCCTAAACTCAATAAGAGAGATGAGAGTAAGCGCCCCAAATACCACAAAAAGGAGAGGAAACCCTTTCTGAAGGGAAAGCGTGGCAAGGTGGCTAAGAGGGTAGCCAAAGCCACTTCCAGAGCTTTTGTTGCTGCTCTCAGCGACATCGACACTTCCTCAACTGAGGAGTTGAGCTCTGATGAGGAGGAAGAGTCCCCAAGGAAGGAGGAGAAGAAGTACAAGAAGAGACGAGATTTCACCGGCCTCTGCTTCATGGCCGATAGCGATCACAGCGGCGATGAGCTTGACTCATCTAAGGTACCACTATCCTATGACCAGCTTTCAATTAAATTAGATGAACTGAA
The DNA here is from genome assembly GCA_019279435.1 of Zizania palustris. NCBI lineage: Eukaryota > Viridiplantae > Streptophyta > Magnoliopsida > Poales > Poaceae > Zizania > Zizania palustris. Next base: position 19,507,671 of record JAAALK010000285.1, on the reverse strand, counting down.
TGAAGTGGTTCTTGGTCAGGATAGGTTACTTGTGCAAGCCGCTAGAGATAGAAAAGACCATAGACTTAGGCTAGAATCAGTTTCTACTGATTATGCCATGCTCAAGTCTAGGGTTAATGATGCTGAATGTGAATCTTGCACTGTTATCATGAGTGAGCATGCTCAGTTGCGTTTTGTGCATGCTCAAACTCTTTCTGAGCTTGAGACTGCACAGAAGCAACTTTTGATGGTTGATTCTAGTCCTCATGATATAAATGAATGTATGAACTGCCCCTTATTACGTGAGAGCATTAATTTATGTAATAAGCATGTTCAGGATTTAGAGGCTAGATTGGAGAGGACCGGTAGTTCTAAGGATGTGCAACCTGTGTGTGATACTTGCATAACCCTTAAGGACCAGCTAGGCACTGTTAGAGAGCGAGCTGAAAACCTTATGACTGAAAATGAATACCTTCTTTCTGTGGTTAACAAATGCACTGAGGAAAAGGGTAGGATGGACTTGCTCTTGGCAAAGACCAAGATGTGTGCTGACAGGGAAGGGTTAGCTCTGGGATTAGGTTTTGAGAGGATTCCTTCAGACAGTGAGAACAAAACTATTTTACCTCACCCACTACCTTAGAGAAAGAAAGAACCTTGTTAGACACTCCATCATCCAAAAAGCCTACTCGAACTTCAAAGAAAGCTACTCCTCCTACAAAGAAAATTCCTCCCAAAGAAACACGCAGCAGAAGCCCAAGGAGCCTGTGAGGATTGCTCCTATAACCCATGTGAGTGCCCCTAGGAGAGTGTTTCATTGTTCCTATTGTCAGCGGGCGGGTCATCTGGTTGGGTTCTGTTTTCGTCGCATCAAGGATGAGTGACGCTCTTAGGCGATGAGTTTCTAGGACATGCATTATACATCTTGAGGCATGCATGAGTCTGAGTTTTACTCACGTGCTATTTTCGAGGCTTCTCGTACTTATCGGAGAAGTTTTGCTCCTCGAGGTGTTCACCATATTCCTTATGGTGGTAGACCCCTTGCGAGTAGCTTTGTACCTCGATAGGATAGGAGAACTCATCATGCATTTGGGTCACAACATGTAGGTAGACCTTGCACTTGCATCATTCTGATTATCCTGTGCGTAGACAGTCTATTTTTACTATGCCTACTACTCGTATCACTCAGTGCTGGATGCCTCGTCATGTTTTCACTCACCCCAGCACTGAGCGATCGAGATTTTCTTATCATGTGTAGGCATCGGACCGAGGCTTGGAGGGTACGTGGATCATGGACTCCGGTTGTTCGAGCCATATGACCGGAGATGCAGCATGGTTCTCTAGCCTCACCACAACCAAGCAAAAGGAGCATATCACCTTCGGCAACAATCGAAGGAGTAGAGTGAAAGGTAAAGGTGTGGTAAGAATCAACTCGAATTTCACTCTCAAAGATGTTGCTTTGGTTGAAAACTTGGGATATAATTTGCTTTCTGTATCTCAATTGCTTGATGAGGGCTTCGAAGTGCGATTCCATCGCGATACTTCGCAAGTACTCAATTTTGATGGCGTTATGGTTTGTAAGATATTTAGAGTTGGGAGAGTTTTTGGAGCTGACTTTTCTGAGTCATCTGGTTCTTCTCATTGTCTTTTTGCACATTCTACTTCTGAGCTTTGGAAGTGGCATAGGAGACTAGGTCCTATGAGCTTTGAGTTGCTTGCTCGTCTGAGCGCCCTAGGTTTGATCCGAGGATTGCCCAAGCTCAAGTTTGAGAAGAATTTAGTTTGCACTCCATGTCGACATGGAAAATTGATTGCCACTTCGCACTCACTAGTCACCACGGTGATGACTGAATAACCCAGAGAACTTCTCCATATGGACACTGTAGGTCCTTCTCAGGTTAGTCATTGTCGACGATTTCTCTCGCTACTCTTGGGTCTTCTTTCTTGCCAGCAAGGATGAAGTGTTTTCACACTTTCGGAGCTTGGCTTTGAGACTTTTCACTGAACTCCCTGGTGCATTGAAATTCATTCGAAGTGATAATGGCACTGAGTTAAGAATAGTCTCTTTGTTGACTTTTGCATGGAGCATGGCATAGAACATCAATTCTCTGCTCCACGGGTTCCTCAATAGAATGGTGTTTCTGAGAGAAAGAACCACACTTTGGTTGAGATGGCTAGGACGATGCTCGATGAGCACAGGACTCCTAGGAAATTTTGGGCTGAGGCCATGAACACTGCATGTTACATCTCAAACCGAATCTTCTTGCGCTCAATTTTGAACTCAAAATCTTATGAACTACGTTTTGGGAGACAGCCCAAAGTTACCCATCTTCGAGCTTTTGGCTGTCGTTGCTTTATCCTAAAACGTGGAAATTTGGATAAATTTGAGTCGCGATCTTCTGACGGGATATTTCTAGGTTACACTACTCATTGTTATTCTTATCGTGTTTACAATTTAGAGACTAACACTATCATCGAGTCATGTGATGTGACTTTTGATGAATCAACCACCTCTGTTAGTTCCACTTTTGAACAAGCAAATGAACACGACATGGAGCAGACCATCTTCGAAGAAGAAGATCCCGGAGATTTCGAGGATGAACCCCTACTACCCTTGACATCAACCCCCGAAGCCAACCCCGCTTCGACCACTTCGGCACAAGGTCCCGAAGCAACTACCTCGACATCGGTCATCTTGGACCACTCCAACGCACAAGTTGAGGGGGAGACTACATCCCGCCACGAGGCTCCACACCATATCCAAAGGGTGCATCCTCCCGAGCAGATCAGTGGTGAGCTAGATCAAAGGGTAACACATTCTCATGCTCATTTCATTGATTCCACTTTTGTTGCTTCTTTTGAGCCCTTAGATGTTAGTCATGCACTTTCTGATTCTAGTTGGATCAATGCCATGCATGAAGAACTTGAAAATTTTGAGAGAAACCAAGTCTGAACTTTAGTTGATCCTCCTCCAAATGTTCATTTCATTGGAACAAAATGGATTTTCAAAAACAAACAAGGGGAGGATGGGACTGTAGTTAGAAACAAGGCTAGACTTGTAGCTCAGGGTTATTCTCAATTAGAAGGGATTGATTTTACTGAAACTTTTGCACTTGTTGCTCGTCTTGAGTCCATTAGGATTTTACTTGCATTTGCGGCATCCCGTGGTTTCACACTTTATCAAATGGATGTTAAAAGTGCTTTTCTTAATGGCTTCATAGGCGAAGATTTTTTGTAAAACAACTCCCTAGCTTTGAAAACCCCAAATACCCACATAAAGTCCTTAAACTTCATAAGGCTCTTTATGGACTCAAGCAGGCCCCTCTGGCATAGTATGATAGACTTAAGTCTTTTCTGCTTGAGCAGGGGTATTTGATGGGATATGTTGATAAAACCCTGTTCACTCTCAAGCATGACAAAGATTTCCTCCTAGTTCAGATTTATGTGGATGATATCATCTTTGGTGGCTCTTCTCATGCTTTGGTTGCCGAGTTTGAAGATGCCATGAGCAGGGAGTTCGAGATATTCATGATGGGCGAACTCACATTTTTCCTTGGTTTGCAAATCAAGCAAAGCAAACAAGGTACATTCGTCCACCAGACGAAGTACACCAAGGACCTGCTCAAGAAGTTCGACATGGCTGATGCGAAGCCCCTCACTACTCCGATTGCTACTTCGATAGCATTGGATCCTGACGAGGATGGAGAAGCCGTAGACCAGAAGGAGTTCCGAAGCATGATCGACTCTCTTCTCTACTTGACTGCTACAAGGCCAGACATACACTTTGCAGTGTGTCTGTGCACTCGTTTTCAGGCTTCACCACAAGCTTCGCTTCGCCAAGCGGTAAAGCGCATTCTCAGGTATCTCAAACATACCCTCGAATTTGGCATTTGGTATTCTGCGTCTTCCTCTTTGTGTCTTCGAAGTTATTTCGATGCGGATTTTGCTGGGTGTAGGATTGATAGGAAAAATACCTTTGGTACTTGTCATTTTCTGGGTACTTCGATGGTTTGCTGGTCTTCCCACAAATAGTCTAGTGTTGCACAATCGACGGCTGAGGCCGAATATGTTGCTGCAACTAGCTGTTGCTCTCATATTTTGTGGATGATTTCCACTTTGCGGGATTTCGGGTTAGATTATAAGAGTGTTCCACTTTTCTGTGACAACACTAGTGCTATTTGTATTGCAAACAACCCGGTTCAGCATTTCAGAACCAAACACATTGATGTGCGATATCATTTTCTCAGAGATCATAATGAGAAGGGTGATATTGAACTTCAATATGTTGATACCCAACACCAGCTAGCCGATATTTTCACAAAACCCCTCGATGCTTCTCATTTTGCCTACTTGCGTGGGGAACTTGGTGTTTGTCACCCTTATGGGATTTTGTGAGGGTGAGTAGTTTTTGATTGTCTTGCATATGCTCATTATGTGTGAAAGTGCATTTACATCTTTTGCACTTATATTCCTGATTATAATTCATGTAATCATGTCAACTCAGCTCTATTTAATATGTTTGGAACATTTTGTGCATAATTTCTTTTTCCAAAATCAAATCATGCTCACTTCTTAGTCTTGAATCTAGCATGTTTAGATAGGACTGCTTTAGCTATCTTTTATCTTCTTGATAGCAAGACTCCTTTTCTCTAGATGCTAAACATTGCAACTTGAAAAATTGTATTACTTACTCATTGATATTCATCAAGGGCTAAACAATTTTTTCACTTAATTAAAAATCAAAAAATCCATGATTTGCATGCTACAAGTGAAAAGATCCAGGTGGGTTTGTTTGTCGCACTTCTCTATTCTAGACTGCTTACCATTGCACATTGGTCTGAACTGGGATAATGTAGTGTTTGCCAAAATCACTGCCTTAAGCTTCTGATGGCTTTCGTACTTAGGCTTGGTTTGATTGTAAAGTATAAGCTAGACAAACAAATAACCCCTGGCACTATGCAAAGAACAACAAAAATTCATTGTCCATCAAGTTTGCTTTCAATGCTCCACTTGAACTGGACTTGTTTGTCTCGAGTAGAAATTGACTAGCTTTGCGCAATCCTTTTTTTACTTGTCTAGTTACCTTGATTGAGTGGTGATGCTTTTATTTCAAAATGATGAAATCACATGCTGTCATCATGTTTTTAGAGAATGTTAAATTGAGGTGAGCACATGAAAATTGGTATTAAAGTTGGCATATTTTTGCTTTATATGTCTTTGCAATTCTGCCCATTTCGAAGTTGTGCATCTGTTAAATGCTCCTTGATGCTTGCATTGCCAAAGGGAGAGAAATTTTTAAGTTCTCTGCAGTAAGGAGGAAAACAATTCAGGGGGAGTTTTTTATTTTGCAAAGGAAAGATTTGCCGAAGGGGCTTTTACTCTTTTGAAAAAGGGGGAGGAAAATTCTTTTGTCAAGTGACATGATTTGGCTCTTTTCTGAGGTTTTATGGTCACTTGTATGCTGAAATCTTTCAAATTTTCTTGAACTTGAATTTGGTTGTCAATGCACTCATCAAGGGGGAGATTGAGAAACAAAGGGTTGGTTTCGGAGTCTGTGATGAGTGATTGACAGATTTTATCCTCTGATTCGAAGGGGTCCCTCCGAAGGGGTTTGGAGGTGGGTTCGGTTGCTGCGGCTGTTGCAGCGTAGTGTGCCTGTCGGAGGGGTCCGACAATACACGATGACTTGGTTGTACCGAAGAGTTTGGTATTTTGGGCGGTACACTGGAGTGTGTGCCAGAGGTTGTTTACCCGAAGAGGTCTCCGGGGTACTGGATACACTTGTCTGTTTGTCTGTGGTGCGCAGGTGACCTCGGAGGCGACGGACGGTTCACAACAAGTGAACCAGGGTCAAGCGGGAGGCTTGATGCTGGGCGAGCGGGGAGCTCGGTCACGAAGGTTGCGAGGGTCGAGGTTGGTCCTCGTGTCAAGGTGCGCTAGGTGAAGGCAGAGAGTACGGAGCATGGCTCCGATTGAAGGTATCCTGAGACGAAGTCCTCAGAGGTGAGGCACTTCGAAGGGTACTCCGAATGGAGTGACTTCGGAGTATGGTGGACAAAGTCCTCAGCAATGAGGCAAGGTGTTCGAAGTGTGCTCCGGATGGAGGCACTCAAAGATACATCCAACGAAGGTCTCAGAAGTTGAGGTGCATCGAAGGCATGGTCCGGGTGAGGTTCGTCAAGGAGTGTGCTCGTGGAGAGACACTGCTACGAAGTGCTCATGGAATGCTTCATGCGGAGGCCTTGAACGAAGGAGGGACTTCGAAGGGTGGTACTCCGTAGATGGGGCATCGGAGTGTGGTTGTCTTGAAGTATTTCGGCCTTGCATGGCTTCGGTACACGGACTGGGAAGAGCTGCGAAGCTGTGGTGGTCCACTCCGGAGGTGATGGCGTGAAGGCTCAAGGGCTTTGACGGCTTCGGCTCAAAACCGTCACTATATCAGAGGCTGACTTTGGTGAAGCGAAGGCCGTTAGGCTCAAGGCTTCTCACCAAAGCTACTGCACCCCTCACATGTGAAGGAGGGCTTCTGAAGAATACAAGACTGCAAAGGTTGACCATGTCTGCTCTGCAAAAGCTGGTGTTGTCTCCTCTGCGAAGCTGACAAAAGAAGCCTCCAAATAAAGTAGACTACCAACTGTACCCCCTGTTCTGATGAGAAAAAATTAGTGTAAACCCTAGGGGTAAAGTAGTCTATTCACATGGCTGAATATTGCCTATAAATACTGGAGGCTAGCTAGGCAACAGTAACACTTTGAGCAGCCATTGTAGAACTCCTGTGCTAGCTGCCACACTCCCTGTATTCATCCTGTGAGTTCATTTTATGTTCCCTGTTCAAGTAATGAAACTTTGATTCTATTTTCATTACTGTTTGAACTTGTATGCCTACTTTGCACTGCATGGTTTGATCTCTTTGTGCCTCACTTCTTCCTGTGTTGAGTTTATTGCGCTGGAGTGTTTTTGAAGAAGTGTGTGAGTGATCTGTGCGTGTTCACTCTATGTAAACTGGAGGCTAGTCCTCTCTAATTACTAGCAAAGCACTGTTCCTGGCTTAAATCAAAGCCGTTTTCTTCCCTTGTCGAAGACCTCATTGCAGTGTGCTCATTGTGCATCTTGATCTTTGAAGTATGAAGCCTAGTACCAGTTGCTAGTGTAGAGTATTTGGTTGAAGTCCTCAGAGGGAAGTCTGCTCCTGCGAAGGGTGAAGTGCGAAGTCTGCTCGAAGGCACCCAGTGTGCGGAGCTTGCACTGACTTAGCAGAGTTGAGTTTTTGGTGTTGTGGGTGGACCGAAGTCTTCTTGACTTCGAACTTTTTCTCCTTGCAAAGTCTGGTTTCGGAGCTGTGAAATACCTCCGAACCAAAACTTTGAATGGTTTGTTCAAAGCCTGTTCCGCAGAAGACAGAATTAAAATAGAAGGATATTTTTAGTCTAAAATTTTAAAATCTCCCATTCACCCCCTCTGGTCGCTGTTTCTGGTCCAACAACTTGGTAATCATTAATTCGACTCTTTCATAGAGTTCTTCGAACTGTACGTTCATATTATGATGTTTATAATCTTAGAGCTTCGAGCTTATACTTGGGAGCTCTGAAATTGGTCACTTAGGACTCTTAAAGTGTTTCATTTTCCTGGAGCCTTGAAACCTTATTACTTGGTTGCCTTTGACTCTTTTATAGATGCATCGAACCCGAAGGATCGGAATTATGCTTTTTTAAAGTCCTTAGACTCTTCTAAGGATGCTATCAGGCCAAAGCCTAGAATCCGTAGGCTTTGGCCACCTTTGGCTCTTTTACAAATGTTTCGAACCTGGAGGATCAAAAATATGTTCTTTTAAAGTCCTTAGACTCTTCTACGGATGCTATCAGGACGGAGCCTAGAATCCGTAGGCTTTGGCCACCTTTGGCTCTTTTACAGATGCTTCGAACCAAGAGGATCGGAAATCTGTTCTTTTAAGTTCCTTAGACTCTTCTACGGAAGCTATCAGGCCGAAGCCTAGAATCCGTAGGCTTTGGCCACCTTCGACTCTTTTACAGATGCTTTGAACCCGGAGGATCAGAAATCTATTCTTTTAAAGTCCTTAGACTCTTCTACGGATGCTATCAGGTCGAAGCCTGGAATCCGTAGGCTTTGGCCACCTTCGGCTCTTTTATGGAATCCTAGAACTGATGGTTCAAAGACCATTTGCTAGGTTCTAAAGAAATATGCTTACCTCCGCAAGCATCTCCGTTCCTCTGATGCGTCCACCAGAGGTAGGGAATATTTGAAGAGTAAGCATAATTCGAACCTCACTCTTTATTTATTTTAGAAAGGTACTTTACCCCTAAACGTAATAATGTTTAAGGTGCTCCACATGCATGCATGCTTTAATTCTTCCCCTTCTAAATTAGCTAATTTAAAAGATCCGGGGCACCCTGAGCGTAGGATAATATATGGTCCTTCCCATTTGTTTCTTAACTTCCTCGGAGCAATTACACTTCGCAGTACCAAATGAACTGGTCTAAGTTTGTTAACTTTTACCTTCGGGTCATACCATGCCTTTGTCTGGTCTTGGTACTTTGTCAAATTGGCGACAACTCAAAGCCTTGTTTCTTCCGTCAAGTCAAGCGAAGTGTTCCTTTCATCATTTTCTTCGGGCTCCGTTGCGCGAAGGGATCCACTTTTCAGTTCTGTTTGAGTCAGGGCCTCATCTCCGAACAACAACCTAAACGGGGTGAAACCTGTGGACCTAGATTGAGTGGTCCAAATGGACCATAAAATCTTAGGAAGCTCTTCGGTCCATAGCCCTTTTGCCAGCCCAACAATCCTTCGATTTAAGCCAGACAGAATATTTCCATTGGCCCACTCGATGGCTCCGTTGGATTGGGGATGACGAATAGCTACAAAGTACAATTTAATACCCAGCCCTTCGTAGAATTCTCTAAAAGGTTCAGCTTTGAATTGGGTGCCATTGTCGATTGTCAACTCCCTAGGCACTCCGTACCTACAAATAATATTCTGCTAGAAGTATTTCTTCACATTTTTCGAAGTGATAGCATTTAAGGGTTCAGCTTTGACCCATTTAGAAAAGTATTCGATTGCTACCACCGCGAACTTCAAGCTGCCCTTCGCCATTGGAAAAGGGTCGATGAGATCCATTCCCCATTGTGCCATTGGCCGTACCAGAGCAGTGACTTGAAGGGTTGTCGGAGGACGATGGCTTCGTCTACCCATCTATTGGCACCCTTGACAGGTTCGAACCAATGACTCTACATCTCTTACAATTGTTGGCCAATAAAGCCCCTGGCGAAGTGGTTTACCTGCTAAATCTTGAGGGGCTAAGTGGCTACCACACAGGCCTTCATGAATTTCCCAAAGTATGTCTTGGCCTTCAGGTTGTGAGATGCATCGGAGTAGAGGAGAACAGACTCTGGCTTTATAAAGTATTCCGTTTACAAGCTTATAATTTCAGACCCTCAACTAGAGCCTTTGCAAATCTAGGCCTTCTAGTGAGGTTGTATTGTTTTGCAAGAAATCAAAAATTGGACTCTGCCAATCAGTGACTGAAATACAAAAGACTTCTGCAGAGGGCGGTTGATGCACCGAAGGTTTAATAAGTTCCCCATAAAAACCCCCTTCCGGGACGTCCACTGCTCTGGCTGCAGCTTTTGCCAGGACATCTGCAAGCTTATTATCTACTCGAGGAATGCTTCGGATGGAGATTCCTTTGAATAATGCCTCCGTTTTGCGGATCTCTTCCAAGTATTTTGCAAGGTGTGGATTCCTAGCTTGGAAGCTTTTGTCAACATGCCCTGCAATAACTTGGGAATATGTTTTTATTACAATTCTAGTTGCTCCAAGTGCTCTTGCTTTTCGGAGACCAAGCAGGATTCCTTCATATTCTGCAATATTGCTAGTGGACTTAAAGTTGAGCCTTGCAGAATACATTGCTTTTTGCCCTAAAGGTGATATTATTACGGCTCCGGCGCCAGCGCTAGATGCCTGGTAGGCTCCGTCAGAGAATATTGTCTATAGCCCTTCGCAGGGTTCTTCTGGAGCCCAAAATTCGGATGGAGTCCACTCAGCCACAAAGTCATCTATAACTCTGGATTTAATAGTTATTCTTGCAGTGAAGGAAATGCCGAAGGGGGCTAGCTCGACAGCCCATTTTCCAATTCTCCCTACGGAGTCTTTGCTCCGAAGCATATCACCAAGGGGATACGAAGTAGGGATAAGTAAGTTGTGTGCTAAAAAGTAAGGCCTCAGCTTCTACGAGGCCATTACCAAAGCATATAAAAATTTCTTGAGCTCGGAGTACCATGTTTTTGCTTTGGACAATGCTTCTGAAACGAAGTATACTAGGTTCTGCACTAGTTTTCCCTTGTGCTCTATTTCTCTAACAAGCACTACACTTACTGCGGAGCCCGTTGCTGCAAGATAAAGGAGGAGAGGTTCTTCTGGGAGGGGCACATTAAGTGTTGACAAATTTCCAAGATAATCCTTAATATCATCAAAGATTTTCTAGCACTCTGGCGTCCACTTGAAACTTTCGGACCCCTTTAAGGCTTTGAAAATTGGGAGGCTTCGCTCTGTTGATCTGGTCAGGAATCTGCTGAGAGCTACGAGGCGTCCGGCCAGCTTCTAGACTTGCTTCAAATTTTCAAGCAGAGCCATCCTTTGTAGTGCACTTATCCGCGTCGGGCTAGCTTCGATTCCTCTGCTCAAAACTAAGTACCCTAGTAACTTTCCTGCTTGAGCTCCAAAAATGCATTTTTCAGGATTGAGGCGGACTCCACATGGTCGGAGGCTCTCAAAAGTTTCTGCTAGGTCTAAGGCTCTCAAAAGTTTCTGCTTTAAAGCACTCTTTATTACAATGTCATCCATATAGGCTTCGACATTTTGGCCTATTTGGTGACCTAGAGCCTCAGCAATAAGACGCGAAAAAGTTTCCCCTGCATTTATCAAGCCAAAGGGCATTCAGACATAACAGAATACTCTGGAAGGAGTTATAAAGCTTGTCATGGCTTCGTCTTCACGTTTTAGCCAAATTTGATGATAGCTGGAGTATGCATCAAGGAAACTTAAGAGCTTGGAACCGACCGTAGAGTCGACAAGTTGATCGATGTGGGGCATGGGGTAAGGGTCTCGGGGGCATGCTTTATTTAAAGAAGTGAAGTCAATGCACATGCGTCATTTGTCAGAGCCTTTTTTCTTAACAAAGACCGGGTTAGCCAACCACTCTGTGTGGGCTACCTCCTTGATGATTCCAGCTCTTAGCAAGTTTTCTACCTCTATTTTAGCGAGGTATGTTCTCTCAGTCGACAATTTGCAGAGCTCCTAGTGAATTGGTCAAGCCTTAGGGTTAACGAGTAAACTATGCTCAATAATGCTTCGGTCAACTTTAGGGATATATTCGTCTGACCAAGCGAAGATATCTACATTTTCTCGAACTACTTCTTCTAGTGAAGTAGCTATTTGCGAAGGCAGCCCCTTACCAAACTGAATGGGGTATTCTTTGCCTTCTTTAAGAATGATCCTTGTGACTACATCGCCTTCTGGTTTTGGTTTGAGGGAAGGGTTCTTCGGAGGGTCCAGGGACCCCGAAGCCTCCTCCGAGTGTTCTTGCACACTGTTTACCTGCCGAGGATCGAGAGGTGGTCCATGGCCATATTCCACTCTCCGAGCTATGGCTTGGTCTCTTGAAATTGTAAGAACTCCACCTTGTGTGGGCATCTTGAGACCCATTGTAGGACCGAAAGTAGCAAACAGAGGGGGGGTGAATGGGCGCCTTAAAAATTCTTTCGAATCAATGGCCTTTTTCCATACCCACAGCACCTCAAAACACTACGCAGCAGAAAATAAACAGAAGGCCTAAGTCTAAAGGTTTCTAACCTAGAAGCAACTGATGATAAACAGTGTAAATCTAAAGTAGTGCAACTAGGCAGAGAACAAGGTATAACAAGCCTAAACTTCTCAATGAAATGATCTAAGAATGTGTAAGATGAAAACAGAAGTTACTGTCCAAATTTGTCTCCTGTTCGGAACTTGGCGAAGCCCCCTTCGCACGTCGAGGTCTGCTTCGGAGGTTGGTGACGGAGCCTGTCCGAGATGCCGAAGGTGTCACGGTCTAGCCTAGTTCGAAGTGGCAAGTTGCGAAGAGTACTTCGGAACGAAGTATGACAATGCCGGAGCCTGGTTCGAAGTATGTACTTCGAAGACAAGGCTTCGAACACAGCTTCGAACCAAGAGCTTCGGAGCAAAGTGACAGAGTCGGAGCCTGCTTCGAAGTGTGCATTTCGAAGACAAAACTTCGAACACAACTTTGAACCGAAAGCTTCGAAGCAAAACCTTCGAACAGAAAGCTTCGAACACAACACTCAAAAGGACAACCTTCGAACAAAGAAGCGAAGTCTGTCACACGATAGAAAACCAAATCCGAAGCCTATACTCTACCTCCGAAAAGAGTTAGCTTCGAAAAGAGAAGCGAAGGGTGACATACCACACAAAATCAGTGCGAGGCCTGGCGGAGCTACAAGCTTCGAACCCAACATCGAAACCTGTCGAAGTATGGACTTCGAACAGATAGAGCCGAAGCTCCTTCGCACTATGATCCGAAGTATGCAAAACTGACGCTCAGAAAAATGCTTCGAAGCTTAGCAACACAGAACGCAAACCAAAAACCGAAAATTGAACGAAGCCTTCGAAGGAGATAGATCGAAGCCTGCCTCACGATACTGAGGGGCTTCGAACAGAGAATGGCTTCGCTCGAAACACAGCCAAAAAGGTGACAGAGCCTGTCAGCCTCGATCAAAAAGCAGAGCAGTAGAAGGTGAAAAGCTGCACATCACACTGTAGCTACAGGAAAGTAGTACTACTTGCACCAGCAAGAACTAGTACTCGGCTTGTGAAGAACAGAAGCAAAAAGAGAAGCTTCCTCTCACGAAATAAATTCAGGCAGCCTGTAGCCGAAGCAATAACTCCTCAAACCAAACAATGTGCACAAAATAAAATCAACAGGGACCAAGGCTTTAATGCATCCAAGAGATTAGAGCAAATGCAAGGCAAAAACAGGAACGAGCAAGAGCCTGGCGGCGAACACAGGAGAGAGAAAGAGAGACAAATGACCCAATAGAGTGGATGTGATTTCAGCCAAAAGGGTAGTCCAAACCCTAGGGATTGGGGTCCTATTTATAGGCTCCCAACACTAGGAATATTCTACGAGCCCCTTAGGGTTTTTACAGACTCAAGAATAAGAAAAAGACTCTACTGCCCTTAGGAATTTTTACAGACACGACTGACTGACAGTGGGCCTAGAGTTACAGATGACTTATCCGGAAGCTAAGTTTTCGTAGCGACTACGGCTTCTCTTCTGGACAGTCGGATACAGAATCAACGGTTGTCAGTTTTACGCCGAAACTGACAAAGCCTCCACCAGCTTTGCACCAGGTACCCGGATTGGGCCGGCCCGACTCCGCAGCTCTCTCAGCCCGGCAATCACTCACCGCCCGTGTACCTGAGTCAGTCCTGGTCAACAGCCCAGTGGGTCTTCCACTGCTTCTGGCCCATGCACTCGGATTGGGCCAGCCCGACTTCGCAGCCTCCTCTGCCCGACAGTCGCTCGCTGCCCGTGTACCTGAGTCACACGCGGCCCATGAAACAGCAGATCTCCTCTCTTCTTCTGTCCTCATTGACTATCGTTGACAATGACTCATCACTTTTGGAGCCATGAGGCCCACGCTATTCAGCATGGCTCCTCAATCTCCCCCTTGATGAGTGCATTGTCAACATTCCTCTTCTTCAGCTCTTCAGCACCTGCGAACAAATGTGGAAACACAAAAAAAAACAAACACAAGAAAACAAAGAAGAAGAAAAAATAAGGTAAAAGTTTAACCCTAATGACCAAAAGCCAAACAGAAGTAAGAAACGGTCATTATGGTTAACCAAAATGTAAAAGCTCAAAATGAGTGCGATTGCAGAATAACAAGGATATCAACAGAGTAAGAACTCCCCCTTAAACTCTGATCCCAAATTTTCTCCCCCTTGTTGACAAGTGAACTCATCAAGCACTCAAAAGAGACACAGACTCCCCCTGAAATGCACCTCCCCCTCAAAATATGCAGTGAATGCAACTGGGGTGCAGATGGAGTGTAGAAAGCATGCTTCTCAGATATGATTGACTGCAGTTACAACATCTAACAGGTATAGCAAAAGAGATACTGTATAAGACACATGGCATGATCAGTGCAACAGATGATATCTAAAGAAAGTCATGTAGCACGCATTTTTCAGTTTTTGCAAACAAAAGCATCACCACATGTTCCAATAGACAAGCAAGGTAAAGCATGAGATGCAAAAGCTAATTGATATCTACCAAGATAAGCATTGTCCAAAAACAAAGTGCTTCAGCAAACTTGTTATCTTTCAATTTTCAAGCTTTTTCTTTTTCCCTTTTTCATTGTGGCCAGGGGTTATTTGCATGTCAAACCTTATGCTGACCGACCAAGTCAAGCCTAGGCCAGAACTGGACCATCAGAAGCTTAAGACATTGGTCTTGGCATACATTACACTGTCCTAGTTCATACCAAAGTGCTATGGTACGCAGTCCAGAACAATGCAGTGTGTGGAACAATCGCGTTAGTTCCAGCAGGTTTTTCTGTGGTGGAGTACGATGTGGATAATGAACCTCGATGGGTTCCCTCAGAGGGAGAAGGGGTTTATACTGGTTCGGGCCTCCCCTAGGGGATAATAGCCCTACGTCCAGTTTATGGTGGATTGGGCATGGTATGCCTTAGTGTCCAGTCGTAGAACCACAGGGTCTCATGGCCCTGCTTATATAGGCACGCAGGCCAGAGGAAAAGACTGGGATGCCCCCTATGAGCCTCAGGCTCATAGGGGCAGAGAGGGGAAAAGGAGCTAGCTACAGTACAAAAGGTGCCAGACAACTTTACAGCTTTACTGGCGTGTCAGGCTGCGCCAGGCTTTGACCAGCTAAACGACATACCAGGGGCGGAGGGGCCCCCGGTATGGACTTGGCTCCGGAGGGCGACCTCCGGTCTTGGCTTCGGGGGGCGGCCTCCGGACTTGGCTCGGAGGGCGGCCTCCGAGCTTGGCTCCGGGGGGTGGCCTACGAACTGGACTCCCGAGGGTGGCCTCGGGCTTGGCTCCCGGAGGGCGGCCTCCGGGCTTGGCTCCCAGAGGGCGGCCTCCGAACTGGACTCCGAGGGTTGGCATCCGGGCTTGGCTCCGGAGGGTGGCCTCCTGGGCTTGGCTCCGAGGGTGGCCTCCGAACTGGACTCCGGAGGGTGGCCTCCGGGCTTGGCTCCGGAGGGTGGCCTCCGGGCTATGGCTCCGGAGGGTGGCCTCCGAACTGGACTCCGGACGGTGGCCTCCGGGCTTGGCTCGGAGGGGTGCCTCCGGGCTGGACTCCGGAGGGTGGCCTCCGGGCTTGGCTCGGAGGGTGGCCTCCGGGCTGGACTCAAGGAGGGTGGCCTCCGGGCTGGACTCCGGAGGGTGGCCTCCGGGCTTGGCTCCGGAGGGTGGCCTCCGGGCTGGGCTCCGGAGGGTGGCCTCCGGCTTGGCTCCGGCGGGTGGCCTCCGAACTGGACTCCGGAGGGTGGCCTCCGGCATTGGCTCCGGAGGGCGCCTCCGAACTGGACTCCGAGGGTGGCCTCCGGCTTGGCTCTGGGAGGGTGGCCTCCGGGCTTGGCTCGGAGGGTGGCCTCCGACTGGACTCCGGAGGGTGGCCTCCGGCTTGGCTCCGGAGGGTGGCCTCCGGGCTTGGCTCCGGAGGGTGGCCTCCGAACTGGACTCCGGAGGGTGGCCTCCGGGCTTGGCTCCGGAGGGTGGCCTCCGGGCTGGACCTCCGGAGGGTGGCCTCCGGGCTTGGCTCCGGAGGGTGGCCTCCGGGCTGGACTCCGTAGGGTGGCCTCCGGGCTGGACTCCGGAGGTGGCCTCCGGGCTTGGCCCGGAGGGGTAGCCTCCGGGCTTGGCTCCGAGGTGGCTCCGGCTTGGCTTCCGGAGGGTGGCCTCCGAACTGGACGTCCGGAGGGTGGCCTCCGGGCTTGGCTCCGGAGGGTGGCCTCCGGGCTGGACTCCGGAGGGTGGCCTCCGGGCTTGCGCCAAGGGCCGAATCGGGGGCTTCGAGCCGGACCTCCTGGTTTAAAGGCTTCGAAGCTACAGGCCCGAAAGGCACCTTGGGACCTGGGAACAATACTTAGATAGAAAAACAGGCTCCGACAGTGCTAGGCCCTAGGCCGAAGGCTGTCGGAGGCTGACGTCATTTGGCCCCTGTTTAAGGGAAATATATTCCCCCAACAGTAGCCCCTCGCGTGTAGGCCTTCGGGACGAAGGGGGTACACGCGCCTTTAAGACAAATGACCAGAAAACATAACCTCAGAGGAGACATACCTTCGGAACCTGGACCGAAGGTGACCTCGATACCCGGGGGTAATGAATGCTCGTGCTAGAGCGGCCTCGGGGAGCCCGAACGGCTCCGCAACGGTCAAAAAAGTTACCGTTACCTTGCTTGGGCTCGATCTGCTTCGCCCGAGGCCCATCTGGCGGTGGGCTCGGCCCATGGCGGTTGGAATTTCTTACCGCGCCTATAAATAGGGACTTACCGCGTGCAGCTCGGCCACCTTTCATTCGCTTCTTCTTACCGCCTTACCACCTTTGCTCTCCTCTTCCTCCTAGCTCCGCAGAGCGACCTTCGCGAGCTTCTAGCCCTTCGCCATCCTTTAGTCCTTCGAGCCGAAGTCTGATCAGAATGCCGAAAGAAGGAGTGGCGAAGCCCTGGTTGGGCTCGAGCTCGGGCTCGCCCAAGTGCAGGCGGGCGGCAGGCAGCGGCCGCGGCAGCGAAGCCCGAAGCTAGGCGACTGGGGCCGAGGGACCTTCGGACGCCCTCCGACAGGTTCGAGCAGACCCTGGAGATGAGGGTTTCGATCTCTACGGAGGGTCGGTCCGGAGAGCCTGCGAGGGGAAGATTGCAGCGAAAATCCAATTAAGGGTTTCCAGAGAAGTCGGAGGCCGTACCGAAGCCTAGGGCCGAAGAAGTGGTGGTGTTTGAAGCCTTCTTCGAGGCCGGCCTCGGACTGCCTGCGGTGGGGATGCTGAGCGAAGTCCTCAAGGCCTAACAACCTTGAGCTCCCTCAGCTTTCGCCCAACGCAGTGGCGAGGCTAGCTGTTTTTGAGTGGGCCATGAGGGCCGAAGGCTGCGAGGGCCGCGCGGACGTCTTCGTTGCTCTTCATGACGCCAACTGCCAGCCGAAGCCCAGGGAGGGGACGGACCGCGTCAAGAGGGCGCTGGCCGTCGTAGCGCCAACTTCCAGCTCCGGAAGGAGTTCAGGACGCCTTCCTGCGAGGGGCGTAAACAACAGTGGTATTCGAGATGGAGATCAAGATTGGTTCTACGCCTCCGTCGGCGCGAACTCTCCCCTTCGGAGTACTAACGCCCACATCCTGTACCGGCGCGAAGGGTGGTGACGACCAGCGAAGGCCTCCTTCACTCGAGGATCTCGCTGCTCCGAAAGGTGGCGGCGAAGATGAGCATGAGGGACCTCGCGGAGGAGTTCATCACCCTTCGGCTCAGCCCC